>CM060836.1:47197500-47797500 GCA_030762175.1 Metallyticus violacea
ATGGAATATGCAATAACACAGGGAAAATCTGCTCAGGCGCCATTTCATCTGCCATAAATTCCACTTGCACCAACCAGGATTAAACTCAATTGTCTTCAAGTGCTAACTGCTTCTTGGGAGGTGATGATGCTACTCATAATAACAATCCTATGGAAATCTGGTTAGGACCAAAAGTAAAACTACCTAAAATCATGTCAACACATTAAAACTCTCTTGATGTTCCACTTTTTAAAAACTTATTTAAAAGTAAACTGGGACATGTTTCATGAAGCACTCGCCCACATTGTCAACCATTCAACGACTAATGGATATAATCAAGTGGGAAATATAAGTAACTACATTTCCCATTTGATCAGATCCGCTAGTCATTGAATGGTTGACAATGTGAGTAATTACTTACATTTCACACTTGATTAGATCCATTAGTCGTTGATGGTTGACAATGTAAGCAAGTGTCTCAGGCAACATGTCCCAGCTTACTTTTAAGTAAGATTTTAAAAAGAGGAACATCAAGAGAGTTTTAATGTGTTGACATGATTTTAAGTAGTTTTACTTTTAGTCTAAACCATATTTTATGATAGTTTCACTATCATGGTTTCTACATTCAGTTTTAATTGAATCCTATGGAATTTCAATTTAGTTTACTATCACATTTCAAAATACTTATGAATACACAGGGCATTGTATTACAATTGACAGAACAGAAAAAAAGAATTGAAAGTTACATGCACAGACAGAGTCCTCATTTCACTATGCAATTGGAAATTGATTTTGCTGATGGAAAGTTACTGCATAATGGCATTGTCATCTGTCCAGGGATATTCCGTCACACAGTCAAAACTCATAGCATGCATTTTTTTTATTTTGTTATTTTTTTATTAAATGGCATTTAATATTGTACTCAACATCATTATAGATGCTGTGAGATGCTCCTGAATTCGTTTGAAAAGAAAATTTAAGACACTCACTGCAATTCATCCCCTTAAATACTGTACACTGCCTCCTGGACATTTTGATTCAGTGTTGCCACCTTTTTTATTTCAGATATAACAGTAATTTTACATGGATGAAGACACAGATGCTGAGTGGCCTGTTGACAATACACCTACACACTGGGGATAATTGTGTTAAAGACTTTTGTGGAAAAGTTTCTAATTGATAGCCTATTTCATCAAGTGTCCCCTTCGTTAAATTCTTGCTTTTTGCTTGACTTCTTGTCAGCAAAAAGGTCTGGGTTTGAACTTTGTTAACCAATCTGAAAACTGAACTTCCAGATGAAGATGTACTTTTAGAAATTTAGCACAAAATTCTCTCCTAGAGTGCTTGTGTGATTTCTTTTGCACATAACAATCATAAAAAATAGTCTTTGTTCTACAATATATTTGAATCTTGGTATACTCCTCAGTACATAATACAGACCAGAAAGTCGTATATGCACTTTTCTATGGTTGCCATGATAAACATGACTTAGCCAGATCAATTGCCTACATCAATAGAACTTTTAATTCCAGTCTTACAGGGAATCTCACATTTCCTGAAAGGTTAATTTGTTTTCATTTGTATATACAAACTCTGGATGCATATTGGAAGGACATGGTATATAAGCATGCATATAATACAATACTTTCCAGCATTTACAGTCTTTTACTGATTCTGTATATCTCCTTTTTATTTTTAAAGCTATATTAATTTATAAATTTCAACAGATTCAAACCTGAAAGCCCAAGGCACATTTCCCAAGAGCAAACTGCGCTGTGTTTGTTCTGTCAAGGCAATCTACACAATTGACTCTTATTATGCCTGTCTGCAAACGCCCCTCCATACCCTGAGGTCCTTGGAATGGTTTACCAAGCACATGCTGAGGCTTTTGTGAACAGTATGGAGTTCGGCTCTGAAATATTCCTGTCTTGCATACAGCACTATGTGCAATGAGTGCTAATCTACCCATTACATTTGCTTCCTTTCTGTAAGTAATAGACAGAATACAAAAAATGTTATTAAAAGTGCATATGCACTTCATACACAAGTAGAACAAGATGTAAAACCATATATGCAAACTATTTTCAACCCAGGTGCCTTAGAAGCAGATTCCAGAGGATCTACCAATCTTATTCAAGTATAATAAAACTTAAGCTATGCCAACAACAAATGCAAAAATATGCTCTTTGCAGTCATGTTTATATGGGGGTTGGAACATACGTCATGACAACTATATTTTTTTTTCTCTAAGTTAAATGATGGAGCTACAGTATGTGATGCCTGGCATTCATTGTATGTGCATATGAAGTAAACAGCAGTGTGATCTATGATTATGGCACAGGGGAAAATTGTAGTTCTGTTGTGAGTTAACTGCTGTGCAACATGGATCAGACCACATTAACAACATCCCAGCAAAAAGGTTAAATGGTGACAAGAAAAAAATTTGGGACAATAAGTAGGATAAATTACAGAAAGACATTGTGATATTTAAAATGTTAAGGACTAAGAGAGTGGAAAAAATCCAGAAAATGGGGAATTTTTTGGAAAATTTATGGAAAAAGCTGGAGAAAAAAGTAAGAAGAGTAAGAAGATAAATATAATGAAGGAAAGAATCAAAGGTTTCTTACATTCATACAACCAGAAGGTTAATAAGTAGTAAACCAGGGTTTAGATGGATACTGCTAGAACCTAGAGAATAAAAGCAATGTAAACAAAGGTCCCTTAATTGATATCATTGCATGATTCAGTTGAACTACACACTCTTAATGCTTCATTTACTTGTCATAATGTATGGAACTGGTTTGGAGAACATTTAGTTCTCATTTTCAGTCAGGCTAAAGTTCAACTGTTGGATCATTCATTGAGCTGTGGAAATGTGAATTCTGCTCTGGTGATGTGATAAACTTGTAGTTTATGTTTTCATCTCCGGTAGTGTGGAAGTTCATTAGATTTTCTTTGTATTTGTATTTGTAGATGTAGATTTTCTCTCAGGTTGCTAGTTCCATAGGTCCTTGTACTTGTCTGATTGATTACAGCATTATTAAACTGCAGTTCCAAAATTCTGACAGTTGATAAAAGACAAAATGGATGCCCACACAGTAGACAGCGTTACTATAGCAGATCAGTATTTCAGTCATATCCTCTTTAAGAAAAATTATAAAATGGTACAATAAGTTATTTTTTCATATGATGGAAACCATTATATACAATTGTTCATTTAACTGGAGAGCTCTAAACCAACATACAGCAATAATATATTTGAATTTCTGATTACCAATAGCTCGCAGCTCAGAGGCCTGTACACCAATGAGGTAGAAAGTCCAACAAGCCTGATACCTTTAGATTATCAGGAAAATGCTTCCATAAAGGGATTCTGCCCACATCCAAATGTTGCATCCATTTTGGAAGTATGTATATGGATGCCAAAAAGAAAAATACATGAGGAAACCAATATGATTTGTGGTGATTGTGAAGATATGACCTTGTATACTTATTCATGCTTCCAGTTATATCATACATACACACTGCAGGTTTCAGAGTTAAGCTTGAATTGTGTTGTATAATTACATAAATCATTTCACATAACGAAGGTTTTAAAAGCATTAGTTTTGATGCATGGACTGGGGACCATTAAAACATATATACACTCACACTGTGGAAGAAGTTAATCATGTCATGTTGTGTCATTATACCATTCTGATGCTAAATTCAAGACCAATTCACCTTTCATAAATCTTTCAATTATTTGCTGTTGTTAAAACTACACATTTTCTTTTTATTAGTTTCAATCAAGACATTATTAACACTTTGCTTTTCAGTTACACTTTGACTTTTGTTACTGCTGTAAGAAACTGGTTTTCAAGATTGTTTTTACAGGCATAACACTTTGACATTGTTCTTTCAAGTCTTTCCTTTTTTTGTGATAGGTTCTTTGGTGCAAATTTATTATATATTGTTGTTGCACTATGATTAATCTTTGTTTTGTCTTTGGTTACATATGGTTACATGCAGTCTAAACCTTTCCTACAGAAAGTTTAATTACTGGAAATTAATGCAAAAATATTCCCTATAAAAACAAGTTTAAGTGCAATTCTGCACATTTGACAACACATATGCTACTTATGTACATTAAAAACACACTTCAAATTATATAGTCAGCACATCTTCTAAGAGGGCAAAGTTTTATGACAAACTCTATTATAGTACATATATTTAGGCAGTGAGAATAAAAAGTTTGTACATGCTTTGCTGTTTTATAACATCGCCATATCTGCAGAAGACCTAGCATGGTCATGTTCACCTTGGGAAAGTTTGTAATGTAAGAAAAATATGTGCAGGTTGCAAATATGCTTGTTAAATATCCCATTAATTACAGTATATCTATAGCTTCACTATTTATATTCTCTGATTTAATATGCTCCCATGATTAGCATGCAAATTTTTATTCAGTCCCTTGAAAAGCATTTTAATGTAGTTCACTCTTTGTTGATAATTAAGACCATATATTGAGTGTCAAATAATTTCAATTTGTCAATACATACCCTTTATTCATACGAGCCATATCAAAGCTGATATACTGAATATGGTGATCTGGAGGTAAAAACTGATTAAGGTATTTCACAGCAGTGCTGAATTCTTCACTCAGCATACTTTCATGTTTTTTCTTTTCTCGTTTCTTAACCAGATTTAAAATTATTATTGGAGAACCATAACGGCGCAGTAACTGATTGAAATGCTCACCTAAAGGAATAAATAACAGGAACACATTAAGTTTACAGTTATAAACCATTTTTCTGTGTAAATACTATGGAACATATTGTTACAATAAATTATTGCATCAATCAAGAAAAGAGGTAAAACAATGATAGATAAATGACCAATTATCCCTTTTTTATTTAAACATTGTTTCTGATCTGTTTGGCTTGATGGCCATATAATTTAAATAAATAATATTAATTAAATTTGGAATTGAACACAGTAAAACATTCATTAATAATCTCTTCTAAATATCCGATCCACAATCAGAAGAGATTGTTAATGGGTGTTACACTGTGTTCGATTCCAAATTGAATTAATATTCAAATTGTTTCTGTTTTTCATCTACTTATTTCATTGCTTTATTTTTTCTTTCATTTTTTAGTTTCCCTGCTCTTTTTGTTTAATATCAACTCCCCGATTATCAACATTCTTGTTTTTACTAATGCAAGGAATTTATATATATATATATATATATATATATATATATATATATATATATATATATATAAAATCAGTATACAGAATGGCCTGCATTATTAATAAGTTATACTTCTTAACCCATGAATAGTTGCTAGGCAAAATATTCTGTAAGTGGTTGCAAGTGAACGTTTTGCTTACAGTACAGTTTTGTTTATTTTTCTGGACATTGCTTTAATTTCCATAAATAAAATGACATTTTTATATTAAACATTTGCTATGAGCTTACTATAACAGAGTTTATCCATTTATTATTATACTTCTAAGATTACATACCTTTCTACATTTCCATCATCCTCTTTGTCATTCTTATCAATTTCTCTCTAAATTTACCTAAATAATTCCCAGTCATTTTTATATCCTTCTCTCCTTTTACAGTTAAAATCTTCCTAATTAAAATTTCCCATTTTTTTTATTTTAAACCGTTTTTCTCCATAATTCTGACTGATCACAATATAAAAAACAATGAAAATCTCTATTGGTTTCTCCACACATTTCCTATCCCTGTTTTGGTATTCCCTATTTATCCATACTTTTCCTAAACCTATCTGTTGTAAAATTTCCTGCACTTTGAAAAACCATGATTCTTTCCATTTACATTTCTCCTAAGGTGAATAGTCCTAAGTAAATAAGTAACGCACAAATATTCGATAATATAGGATGAAGTGTTTAGAATTAAAATATTGTAATAGGGTTATAATGATATGTATTAATTTTATATTATTAGCTAGTATTATGGAATTAACGAAGACAAAGATATTATGGTAACATTTAAAATTGTACGTTGATGTAAAGAAAAATAAATTCAAATTAAAAATAAAATAAAAAAAAGTTTTAAAGTTAGGAAATTGTATGGCTTACCTTCATTTTGCAGTGCTAATTTAGGTAGATTTTTCTCTTTACACATTTTCACACATGATAATAATATGTTAATTATCTAATTCTTGGACATCAGTATAAAATAACATACAGATGAAGTCACTAAGATCTTTTCACTAAATGGAAAATATACTCAACAGCATGGTTGTAGCAATATTTTGGCTAATTGATGCATCGGCTATTCAAAAGAAAATGGAATTTTCAGGATGAAAGAAAGGTTTGGAGAACAATGAACTTTAAAATAAAGAACAATATTCAGTATGTGGATATCTATTTTCAAAAAGAATCTTAGAGTATCTGCAGAAAAAACACTATACGATTGGTTGTGTTATGAGAGAAATGTTCACAATATAGAGGGATATATGGAGCCTTTTACCAAGGTACCTCAAGAAATTATGAAATACATCTTCACCTTCTTTTAATTCATCTAGAACTAGAGATGAAAAATCCATAACTAAGAGTCAAAGAATTAGGTATCTTAGGTGTCACTTATGAGATGAGCAAATGCTATGCTTTATTCAAATGACTGCAAGATACATCAGCAAAAAGTAAGAACCGTTATTTACTCAATTTACCCAATGAACCATTTTTGAAATAGAATTACATAACCATATAATGTAGAGCTGCTAATCTCTTTGTGAGAGTTTCTGATACAAGCATATGTCATAAGCATATTTGTGTAGCTTTAGTATCCACTTTACCAACATGCCACTGGCTCCACTCTATGTAAACAATTCATTTTTACTTGTCTGTGGATTTATAGCAACACTTTTTTTGACTTTGTCTTCTTGCAATTCTTGTTCGTCACACACACAAGGTACTGCTGGGAGCTGGAGACATGGCTAGCAACATATGCAGGGAGAGGAGACTTTATCTACCAAGTAAAACATTAGGCACTGCACGTGTATCATCTATTCAAATACCTAAGAAGCAGAATATTAATAGTTGCATAGTCAGCACATTCCTCTGATTAGTCACCTCTCCAGCTGTTAATATTTCATATGTGTAATTTGTATACTCTGTTGTTCATTATAGTTTCTCCTACATTCACCTAGTATTAAAAGCAATTTACTATATGTCACAGTGCCATTTATCATCTATGATGACTAAACAGCAAACTTGATTAGATTATTTTTTTAAGATATTATATGGCTTTGAACAATTTATTACCAGCATGTTATTGTTTCTTTCCATTTTTGGTTCACAAAGAATGTTAAGCCTGTATTATTTTCAAATATTGTAATTTCTTAAGATTTAATTTTAAACTTGTTTTAAGAATAATTAAAAATATTAGACTTGCCTCTATTTTTGTGCCATATAAGGGGGGGGGAAACCAAAAAATTAGTCTGAAAGGCTCCTTCCTCTAGTGAGATTTAGAAAAGTAATCATTTAGGTGTATTGATCTATTTAAGAGATGTTAACTTTTAACACTATGTGGGACCCTTGTATACCCTAAGATAAAAAAAATGAGTAGATTCTTGAAGAATTAATTTGTCAAGCACTCCATTCATGGCATGTCCCTGCTCATGGGCCTTACGCTCTCTAGCCTCATTCTAGCATAATTAGTCGCATCAAGTTCTCCATTGCAGATGTGTTCCAGTAGTTGAGTGGTTAAAAGCAGGTGTCTAGCAATGCTACTGAAGGTCAAATTCTATCCATTTATGAATAGTTTTGTTATTTTTGTAACTAAAATAAAATTTAGTACATATATATATTTATCACCTTCACTGTCTTCTTGCCATAGAAGAACTCTAGCAGTTCGACATATAGTGATTACAGATCTGTGGCTTTTTCCTAGTGTTTTATCCTTTTCTAGTTACTTGTTGAGTTCTTCTATGGCAAATTATATATATTGCAAAGGCTTACATGAATTTTAAGGTATTTATCCCCATAAGGGAAAAAAGGGGAAAAAAGGAGCAATTTTTGCTTTCAAAATAAACAGGAAATTAATAATTATTTTTAAATAAAATAAAGGCAATTTATATCTTACAGGAAATTAATAATTATTTTTAAATTAAATAAAGGCAATTTATATCTTCTTTCTAGTTTTTCATTTTATAATATTTATTAACACTGCATTTATTTTGAGAACAAAGATGAATACTTTACATTTTTGTGACTGAGCATAAATGTGTACACTTAAAATAAATGCTGTCCATTAAAAGATATTTTATTGTCATATATCATTAATTTTACTTGCAAAAACTAACAAAAAAAAATTCAAGCACAAGAGGATTCGAACTTACATAGTCCTTATTAGTAGAAACATGCTTTTGTCTGCTCACACCGTTCATACAAATACATTTCCTGTTTATGGCATTATTTAATCATGAACTGAAGGCCATGTTATGAACCCAGCATTGGTGAATGTTTCCAATATTTTCCAAATCTGATATAGTTTTTACTGTTGCTCATTTTTTTGTCTTACAATGTATTTACATATAGCACTTGATCAACTAATGTGATATTCTTTTAATAAAGTAAGAGATTACAGGAATAGCCATTGTTATGTAATCATAATGTATGTCTTTAATACTTTCAATACATTTTTATTTTCCTTCCTTTATCCTGAATATTCTTTTTCTCATTACTTCTTCCTATGTTTAAGTTTCATACATTTTCTTTTTTCATTAGCAGAATCAAAAAAAAGAGAATATTACTAATTAAGTAAATTAACAATAATGCATTTCTCACCTGCAGTCTCACAAAATGGATCACTCAAATCAAAGCTGATGGCTGGTTTGGGCACCATTTTACTAATATCTTGGCTCCATTGGGCTGGAATTGAACCTCTTAATTGAACAAATGAACAAAAATGTCCTGCACTTAATGAAGAAACCCCAGAGTCATGAACCATTTGCTCAGTTTCCACTTCATTAGCTACATCTCCCTGAAATATTAAACAAAAAGTTTCAAAGCACATTGAGACATTCATAATCAGTGCATGAAGTTGATTTGGTTTATTTACAGATGCTCTTTAACATCTCAAGGTAGCATTGTCCCATTCAATTCAGGGCATGAAACTGACAATAAATTTTGCTCAAAGGCTTCTTTTTTCAGGCTTGAGGTTCTTTTATGTACCATATATTAATGACACGGGCCTCATGGTTTTACTTCCCTTCCGAAGGAAGTCATTCTTAGATTTCCCGAAAAGATCCATTGAACCTGGCAGGGATTGAACCCGTGATCTTTGGTCAGAGAGGCAAGCTATGCATGCAGTTATTATATTATTTTAACACATATGTCACCTCAACCGCTGATGTGATGACCACCACCAACTATTTTAAAATGGTTGTTTACTGACCCTTTAATTGCACTGCTCTTATAACAATTTTAGTTAAAATTGAGCTATATTTGAACTGAGCTAGGCTAATATTATGTATTTTAATGTGCATAATAAATATGTAATAATAAGGTGAAGGTAGAATACGAGTCTCCTGAATATTTCAGTAGAAGACTACTAATAAGCCAGAGACAGTGTTCAGTTACAGAACCATAGGACATATTCTTGTTGACAATAGAGAAATTCAGAAAGAAAAAACAAATAAAGAACATCACCACATTAAAAGGCTACAAAGGAGATGATATATAAAATTCACATTCCACCCATGGGCACACCAAAATTTCCAGAAGATTTTTAGAGAGGCAAACATCATTTTGGCCCTAGTAAATAAATTCAGTTTAACAAAACCATTTAAACACCAACACAAAAGACAAAATTCCACCAGGAAAGCAATCAGGTATTTATGAAATCGGTTGCAAAGACTGCGACATGAAATACATTGGCAAAACAAAAAGAAATATTACCATACATTTTAAGGAACACATTAGAAACGTTAAATATAAACACACAGAAAAATAAGTAGTGGCAGACCATTTTTGGCAAAAAAAAACACTAATTCCAAAAGGAACCAAAACTATTAAAAGCTCTTCAAAAACCCATAGAATTAACAGTATGGGAAAATATATTTATAAACAAAACAAAGAATTTTTGGTTAACTTTTATCTCCCAAACAACAGCTACCTCATCAATAAATTTGTTAAAGCCACAGAGCAACATCTTAATACCACACTGGGAAGTGGCCAGTGCAACCAAGCTGAAGATGGAGGCAATTGCCTTTGAAACATGTCCAAGTAAGTGGAACTAAATTAGTGAAATTTGAGTGATTTCATAACAATAATTTGTCATATTATAATATATTTCACTGTGAAAATCCCCGATACAAAAAAACTACTTAAAAATGGGATGTTTTAATGTTTACAGTTACTATGGAGAAATTATGCTGTGCTCATGGTGATGTATCGGATCTTGTATAAAAAAATATATTGATATAATTTGGATTTGTATCATATTTATTGGACTGCCTTCACATTTTATCCCAGATGATAGAACAGCTCTCCAACTTTTTAAAGCTATATACTATTTTTTTGAAAATCATTTCTTAATATCTAGGTAATGCAATTAAAAGGAATGACTTGTTCCAGCTGAAAATGTTTTTGTTGGCATTTGCTCATCATTTGAATGCATATCATGTGACTGGAGGAGCATGTGTGAAGGTTCCATAAAACATAAGGTGAAATTTGGAGAGTTTATTGCATTATTTTATGATAACCAATTTCCCAAAGGCTGACATGTGTAACAGAATATTCAACACTGCAAAAGAAAGAATTTCACTTGCAAACTCGTAAAAATGCATGTATAAACAAATAAATAAGAACCATGTACCTCAAAGTTTGCTCCTCTCTTAAGAAATCTTGTTCCTGCATATTTGTTGGAGCGCCGTGCTATTACAGTTAAATACAATGAACGTCCAAATATGAAAATATTTGACTGTCCAATGAACCCATGAGTCACATAGAGAATCCAATCTGGATGAAGATCTGATTCTATTTTCTGCAAGAGATGCTGATTCCACACAAATCTCTTATTAGGTATGCTGCGTATTCCATATTCAACTATCTTTGTGCCAGCATTCTTGTTATTTTGTTCCTTATTGTATCTGTAAAATAAAATTTCATTGTGAGAAATAACTCTTATATTTCAACTTTTTCAGATGTCAGTTTGTAGAAAACTAACTTCTTAAGCTAAGCTTAATGAAAGAAGACTATTTTAACCTACTAATGGAGACTTTTAATGCTAAATGTGGCAACTTTTCATCTTTGGTGCTCAAGACTGAATACATTCACATTTCAAATCTTTCAGAAATATGGCTAAGTTATTACATAAAGCTGAATAAAAATATTCAAGACCTATTTGCTACTTACTACTTTGGATATTGTGTATAAGCCTTCTCTCACCTGTTCTCCTGCTGTTCTTGGTTAAAGCTCCAAAATGAGAACAAGTCGTCACTATCCTGAACTGTACTATCAGCACCGTCTGAAACCATTTTACAAAAGAAATATTATTCTCTACTAACTTGTATTAAAGCAACAAGTCTGCTAAAGATATGCACATTTTATTTAAATTGCAGGATCATGTGTCATTAGAGAATATTTTTACTTTTTTCTCTGTATATAAAAATTAAAAAAAAAAATGACTACACTAAATTACACTCTAATAAATACACATAAAAATAGTTTACTGGTCCTTTAAAGGGCAAACCCCTCCTAACAAGTAGGGGGAACTCATTTTTTCCTAATGTAGTGAGCTATTCCACACTAGTTGTTTGCATCCTCTTTAAGATACTCCCTGATTTTTCTTTGGCTATGCTATTTATCACTGTACTATTTATTCACTGCACAAGTTGCTTCTTGAGAGATTTCCATTTTTCTCTTCCTCTTGCTACTCTTGACCAATCTGGATCTGCATGTTCTTTGAAGAGGTCTGTCCATCTTCTTCTGGGTATGCCTTGTGTCCTTTTTCTATCCGAAGGTCCCATATGGAGATCTTGTAGGTGCACCCATTGCCTTGAATTCTTGCAAAGTGGCTACCCCATTGTCATTTGAATCTGGTGGCTAGTTGTGCAGCAATGTCTGTTGTTTGAGATAGCTGGTTTATTATTACTGTAGGTATTTTGTCCCTCAAAGCTATTCCCAGGCTCTTGTGTTTCATTTTTCTTTAGTATATTTGGATTTTGTTTTTTGTTTTTCTGTTAGTCACCATGTCTGGCACTAGAGTAATACAGAATATACACATGTTTCAAGCATCTGGAATCTGATTTTCTTAGTTACTGTTTGGTCTAACAGTATAAACTTCAGGGCCCAAAATGTTCTCCAGGTTAATGAGATTCTTCTTTGTATTTCTTTTTTGTTTTATCTTGGAAGGAAATATGTTGTCCTACATACACATATTCATTCACATCTCCAGATAGAAAAATAAATACAATTATCACACTAAATTATACTCATAAATGTAAATGTAAATTTACGTAAATACATGAGACAAGTCAGTAATGAAAATTATTGCCTAAGAAATTTAAATATTTTTAAAACAGCAACATCATCCTAAATCCTAAACAATCATCAGAATCTTCCTATCACATATTCTTTGTTTGGAATTTTACTAGGTATGTCAATGTGATATATGGGTTTTAGAGATTTTAATTTAGGGAATTTTATAAAACACTATTAATTACATTCATTTTCTTGATGGACAGTAGAATGAGATGTTTAGAATAATGGTAAGCTTCAAAAAGACTTTAGATCATTCATATTGATAAGAAAGCAGCAAGCAGGAACAAGGAAAAATGGGCATGGGAGATGAGGGGTATTGTTTTAGCCCCTATCAAGATGCCTGCTATGCAATTCTGATTGAATCCTATAATTCAGTAAGCATGTTACTGCCCACAACTTACACTATGTATTCATGTTTTACTTGTGAGTTTGACAGCAGGACATGGGGTATAATTGGATCCACAAAGACTGGCCATCCTGAGAACTCTTGCTGCTGGTTACATGAATGTTATACAAAAAAGACTCATTAACCTTGCTCAAGTGATTCTATTGGGTTAACAAATGGTTTACCGAGGCTTTAAACAAAAACGATTTCAATATGTTTGTGACAAATTGGACATCTGAATTGTGTAGCCATTTTTCTGTATTCCAATTCGTATTCTGTCTTGCTTATTGGTAGGTTTGTTAATCTGAATGTGAGGCTATTGATTATTGCAAGTTTATGTTGTTTTGGACTGTGGCTATTATTTTTTAAACAATTATCTGTATGGGTATCTTTCCCTGAATATGCCAAATTACAGTACATTGTCATTTTTTATAACTTTTATACCCAGGAAGGGAAGAACCTTGTTGTTTTCTATTTTCATTGTGAATTTAATGGTGCTGTTTTACAGGTTGAGTAGTTTATTGCATCCTCTTTCCATTTTTCATTTGTATTGTAAAGACATCCACTCCTCCTGGTTTTTCTTGAGCCCCCCTGCATTGCGGGGTCTGCATAGCCCTCATTTACGCTCCTGCATTGCTTAAAACATAATTATTATACTTAATAATGCTTGTAATTAGTGTTAATTTATTGTCTGTGTCACATACTACTTTATTACTGGAAGTTCTTTGCTAAGATGGGAATGCTGGAGTGTAAGTTTGTATTGAAAAGAAGTTTCTTAAGAGAAAAATAAATTAATGTGTGATGTCATAACCAAAAGGTATAAACATAGCAAATGATAATAAAATATGCTATTAGTGGCCATATAAATGTGAATGATTATGCATTGTTTCAGCAATACCACAGACCTTTACACAAACACAATACAATTGTCTTAGTAATGAAAATGAACATTAAAACCTAATAAAAAATGCTACAATCAATATGCAAAGAGTATGATTGCCTAGCAGAACATATCTTCAGGATGAAATTAGTCAAGGATAGCTACTGTCCATTATATAAGGATGTGAATACTATTGTAAACAAAGAACATCTACTGTGAAATGCAGCTAACTTGATAGCTACAAACAAATGAAAAATAAATTGGAAGATCTTTATTGGGAAGGGAAGGGAAAAAATGATATATCAACATTTCTAATCACCACTAGATAGCAAGCAAGCAACTTACCAATGTACAAAATTTGGAGAGAAAACTGATTCCATTAGATATACCAACATTTACCACACTACCTTGGTAAATATGAACACTTGCCATTACACTTGAACAAAAGTGAAAAAATATTACAATAATTTCTTTCTCTTACCTACATTTACCAACCAACAAGGAAAATGTTTGAATATTTGCTGCATTTTCCACTTGATCATAATATGTACATTCTAAAAATTATGCAACTATGATACCTATTGTTACATTCTGAAACATGGGTGCCTCCTTTGTTAGAGATTTTGATTTCCAAGTAGATTGCAGTTATGCTTATATTCCAATAGAGGGAAGAGTGAAAGATGGCAAGTCCATTGCCTCCATCACCATCTGGCAGGGAATAGATATTATTTGGATGTGATTGGTCCACAGCAGTTTTTGTCTGGTAGTGCTTTAACACACCGTAAATCTATTGGCTTGGTACCTGCAGCTAATCCCTCCTAGAGATTTTTATGTCCTGATTCCATCAAACGTACCCGGTTTGAGCCTGCAGACCTTGGGTCCAGAGGATAGCACGCTACCACTATGCCACCAAGGCCAATATGGAAGATCTACCAACGATAAAATTTAACAAAAATAATACTTTTTGAAGTATTATTTGCTATTTCATCAACTGGCCTTTTTCTACTCTGTCGAAGTTTTTAGCAGGCTTTTTTTTATTTGAGTAGTGTTTAATGCCCGTTTTAACTACTGAGGCACCACAGGCGGCGGACACTGATGATACATGAAATGAAATATTGTGAAAGGATATTTTTTTAAGAAAGGAAGCGTTCCAGGCCTAAGTTTAGGGTACCTCTTCGGCATTTGCCAGTTATAAGGACTGAGGAAAACCTGAAAAAATCTCAGTCAGGGAGGACGGTCCCAGAAGGATTTGAATTAGCAGACATTGTACATTATGTTTAGCACATAAGTAATATGAGTGTGACAGCATAACTGTACCAGTGTCTAATTTGCAGACTTAGGTCAATACTAAGTATGATAATGGAGATCATCACAAAAAATTGCTCTGAAATCATACACGTTAAAAATACAAATATTACTACCTAAAATAAAAACAATTTTAATTCTCAATGACAAATAAACTGTTATCCATAAACACGCAGTAATTTAAAAAAATACTGGCTAAAATACTGCATTATTGAAACAACTCCACTTATAACTTACCTGACAACATTTTGTTGTCTTGAAGATTACTGCCGGACTTATTAGCTTTACTAGCGCCTGATATTTCATTCAAAATATTGCCATTTGGAATGATATTGTGGGGTGCTGCCAGGTTACTTTGCAAAGTATGTGTGATATCATAGCTGTAACTAGAAGTAAACAAAATATTATTTAAAATACTCAGCATGGCAAAGCTTTATGTAACAATGAACGCGTTTTGTGTTAATAAAGTCATAAGGAAATAGACATATAAAGGTAATGTAAGAAATAATTAAGAAAATTGAAATAAAGATGGAAGTGAGCTTTTATCGATTTGTTTTTGAGGGTAATAAGGGGTACTTAAAAAATATTTTACAATTTTTTTTATTTTCTCAAATAAAAGTGAACATAACAGCTTTCCCTATAAGCAAAGCATTCCAGAGATGGGCAGAGGTTATGGTTAATAGTCATAAGTAGGTCCCAGATTCTTAGGTTTTAAGCTATTTTGTTCCTTGCTGGCTGTGATATTTTAACATCATTATGCATTGCTTATTATGGCAATCTTATCAAACCTAAAAATGGCTAAATAGGATATTGAAACCTAAAATGGCTAAGATTATCATTTAACAATATTAAAATTAAATTGAAATATAATTTATTTTAAATTATTAAAATTAAATTTAATAACATTACTTATAAAAGTAATAATAATATTACTTTTAAAACATCAACCAACAATGTGCATCTTGATACTTCAAAGACAAATCATTGCATTTAATTTTATAATACCATTATGGTCATGTATTAATTGTATTGTCGAAATTAATTTATTTTTAGAAGCAAATTGAATTTAATTTCATAATATCACTGTTGTCAGTCATGTTCAACCCTTTTTTCCTCAAATAACCCTTGAATAAACGTATTCTGTTTCTTTTAATACTAAAAGATGCAATGGAAATCACTGACACAATTTCAAAGAAAGAAATACCAGGGCCAGTAGGTCTGTTCTTTGAAGCTCATCAAGATTCTGCAGCGGAACCCAGGGTTTGCAAAAATGAAAAATGTATCTACTCTTCTTCAGGGGGAATAAATTTCAAACGATTTACGTGGGGAATGACAGCAGTGGTTTCATTGAAATTTGCACTGATGACCTCAAGCTGTGCCGAAAGAACAATTTCTTACTATAAGAATGATTTAAAAGACAGCAGAAAAAGTTTCACCATAAAATGTGTTTAATAGTGCAGTGTAACAATAACCTAAAAATGTTCTAGTTGAGTTTAATTAATTGAAAAATGTTCTAGCTAAGTTTAGTTCTTTAGAACTTAACACATATACACACACACCAAATATATACATAAAAATAAATAAAATAAATAAAAATAAAAATCCAGTGCCCTGACATTATTTGGAATTTTAAGTAAGTTTAGTGTTTTACAACTTTAAAAAAATGCAGTGCACTGACATTATAAAGACTTCGATATTTTAAGTGTTCATGTAATTTTGTATTTCATAATAATAGTGATAAAAGTAGAATTAAATTAAAATAAATTCATATATTTATTTTACTATAGCTAAGAGAAACTTGAAAAAACTACCCTAAAAGTGTTAAAAAAACTATTTTAACACGCTAAAATTTTTTTTTAAAAAATCAACTATTTTAACATGTTAAAAAACTGATTCAGGGTTTATAAAAACCTAAATATCTGGGCCCTGGTGATCGGTAAAGTGATGTTCAATGCAATGATCATAATAGTGCATAGGAAAGTCCACTATCTCTGATATAAAATGAAATAAAAAATATTTCACAATTTGTACCAAATTTGACTTAAGGGTGGTTTGAAAAAAGAAAATTTATCAGGGAAGCTCATATCCATTTTGATGATATTACTTTAAATAAATCTTTAAATTTTATGCATTTGTTATTTCAAATAACAAATAACAACATATTCACACTGTAACTGATCCAAATTAGTTTGGATAATATATGCTCTATTTATTTAGTAAACATATACTATATGTTAATGAGCATGTGCTTATTAACCTATCAACTGAATTCATGCAACAGTTGCAGGGCAGGGGTTTTTTCTGTCAATAAAGGTAAGAGAATGATGGAAAGTGCATGAAAGAAGTAAGATTGTTCATTCTTACATTTTCATGCAATAATGACTCTTCAGTTGGGGATCAACATACCCCTGTATTCCCTACTTTAGAGTAAAATAATAAAAGGAACTTTGCTATATAGATAAAGGTGGGAAGAATGGTGAAAAGAAAATGAGAGAAATTCTAAGAAATAATCTCCTTTTCACCATTTTATGCTATATTGACTAAAACTTGAGAAAATCATATCCCCATATTTTCCCTGTACAAACAAATTTGGGGGCTTCTTTGGTCAAGTACATCCCAAAGTTTGATTTCAGTCTGATGACATTCGAGAGATGCAACTTATTTTTGCTGATTATGCATTGAAAAAGTAACATTTCTTTAATATGGTAATCCAAATACATACTTGATAATCACAGTCAGGTTGACTTTTATTGCTTATAAACTAATGAAAACAATGCATTTTTGTTAATTTTTTAATCTGATATATAGTAAATATGTATTAAAATCCATAAATAAAAGTAAGCTATTATTTATCTAGAAAGTCTGCTCTTTTGTACTCCAATGTATTTTGCTATTATCTATTTTTATTGCCAGATGTGTACATCTTAATTTTTTTTTCATGGCTTCTGTCATGTTCCACATGGGGTCTTGATGAGTATATATCATTCAGATAATAAAATGGAGGAATATATGGGAAGTTGCTGTGGGTTTTCCTGGTTTGCATAACTTGTGCACTAACAACATTAAAAACATAGCACTCAATAGCAACGCTACCAGTTCAGAGTAAATTAAAAAGAAAAGTGCCCCATAATCAAACCAGTGAAGTTATAGCCAATGTGGACATATTCATTAAAAAGGCGCAGCATGGGAGTTAAAATAAATTTTAAAACACTATAAAAGAGGGTAGCTCAATCTGACAAATTAAGGAAGAATCAGACAATGTAGAATCTGGTTTATCACTGTCATTTTCATCTCCCCACAAAATTAGAGCAAGAAAAAGTTCAAAATCCACTAGACACATTCAATATGTCGAAAAGTAAACAGATTTTATATTACAGATAAACAGAAACTTACATTTAAAAAGTTCATGTAAAATTGAGAGAGTCAATAGGTTTCATTTCAAACATTTCCCCACTAAGAAAAATACGATGAATATTATGAACTTTGGGAAGAAAATGGAAGAAAAGACAAAAATAACTACAGAATTCTGATACAGCAACAGAAAAAAAAGAGAACAAAGAGTTTCTTATTTCAGAAAAAGCAAGCAATACAGAAATGAAGATCTTCCAAATGTGTGCATGGATGAGACATACATTCATTCTTCTCACGCAACAACATTTGAATATTTTTTACATACATTCATTCTTCTCACGCAACAACATTTGAATATTTTTTACGACTCCTTATATGGTCTTATGGCTCCAATACAGAAAGGACCCAGACCCATTATAATGCATGTGGTAGGAAAATAAGAGTTCATTCCAAATGCCTATCTATGTTTCAAATCCCAACAAAAGACAGATGATAACTAAGTCAAATGAATTTAATTAATTATGAAAAATGGTTATGTGGAAAATTAGTCCAACCAATGGATTGAATTAAGAAATATTTAAAGGATGAGATTATATTCGAGTTGTTTGCTAACAGAGGAATGAAGGAGAAGAGATTAATTTCTAACCCTATCCATGCTCTCTACCATAATATTACAATTAAACCACCTCCAATTTCTTGTTCTAGAAAAAGTGTCATGGTAATATGGCTCAAAAAGAAAAGTATTCCATTTTCTGAAGAAATGTTTAAGCCTAATTTGTATCAAATAATCAAGAGAAATAAACCTACATGTCACAAATATAAAATGGCTCAAAAAGAAAAGTATTCCATTTTCTGAAGAAATATTTAAGCCTAATTTGTATCAAATAATCAAGAGAAATAAACCTACATGTCACAAATATAAAATAGATGCAATTTTAGCTTAATAGAATCATTCTCTATTAAGATTACTGCCTTACCATCTAGAACTAAACCCCATCGAAATGATATGGGCTACAGTGAAAAATTCCATATCAAAACAAAATCTCACTTTTAAAATTGATAATATTATAAAACTAGGAGATAAAAAGTTTGCCAAAATTACAGAATTGGAGTTGATGAAGCAAGGTGATCATGTAACGAAAATTGAAGAATAGTTCACAAAAGAAGAACTTTTGGATGAAGACCTTGAATTTGTGACAACACATTGGCTATGACTCCAAAACTGGTAGTACTAGCAGTAGCAATACTGAAGCTGAGGTTAGTGCAGGCTTGGGTTGCTTTAAAATAACTATCTCTGATGTTGGTGGTAGCATTACGGATATTGCAGATGCAGCATTAGGTCAGTTTGGAATATGGAATATGTATCAGAGTTCTTAAAATTAAATAATGAAAACTTTTCATGTGGAAATAATAATGTCCTACTCATGAACAGAATGTGTGAGATATCTGTTCTACCTATGAGTGTGCATGCAACTTTAAGAAAATAGAATTGAATATGCTCAGATCTTCGGAGTAACAAAGAGATAAGTGTAGGTTGTAGGTTGCTATCATTCATAGCTTGCAGGTATGACAATGTTTTCCTTTGTAATTGTAGCTCTATGCAGCAATGTTTTTCTCCCTCCTTCTGCCAAGCATGTATGTGCATGACAACCTCACTTTTTCAGCTCGTGCAGGTAAGAGACCAAGAAAAAATCATACTGTACAACATTTATGGTAGAACAACTAAAAATGATGTTATTTTATTAGTAAGCTGTAAAAATTTTGGTAAATTATCCTTGATAATTTATGATGTGAAGCACAAATACCTAATTACAAGGTCCCAATTCCATGATTCAATCAGAAATTATTTTATCAAAAGGAAGCTGCTGTACATTGCCCTCATTAACTGCTGAGGGAAATCATGTTGGAATTCATTATGCACAATTTTTTCCTGTTATTATTTATTAGTATTAAATAGTAATTAAAATTGCATTTATCATTATAGCAGATGCCTGATGTACCTGCCCTGCACTGTAAGGCATGTCTGAATCCTTTCAAAAACATTTTGAGAACTTGCTGCAATTTATTTTCCCAATATTATAAATCACTCCTGGATATTTTGTCTCAGCATCTCTATGGGTTTTATTTCAGGTATAGCAGTAATTTTACATGGATGAATAAATAGCAGCTGAGTGGCTTCATATACACTACCGACAGATACACCAATTTGCTGGGCTAATGATATTTAAAGACTTTTGAGCAGAAGTTTCTAATCAATAACCTATTTCGTCAAGCTTCTCCTCTGTTTAAACCCTGTTTTTTGGTATTGGCTTATTGTAAATGAAAATGTCTTGCATTCAAACTTTGTTCATTAATCTGAAAAATTGACTTTGCAATGGAGATGTTACTCCTAGAAATTTAGCATGAAATTCTTTCCTACAATACATGCATATCTCCTGCATATACCAATCATAAAAAATAATATTTATTTCTCACTTTCAGTGTACTCCACAATACACAAACACACAGTATAAAGCCTACTTTCTACAGAAATGTGATTGAGGTGTGATAAACATGATGTGCAAGCTCTGTCCACATCAGCAAAACTGTAACTCCAGTCTTACCAGGAATTGTGTGTTCAATGAAGGTTAACTAATTTCCACTAGTGTATATAAAATCCTTATGTAACAAAATGAGGACATGGTATATGAGTAACAAATAACATTTACGAGCATTTACCTTAAATGAACAAAATATGGAAGAAAGCTAAGGCTTGGAACAAAATATTAAGTTGCAGAGGAAGAAGAAATGTTGGAATTTGGTACTAATCAAAGCCTATATATTGCTAATTCTTACAAAATAAATTTACCTAAAATAAAAGTTACTTGAAAGATCAATACTTTGGAACATCTTTACATAGCGTTGTTCATCTGGATGGCAAACACGAACACCATCATTAGGTATGTAGATCATGCTTGTATCTTCTATCTTGTAAATGGTATGATGCCCAATCACAGCTACTCGCCGCCTCTTTGTTACAAGGATTATGTAATATCCCTCAAGAAACTTGACAAATCCTAGTAATCACATTCAAGTATACAAAACTGTGAGTATATTACACATGTAGATTATATTACTATAAAAGCTGAGAATAGATGTACAATGTTAGAATTATTTCACTAATATCTTTAAACAAAAAAGAAACATTTTAGGTATACATTTTATAAAAATGTATACCTAATTAAGAAATAAATTAATTAAAGATTATTAATTAACTTTATTAATTATTAATATGCATCAAAATGGAAAGTTAACCAAGTTCCTGAAGCCATAGAACTATTTGAACAATAAAACTGTTACAAATGAAGGTTCATAGTGTGAACACTGGAGCATTTTCAATGATTTTCATAGAAATTTATGAAAGAAAGCAATGAGACTGATTTATACTGATGAGTATTGCTCTAAGAGAGTTATGTGAAAGGAATGTAGATAGCAGATTATTATTTCCTTGCATTTTTAAAAGCCTTTGCTCTGATGAAAAGGAACATGAAAAATTATCTATTCCTTCAGCATTTTAAGTTAAAGGTGTTAAAAATGAATGTGCACTATAGGAAAGTGCTTGGAACATTAAAGACATGGAGACATGTCTTCCCATAGGCAGCAAGAGTTTGACAGCAATGAGTTGCATTATTTCTGAAATACAGGTCTTTCATGGCTGACTTACCTGCTTCACAGTGGCTGATCGACCAGTCAATAACAGAGAGCATCTGGAAAATCAGATACAACATTCCCACAACTGATTCAAGTAATCATGATTGCAGTAAAATTACAATGAAAATAAGTACATACCTTATAACAGGATATGTTGGAAATGCTATTATCCTGCATTCCAATATTTCTGGCATTGTTTAAGAAAATTTTTTACTGTTATACATCAGTTCATCTGCCAAAATTTAATCAGTTTCTTACCTATTATTTTCTTTCAATTCTTCCAATGTGATGGGATTTGTTCTATGCACTCTATTTTTTATATTCAAGATAAAAATTGCATACAGTTAGATTAGGGGATCGTTACTGTTGCACCTTTGAAAATTTCCTGAATTGAATTTAATGATTCATAGCAGTGGCAGAGTCTTATTGAAAATACCCAGATTATATTCAGTGTCATTCAACAGTTCAAAAATGGCACGAGTATGGCATCCCTGTATCACTGTCCATTGACTGCAGTTTCAAAAAACACAGGATTATAAATCTATATGCATTTACTGTCTATCATAATCCTATTTTCTCATCATGCAAGGGAATTTCACATACAATTAATCTGTGCTTCAATACCTTTATTCTGCATCAAAACATGAGCTTGTAAATGGAACCACACTTCATCAGAGAACAAAATTAAATATGAATGAATCACCCCATCATTAATGTTTTGCAGAATCCTATTATGGAAATTAGCCTGAATCTCAGGATCGTGTACCAGCAATTTGTAGACAACATTGACTGTATGCATTCAAATTTACGAACTTGGTAGCCCATCATACTGAGCTTATCAGTATTTCTATTTCCTTTGCAAGCTGTGAAAAGGATTTTTTAGCATTATCTTTCTCCAACTTTATCTACTATTTCCTTACCGCTTGTTTCTTATCGAGAATAGGTCCAGTTTTTCTAAGTTTTCTACAGGTTTTTTCACAGTATCTCTATATAGGATAGATAGAACTGGATATTTTGTTAATAATTGCCTTCTAGCTTCTTTACAAGAATTTGTTTCCACATATGAATTATGCATAAAAATTCTTTGTTGTAAACTGTAAATATGTCAAGGCATGAAATCTATAGCTGAGAACAATTAAAACCTGTTGTAACATTCTACGAAGAAAAGATATTTAATAAACAAAACATTAAACAGCATGAGTGAATTGAAATGTATTAAATGGTAGTGTAAATATGTAAACAATATGTGTACTATTGCACATTATTTGTGAGGAAATCACTCAAATTTCACTAAACTTCTTTCACTTACTTGGACATGTTTCAAAGGCTGTTGGCTTCATCATTAGCATGGTTCCACTATTAGCTTCCCAGGATGATATTAATGTTGCTCTGTGGATTTTACAAACTTAGTGATGAGGTTATTGTTGTTTGGGAGATTAAAATTAATCAAATTTTCCTTGTTTTTGTTAATGAATATATTTTACCATCCTGTTAATTCTATGGGTTTTTGAAGAGCATTTAAGACTTTTGGTTCCTTTTGGAATTATGGTTCTTTTACAAGAAATGGTCTGCTATTGCTGACTTTTCCACCTATTTACATTTTACATTTCTTATGTGTTCTTTAAGCATAGGGTAATGTTTCTTTTAATTTTGCCTATGAATTTCATATTGCAGTCTTTGCAACTGATTTCATAAATGCCAGATTGTTTTCCTGGTGGAATTTTATCTTTTGCATTGGTTTTTAGATGATTTTTTTAAAACTGTATTTGTATACTGAAGTCAAAATTATGTTTGCATCTTTAACCAAAACTCTTAAAAGCTCTTCAAGAACCCACAGAATTAACAGTGTGGGAAAATAAATTCATAAACAAAATTAAGGAAAATTTGGTTAATTTTGATTACCAAACAACAGTAGCCTCATCACTATGTTCATAAAATCCACAGAGCTACATCTTAATACCAAGCTGGGTTGTTGATTTGGTTTATTTATGGATGCTCTTTAACATCTCAGGTCATGAGCTTCCCATTCAATTCAGGGGGTGAAATGGCGGATAAATTTTGCTCAGAGGCCTCTTCTTTCAGACTTGAGGTTCTTTTACATGATGTAAATCTACAATCTGGTACCCACAGCTTTACTTCCCTTCTGAAGGAAGTCATACTTAGGATTTTATGCCAAAAAATCCATTTATCCTAGCCAGGAGTGAACCCGTGATCTCAGTTTTAGGACGCAAATATGGTTATCACTACACCACCAGGATTGACACCATGCTGGGAAGCTGACAGTGGAACCATGGTGATGATGAGGGCAACAGCCTTCAAAATGTTTCCAAGTAAATGGAAAAATTTTTAGTGAAATTTGAGTGATTTCTTCAAAAATAATTTACTACATTATAATATATTTCACTGAGAAAATTTCCCGCTATTCAAAACTAAATATGTGAACTATTTTTGTTCTTTTCTTTGACAATGTCAGAAACTGTGAATGGTATATTGATAATGTATGCTAGCTATCTATCTACAGTATAAGCATAACCACAGTATATGTACTTTATAAACATGACCACAGTTCAAAAAAACTCTACTATTGCTGCAGTGAAAATGGAGTGACTTGAAGATACCATATAAGCCAAATTATATGCAACTATGGGTGGGTTTGCTGCTATAAAGGAAGCAGCCAATTCAACCAAGAAAGACCTGTTAGAAGAATGGTAACTATGGGTTCTATACTTCTTGCTTTTAAAACAAGTTACATTTATTGGCTTTCTGTTGGAAAGAATCTAACATATATTCACTTTCTAGAAAGTTCAAGAAATAACTCTTTAATGCATTCTTTTTAAGAACAAGATTAAAGAAAACCTTTTTCATTGATTTACTGTCTCACAATGCCAGAAATTGAATGGCGAACAGATATTAATATTTTCAGAAAAACCCATAATTTTAATGTAAAACAAATTAAATATTAAAATGCTACTACTGCACATAACATTTTATACTGCTATTGAGTTAGATATGCTAAAGGTTTAAGCTTGAAAATAATGGCAATTGTTTCCAGAGCTGCTGGATATACATTTTTCCTAGTCGATGTTTCTGAGACTTGGTGCTGGTATTTGTGTTCCTATTCTGTTGGTTACCAATAAAATGTTAAAAATTTTCTAGGTGCACATTGCTGTAATGACTTAAGAAAACTGTTAAGTGAACAATGTAACATTCATCCAGAAGCTGCAAGATGATCATATGATTGCATGCAAAACTATGAGTGGTTAAATTATGATAACTAGAACAAAAAATATCTAGTAGTAACCACAAAACAGGTCATTACACGAAAAAGGTAACATTAAAATTCCTAAAAAGGGAGGGAGGGAGGGGAGGGGAGGGAAGGGAAGGGAAGGAAAGGAAAGGAAAGAAAAGGGAAGGAAGGAAAGGAAAGGAAAGAGAGGGAGGGAGGGAAGGAAAGGGCAGAGATGAAGAGAATAATAATTACTAGTATTTCAAGTTTTTAGAGAAAATTTTTTCAGCTGTAATGCTTGTTATTATTCACACACACTGATACCAAATAAAACCTATGCATCGATAAACCTTTGAAAATCATTTAGAAAATGAAACTATTTCTGTGGTCAATATAAGAAGCAAGTGTTGTATTAACATATTTAAGCATTCAAAAAAAGGATGAAATATTATGTATCTTTCAAATTTTAGAGGGGAAAAATTATCAGCAATCAGTGTCTTTCACATGATTTACATACAAACTGTGTTATAAATAAAAACAGAAAGAAAAATACTAATATAGTTTTATTCCAATCTGTGCACATTACCTTTAATGAACCTCATGCAACATGCTTACAGCAATCAATTTTCTAATAAGTTGTTGCATACAGTCTGACAAGAACTTATCCAGCCAATAACTACTGGTATTTAAACAAAACACAAACAATAAAAAATAAAAGATTATCTAGCAAAATCCTTTCACGGTATTTACATGGAAGCTACAAGTTTATTCCCTGATCTCTTGAAATAGGTTTAAAAGTATTTTTCAGGATCATCAACTGCCTCATTGTGATCTTTAGCTTGCTTTTTTTTTTTTTTTTAAAGTTGTAAAGTAATATTGACTTCTTTTATTGAAGAGGCTTTAAATAATAGGTTGCTGCATAAGTTGGTAGCATTTGTTTCTAGCTTGGCAGTACTGCTGTGTTAATTTTGTATTAGTGGAAAAAAATGAACACTTCTAACTTATTCTTTTGTTTGATGAATAAAGATGATAGCAGCAGCTTGAAACAATTATGCTGTATATGTAGAGAGAGTGCCATAGAGGAAAGCACAGCAGGAGAACAGTTTTATCATTTGTGTAACTTGTCACTTCTCTGTTACAAAGTTTTTAACCTATAATTTGGCACCTTCCTGTTGATACTTGGACAAGATTTAAATTAAGTAGTATACTGGTAGGAAAACCCTCAGGATGTGGTCAGAGAAAGGTAACTTTCCAGTGAATAATTCAAAGTATAGTCTAATTTATTCCACAATAGGTCAGAAATATAATTCACATGCAAAATCACATTCACCCTGAAAAATGTTGACATAAAGACAATAGCAATATAACTTTTAGAAGCAAAAACTTTCAAATTAATGCCAAATATAATACATGACAATTCTTTTATGCTTTAAAGTAATGGATAGAGCTAAAACACTTTACATAATTTGACAATGAGCAAAAATAAAACTTTTAGTGCTACTCTCAGATTACAACAATTAAAAAAAAAGGCAAGTGAACAGGCTTTCTCATGTTAACAAGGACACAGAAGATGGGGAGAGGTGGAATGGTATTAGGTATAGTGGAAACACATGCAAAAATGGTGAGGCCTCTTTGACATAAGTTATTTCCCCAATTAGGAAGACAATCAGTCTTTGATGAAGATTGTTAAAATGCTTTAATCCTTAATGATCCACATCATTCAACTCAAGAATTGACAAATAAGGTAACTGTAACCTGTCAACCATCATATGATATTTGCATTTCATGTGCAAGTTTAAAAACTGGTGTATGAATATCATGTGCTTTACGTGAAAAAAACAGAAGTAGGAGATAGGCCATTTGTGTTTCTTTGTTTGCTTATCACAGTGAACAACATTGACCATTCTTGTCCAGATACTGCTAGTGATGAGAAATGATTCCTTTCCATAAACATCAAAAAAGGAAAGTGGTTGTGCCTAATAAAAAAGTTAGTGTCCACAGAAGGTAACGTTCTATGATGGCTGGGAGAAAGAAAGTGTTCTAATTAACATTTCTAGTTAAAGTGTCATGTGTTTAAAAACTCCTTCCCAGGAATATAACCATCACTACTTCACTGCTAACAATTAGTGCCAATAACTATTATTGTTTTATTTATTTAGTTTATCTATGGGCACTCTTTAACATCTCAGGTTATCAGCATCCCATTCAATTGAGGACATGAGACAGTCAACAAATTTTGCTCACAGGTCTCTTCAATGCCAATGAATAAGATGCCTTGCAGCTGCAATTTAAGAAAAATACTGGGGAGACTGCAATATAAATTTATGCTAACATGATAAAAACAGCTACCCAGAAAGTTGGTTGGGAGTCTATCCCTTATTTTCCTATTTCCTGGTCTTTCCCCTCAGATTTTAATTTTTTCTACTCACTATCCAACCATCTTTATGGAAACTCCTTTGATATGAAAATTCTATTCAAATTAGCTTGATGACTTCTTTTAGCTCCAGAGCACATTTCTTCAGGCATGGAATTGAAAAACTGCCCCAGCATTGGCAGACAGTCACAGTTGTGCAAGGAGTATATATTACTGATTAGTTTCTGTCTTTTGTTAATCTTAAATATAAAAAAAATCTTTGCCATAGAAAAAATGCCATGAACTTAGGCATCAACCTAATATTATTCAATTATGTTTTTTTTTATCTTTGTTATCTGAAATTCCTCTTATAAACAGTCAAAGAACAGAATTTCTAGAGAGTCAAATATGTGCTCTAGAGAGCTAATGACCTAGATGATATAATATTTTACCCAAAAATCCTGCAAGAGATGTAAAGAGTGGGCTGGTGTGGTCATTGTGCATAATGGTCACACTATGCAGAAGCCTTGAAAACTCAGTGGTATCCCACAGCCAACTATGGAAACTAATTGTTCATGCATGAACAGTAAGAGTCCCTTTGATTGGTTACAAAAATACATCAAGCATGCACTGACCCATAGTTGAGAAATTCAAAATGGCTGGATAATTTAAAGACAGACTTCCTATGGTAACATGTCCGCATCATGCATGAGCTTGGAGCTCCTCTTTTATATTTAGACATATTTTGCAATTTATATTTTAGAACTAATGTTTAATTATTAGAAATCACTGCAGTACATGTACATTGTTGAAATTCTCTCTATATCTCTCATGCATAACATAAAAAAATATAATTTTTTTAAGTTCTATGCAACTGAACACTTACAACTTACTTAATAATAATTTGAAAAATTTAATAATCTGGTACTATTCTGGCACTTAGTTAATAAACTAAATTTATTTTAAGTATATAAGTTACAAATTAGCACATTTCAGGGCATATAACACTATTCAGAAAGTTTGTTAGGCAATCTGAATGGGCTTTTGTGCTTGTGTCTTATTCTATTTATACCAAAGGAAGTTACAAATTAACAATGCAGGCAGCCATTAGAAAAAAAAGGCCATTTTCACATTTTTCCGAAAATTTCTTTTTTACTCCAAATGCTGATGATAATGTATTGAAAACAGTTCTTGAAAAAATACCATACATTTTTAAAACTAACATTAAAAACATAAATGAAAAGGTTCCACCTCCAGGAAATAGGATCTTCTTTTAGACATACAAGCACTCATACAGTTTATAATTAACATAAGCTCCTATAATTTTTTTATTTTGTTGTCAAAAGTCAGCATATTTGAAAAAAATTTATTTCATATAAGATTTATTATCTTGGAGGGGGGGAAAGAAAACAAAATGTATTTCCTTGTAATAATGGAATGAATGGATTGATTTGAATAGTGAAAAATGTTATCTTTACACTTTTTTTCTGCTTTTCAATCAAAATTATTAATTGAATGTATGTGTTTAACTGGGCTGGCTATAGGAGCACAATGAAAATTGAGAGCAACTAATAAGGGTGTGAAACATTTTGGCCAAATGTTAATTTTCTCCAGAATGTAATTATGTTGCCTTCCCCCCTTATTACTATATCTCCTTACAGTAGAATATTAGGTCACTGTAATATTGATAGTAAGGAACAAATAGTACTGTGGAATAAAGGGCTGGAGTGTAACGTTTTGCTGCATACTGAAGGCAGCACAGCACAGCCATGACACTGTAGCAGAGGAATAGGTATCAGTCCAAACACCACATATTAATACCAGGTCAGTCAGAGCTTTGGTAGATGAATGGTAAAAGTTCTCTATTTGGATTTGAAGGTCGAAGTACATTATCATCACTGCTGACTATGGTGCTGGTGATGCTATTTGTTTCTGGCTATTGGGGATATTCTTCTCACAATAGCCACTGGATGATTGCTTTTATTACAGTTTCTTAGGCTATCAGAGATTTTTTTTTAAATTTATCTTTCAATATCATTAGCTATTTTGATCCAAATCTTGTTCTTTAGCTTTATTCTCATATAATAAAGATATATATTTCTATATAATATAGAATATTCTCTCACAATTTCTATTAACCTTTCCATTCTTATTTCTGTCACACTGTCACTACTGGGAACGGCATACATCTAGCCTCTCCTGCTTCCCTGCTGTGTCCAAAATGTATTTGTCCATTACATAATAGGTTTTCCAATATGAAATGCAAAATTTGGCAGCTGTATTTTTTTATTGTAACAGAAGCATATCTTAATGTTTGTCCAATTATTTTCATATAAATCACATTAATGAACCTGAGTGGTATTAAATAAATCTAATCTTGAGTTATTCACCAAGCAATTAAAGCTAATATATTTGTTTACTTCTACTGTAATAAGGGTTTTAAGCATTCGTTATTATTATTATTTGGTTTATTTAAGAACACCATTAATCTCATCTCTGGTCATTAGCATCCCATTTAATTCAGGAAGTGAAATGACCAATAAATTTTGCTCAGAGGCCTCTTCTTTCAGGTTTTAGGTTCTTTTACATGTCATAAATATACAACATGAGATCAACAGCTTTACTTTCCTTCCAAAGGAAGCCAAACTTTGGATTTTTATGCCTAAAATATTCATTGACCTTGGCCAGATTTGAACTTGTGGCTTTGGTCTACGAGACAAGTATAGTTACAACTAGACCATCAGGACCAACACACAAGTATATATGCTGTTACTTCAGATGGAATAATGGTCATCAAGCACAAATGCATCTACTCCCAACATACAGTGTGAAGTTCAATTTTAAAACCAGTTTTCTCCTCTTCCATTCACTGTGCTATAGACCTTTATTTGTGGCTTAGCTTCAATTAACCTATGTTTTAATTTTGGAGTCACTGTTGTAATTACACTTAATCCACAGCCAAATGGACATATTTTATTGATCTCTATGTTCAGAACTGTACATTGCATAAGTCGAAATGTTTCTTTGTGCTGTAGAAAGGGAGTTACAACTTATTGTCCGTTGTATTTTGTGCTTTCTGGTAGATATGGTATTTTATATAATTTTTTCTTTATATACAAGATGTATTCCAGATTTTAATGCATAAATTAGAGAAAAAAACATATCTATTATGTGTGCAAATATAGTATTCTACTTAAATGTACTGTAGTTATTTAGTGGAAAATAGCATAAGTACAGTAATATTTATAAATATGTCAAAATACAAAGAATTTCATTTCTCTATGAATATTTTTTGGTTTGCAATAATGTTAGAAAAATTGGTACAAAGATAGATTAAAAAAGTATTCTTTCAATTTTTTTCTATCTCCTGACATATTTACATTTTAAATATGGGCTTTTTTCTAATGACTGCTTCATTTATATTATATTTTTATATAGCATTAACTGCAAAGGAAGCTATGATACGGTAATAAATCTGATAGCTATATTAAAAAAATGTGTGACTGACAAAGAAAATAAATTGGTTATACATTCCAGTACTTCAGAATATTAAATAGCTGCTCATCCTAAATGCTTTATGCAAACTACTTTCAATTATTATGCTAATTTGAATGCTGTTATTACTGCTGAATTTACTTCAGTGTATAATTCAGAAGCAATTCAGAAGCTATATGCTCTTTAAATATATAATAACTAGATTTATTATAACAACTATTTCCCTAAATATAACATTTAATTTCATGTCGGAACGATTGCAGTTAAGCGACTATTATATTCTTAATTATCTAGTGAGTCGATTTGATATTCTTATGCTCCACTTACTGTTGAATTATGCAAAACTAGTTATCAAATCGACTCACTAGATAATTAAGAACTATTTCTCTCTTAAATTTAAAGCTTTCTATGTGAGAACATTTCAAGTTTTTGCTTTAGGATAATCTGGAGGGGAAAAACAAAGGAATTTACTTGTATATTTGAGAAATATCAGCTTTATGGATTAATCCCCTCTAGAATGCAAGCCCAATGGCATATGTGTGGAAGACTATAAACATATTCGTTTCTTGAACAGGCACAAGATGAAGATAGCGTGGTCAGTAATATGCTTTGGCCATCTTTATCCCTTCCCTTAGGAAATACTGTATACTCTCCTCACCCATTTGAAGCAGAATGAATTAGCTTGGGCAAATCTGGATTTGAGAGAGTGAAGAAAATTCCTCTGTTGCCTTCATGTATCACACCTCAGAATGCAAAGTTTCCTATCTCAAACATAATTTATATACTCTACAGCTATGGTTATCAAACTTTCCTTAACCGCAGACTCCCTTTAAAAATCTCTTGCTGTTGTGACCCTAAGATTTAACTCAAAAGTTTAAAATCCTAAATTTGCATTCTATATATTTTTAAAGTTGGAATCAATGTTTTACAAAATTTAAAGATATAAACAAACAATAAATGTACCTTTTCTCATTATTTTCTATTTCATGTAGTGAATTGCATGATACTAATAGTCATAAAATTGCATTACATTCAAAAAAGTAAAGGGATGGTGCTACATTTCACTTAGAAGTCATGATACTTCAAGCTTAATAGCAAAAATTTACATTTTGAGTATTGATTCTACATTTTCCTAATGGTTTCTAAATTTGTTTTTTAGATAAATGATGTTCAGAGAATGATGTTTCACACAAGTTGTTACAAAAGGCATGAATATTTTCATGGCTTTTGGTCGTTCAGGAAAACCTTCCTCTCATTTAGCAGAAATGTTTGCTAATGTCCTTGAACCGTAATTTCAGAACACTATCAAATAACATCTCCACAAGCTGGTCCTCTTCTGCTATCAGCTGTTCTACTTCATGCAAAGAACTGAAAATGTATCTCTGATCCAGATTTTGCTTGCATAAGACACAGAAAAATATTCTCTGAAAGTGTGCTGCAAGTGTTTTAAATGCTGCGTAATGAGTGACTTCTCATTCTCCAAGAACACTTGTTTAGCTTGAAAATATGAAAAGGAGGTTAGAAGATGTTTCCTCATACTTTCCATCTGGTATGCAATGATGCCACAGCTTTTAACATTTTGATCATTTACTTGTCTTCAAATTTCATAAACTGTAATCTTTTCTTCTTGAAAACTTAATTTCAGCTTACATACATGGATGAGGATACTTAATCTGAAAAACAGGCTAATTTCAATAACCAGGAAAAATCACCCAATCAATTGCAAAGCAAAACTGCTTGTTAAGAGAAATATTCTTATTTTGTTTCTCACTTTCTAAAATCTACATAAAATTTTTACATTGTGACAAACAACAACTTAAAAATGTTACATGTTAATGATATTCACTATCCATTTCTCTGAAAAGCTACTTAAAAAGTATTAAATTCCATGACCTGCTTTTTTTTATAAAATTTACAATTTTTACTGTTTCATTCAAGTCTGTTACCTTCTTGGCAAGAAGAGGTATATATAAGTAGCAATATATATACCTCTAGCAATATTACCATGATGCAAATTGATTTCTTTCTTATGTGCCCCAGTTAAGTCTAATGTTTTTGAATCATTCTCCCATGCCTTTTAGTGGAACATGCTTATGTGTACTATCATGTTGGTTCATCAATAAGTGCCTGCAGTCTGCTGGTTCAGTTTGATACAAATATTACTTTTCAAAACTTGCTGATATGAGGCAGGAGTACATGTTTGGGCTTTCAGATGGCAAGAGAAAGATGTATAGGGAAAAAGTCTTACCATAAGTAAGTCATGTGTGGGTCTAGTAAAACAGCTGCACAAAAATGGATTCCCATCTAAGGCCTAGTTGCAAAAAAATAACAAGAAAGGGGAGTAACCAGCATGAGCTAAAGGGCTAGCAGCTAAAATGAAGGCAGCAGTAACAAAATAAAACCTTTCAACACAGAAGAATTGCCAGCCACATTGGAAAATCTAAAGGAACTGTTTATATGATAATCAAAAAATTTGGGCCTACAATGGTGGCATAAAGCACGTGGGCATATCTTGAAAGAACTGCACATCAGAAACACTTCACCAATGCAAGAAAACTGCATGAACACTACCTAGCAGCTAAAGAGTGGCAATGGGTGGTTTCTTTGGATGACGCATAGTTTTATCTAGATGATACAAACTCCATGCTATTTACTATTATCAAGTGGACCAAATAGGTGCTCTAACTTCATTCAAGAAAATAAGGACAATTTTTCTAAGGGGTTCATGGTGGTTGCAGGTTACTGCACTAAGGAGAAACTTAATATTCACAAAGTTGCCAAAAAGGTAAAAATGAATGCAGCCTACTACCAAAAAAATGTCATGGACCCAATTTTTGATGAAGGTATTCCCAGATTGTATGGTGAAGATGTCCCAAATGTTTGGATTTGCATAGATAAAGCATCCATTCACACTTCTTGGTCATTCCAGGATTACTATCACCAGAAAGCTGTGAAAACAGGTGTAAACAAGATACCATTTAAAAGGATCCTATGAAGTAACCAGATTATTCACCAATAGATTTTTTGCCAATGAACTAAGTCTTCTAAAACAATGCCTTACTTCTGGACATCCCACCATGACTGAGGGTGTTTGGAAAGTCTGCCAGGAGGAGTAGCCTAATATCCCTCTTCCTATTCTATGAAAATTGCATTGTAGAGTCATAGTTCAAGCCCATGGACATTCAATTAAACACAATTAGGGCAGAGAAAGGGAATTTCACCATGAAAGAATATTTGTAAAAACATTTGAGCTTAATTGGGGCAACCCTCCATATGCTGCTCTGTTGCATATAAGCATCTAAAAAGTGTTCAAAAAAAACTTTGATTTATGTCTGTAGTTTCAACTACTTGCAGAGCAAAGTAGGGGGACATGCAAACTCTTTCTATTATTGCTCCTTAATATTATATGACAAAATAATGGTTTGCTTCTAAGCTGTGTCATTTCAAAGAGGTATTAGGGAAAGGCCTTTGGCAGCTTTCTCACTTATAAATGCAAAAACAATGATTTTTTCAGCTAATAATATAAATTTTTGGCAACTGTGTGCAATTTTCCAGATTTTGCAATTAGTTGAACAACAGCAAATGATGCTTTCACAGCCATTTTGCTCTTACAATCATTCTCAGTTGTTTTAATGTTTTCTTACTTTTACTAAGCTTTATTATGGGGGAAAAAAAACCAATGTTCTTTGTGGCATGGTCATTTGTTTTGCTTCAAGATGTTTTCATAATGTTAATGGCTCTGATGGACCTCAATGGACAACACAGCTTAACATGATACATAATTTAGGAGTTGTCTTCTGCGTCTGAACATATGAAACCCAGGGAGAGATATTTCTTGCTTTTTAAGAAGACTAAAGAAGATTCACTCTGCTGCAAACATGATGCATGGTCATCATCAAAATCTTGTTAAATCTGAATTTTTCATTTCAAATTCAGCCAGCAGTTCACCTTGAGATCAGAATCATAGGTGCAAAATTCACTCAAATTAAATCAAGAAATCACTTTTACCAATAATATGCAAAAAAAACCAAACTAAAAATAACAATACTGTATAGAAATAGAAAAAGAAATGGAGTTGCAAGTTCATGAAGATCCAAAGTGACTTTGATGCAAATGTGGTATTCCTTTTATATGAGACTTTCTTTGAGAACATACTCCACTAGTCTATAACTTTCTAGGAAATAATGCAGGTGTTAGGCTTTCCAAGAAAGCAAATACCACATACATTCTATACAGCTGGGAAAACTGTTTTTTACAGTGTGTGCTGTTTCAAATAATGTTGTGTTCAGCCATTTCCATTTGAAACAAGGCCATATGCTTCAAATCCAAGTCTCAAAGAGTTAGGCAAGCCCCAGCCTACGCATTTTGTTGTCAAAAGATGTGTGCTGTTGCGGGGAAAACTATAATGATACCAATGAGTGTTCTTCCTGGCCATGATTTTGGCTTATTTATTTTGAAAGCTCCCTTCAGTAAATGTACTTAACTTCAGTTTGATTCTAATTTACTTTACATATCAATACATGCTGTAAATTTGTATCATCTTTCATTTTCTCATAATGTGTTTACATCTATACATTCAAGAATAAATGCTGTTAATTGCATCATAATGCTTCATAGACCCCCTGAGAGGGTTTTGCTGACTTGGGGTCATAGGCCACAGTTTGAGAATCTCTGCTCTAAAGCCTTGAATTATAACCTAGTTATAGTTTATCATAATTGTTCATTCCACCAATAAAATTTCTATTTAACACAACAGATATGAGGGAAACCTGATTTAAAATGATTAAAAAAATCATCATCACATCCTAAAATAAAGCCAACAGCTTTAGTACTTCAAAATTATGCAGCATATGAGTTGAAACCTCATAAATGTGTTCCAAACTGGACCTAGAGAATACCACTTTATACCTAAAAGTGCCATAAGAAAAAAACAACAGAGGTTGCAAAAATCTTAATGAAAACCAGAATTTTTCCTGAAAACTACATACTTGCTGGGTGATGATAAACGTTTTAGATGTGGCATTAAAACAATGTAAGGATCCTTTAAATAGCTGTAAAGACTTTCAGCACATTTTGATGGAGAGATTAACCCCATGATGTCGATCGGCTTTAGCTCTCCAGAACATGAAACAAACTTCAATTTTGGAAGTATGGAACCAAGATCAAAGTCTAAAGTACCAGTCAAGGAAGTTATTTTAGATCCTGGTAGACAGCTTTTTTTAAAATTTAGCCTAATGTTAAGTCTCTGATACCTATATTACAGAAAGAAGAACCATAAGCAGGCAATTGCTTTAATGGCCATAAATATTCTTAAATGCATCCTTATTAAAGCATATAAATACAAAATTCCACATAATTGACTACTTAATGCTAAAAGACGAGAATAATATCAGCATATAAGTAACAAATGGGCTAATTAAGTTAAAAAAATATTCTCCAATATAATTTAAAATTTTATAGCAGCTGCAAATGAAAATGATCTTATGTCCTTCTAAAATAAGAAAAGGTGCAGTCTGAGATGAATTAGCAAATACATCATGCTTTATTTCCAATAAATTTTTTTTAAATACATGCTGTATTAAAAAAAGTGTTTGTATGTACCTACTAGGAGCAGAATCACCTAGACTTGTTCAAAAGTTTTTATTTTTATTGAATATATACCAAAAACATGTAGAACGGCATTTGTAAGGCAATGATCCTGACATTTTGAATGCAGAAAAGTTCACATTCGTAATTATATTTCTCTGATTTGCGCTTCACAACAGCACTTAACACTCAAGCTTCCAAACTACTAAAGAGTGCCAATTGATCAAATATTTTCACAGCCTTACCAAGTAAACCAAAGGCTGGCACAAGTCTGGGAAAAGTGTTGCGTTTCCAAATTGTACGCCAAACGGAATATAAGCGGGAAGCTTCAGTGTCTACATCTTCCATTGCTACTTCATCATCATCGAGATTCGTTTTCTTAATTCCTGAGTCACAGATGGAAAACAAAATAAGAACATATAGCTTCATTAAGTGCAATTTTAACAAAAAAATTACCCAGTTACTGTGATATGCATTGTAATGTTTTAATATACTCACCATGAGTAATAATATAAATAAAATATTAAATGAATATACATTAATGAAAAAAAGAAGTTAAGAGATACTTTTAATTTTTCCTATATTAAATTATGTAATTTGTAGACCAACTGATCAAATTGTGAAATTGCTCCAGTGCACCAGCCAGATTGGTAGACATAATGCTTATCACATGCAAGACAATTCTTAACATAACTGTTTCATAAACCAAAAATATACATATTAAACAATTTTCCAAAACTAAATATGACAATTCCATTTTGCTCATGACTATTCATACTTAGATCAAATTAAGTACTAAATTTAACCTCAGTCAAATTTATTTATTTATTTAAATAGTACTAAGTATACAAAAATTACAATATGGTCTGCCTCTAACACAGGTTCTATTCCAGCCAATATTTTAACTCACTCCAACACAAAATTTCTAACTAACACACTAATTATACCATTTAACTAACTATATTTAATCACGTCTGTTGAGACTCAATCTTAGGTTATTCAGAAGATTTTTGCCTCCCATCTCCTCCTCCTCTATAATAACACACCAAAACATTTTCTACAGTTTAATAATCATACTAGATTGTCAATGAATCTGATTTCATTTATAAACTTCTCCTTAATTAACCTAATTCCATACAAATATAAACTTCTGATCTACTATATATATAATCACAATAGTACTACCAGTCAATTTCCCAAGACTAACACAATCCAACTCACAGCTCCTCTCTCCTCACTGACCATAACCATTTTTTCTTAACTCTGTACAGATATTCCCCAAGATTCCTAATTTGTCTTTGGTCACTAAACATTTTCTTTCCTGCTATTTGCATATTAACTTCAACCATCTGCCATATATTGCTTGTTGTCTCCATTCACTTGTTCCTGAGTAACAGAATATGTACTACATTTTCCAAATTTCCATACATAGGGCAAACTCCATGCTCACAATTACTTCTAACACCCTGTAAGTTCCAGATTCCTAATCAAAACCAAGCCATTCCCTCTCTTTCCTGCTTGTTACACTCAGTCAAATTTAAAAAAGGGAGATGGTTGGCCATTTAGACCTTTGTTTAATTTAATTAACAGTTAGTTATTTATGATTATATGTGCGCAATTTAGAGCTTTGGTCCAAACCTGCAAGTTCAAATAAACTTTTAACTATAGCACAAAATAAGCAAAATGAAAGAGCCAAGAATGCCACATTCACCTATGCCATCTGCTTTAAAACATACTCCGGAATAGAATGTGAGCTTTCACGATCATGTCAATTATGATAACTAAGTCTTCTGGGCTATAAGGTCATGATGTTTCAAACCAACTAAACAGATAAGAAACATATTCCACTCGACTTAAGACTCAAGGAAACCACCTCCTCAGCCAGTGTCTACAGAATACTGTGATCCTGCAGCTCTGTTTACATCGGCACCACAAAGCACAGCATTAATACACGGCTTATAGACCATAAGAGATAATGCCACGTAGGTCAGATAGACAAATCAGCCAATGCTGAGTACACCCTTCTAACTGAGGGAGAGTATAAAATTCATAAAATTCGTTTTCAAGACACTGATATTACCTTCAACATCCCATTATCATCCTCGCCTATACCTTTTTTTGAAATTCACAAGCATAAAAACAACTTTAATAAGAAAGAAGAAACACTGAAATTGCACAGCGTGGTATCTGGCCTTACAAAACACCAAACCAAAGAAACAATGTGAATCCAATCAGCAACCAACACTCCACTGACCATGCCCTAGATTCAACCTTCTGAACCAAGCAAACCAATTAGAGCTCATTTCCACAGGCATCCCTACCATACATAATGCTGTCAATTCCAACGCGTCAGTCACTACCTCGTCCTCAAGAAGATTACGGCAATCACATCACTGAAGATGCACATCACAGTCATGGATAAAACATCTGGGAATATGAAGGGGAAGAATTACATTGGACCATGGCCTTACATCCCAGTAGACTCAGTTATCATAATACTTCAGAGTGTTCAGTTTATATTTTGAGGCTTAATTTTTAAGAACCTCAACAACAAAGAGTTTTGTTACCATAATAAATGTACAATTGGAAATAAAGGTATTCTAATAGCAGCACAGCTCTGTATTGTGAATCCTATGATGACTTAAGATTTGGCAGACACAATGCAACTCTTGCAATTCCAGATAATAACAAGAATACAAAAGATTAAACCTATGGTTTATAAGGTTTTTATTTTGGTACAGTTACCAAGGTATTAGGTTTTTCAATCAAGCTGAATGGCTTGATTTTTATGGATTCTACAGAAATATTAGAAGATTTAGTAGGGATAAATCATTGACTCTTCTCTTGAACAAGTTCAGAAGTGCATGCTCAGTAAATTGTATTCACCAATGTGGATGAAATGAGTTGCTAGGGAATGGATTTGTGAAAGGGAGGTTTGTGATTTGAATCCTGCCAGTACTATCCTACATGACAGGTTCCCCCCCCCCCCCCCCAAGTTTTCCTTATCCTCATCAATGGGAGATGCTATAAACTTAGGTTTGGAATGTTTCTTTCAAACAAAGTTCTTTTTCCTATTTGTTATTTCATCTCATGCATCACCAGTGTTCAATGTCTATGATACCCAGTAATAAAAACAGGTACACTATTAAAAAATAAAGTATTTGTACTCAACAGAAACAGGTGCTGTATTTTTTACCACAGTAGTAAAAACAGGCATTAAAACATAACTGAAAATACAGCATATGTACCCACACACACAGCTATTATATTTTTACATTTTGGAGGGGGAAAAAATGATATTCATTTCCAAAAATACAAATATATGAAAGAAATTAGTTATCAGTGAAAAGGTAAAAATATAAAATCAGAAGGATGATGGATACATTACAATAATTATTTTATCATCAGGATTTTAAAATCCCAAATTTCCAGAACCTTAAATGCTTTGTTTTTTCTTTCCTTCATATATAATTGTTTTTTCATCCTAAATGCTGCACTTTTACTTTTTTTGTAGTTTTTTCTCATTGTAAGTTAGCACATGGTTATTTTTAACAAAAATGTAGATATCCCAGTTTTAATTATAAAATCAATACTTATGCATTTATCATCAGCTACTTTCTCCAACTTTTGATTAGTCATATTTTTTTCCCTTTTGTGGTTTGCATGACAAGACTTTTTAATGAGGTAATCTTCTGGTGATTTTTCAAAACTCTTTGCCTGTTGTTTGTTTTTATACCTAAAGATTTTTGCCCTGACAATTAATTCTATGTTATTAATTGCTGTTTTTGATGGTTTGGTTTCTCTATTTCATGATTTTTTGACCAAAAATGAAATGATATGAAACTATTAAAAACAGCAACTAATAATGCAGAATTAACCATTAACACAAACCACAAGAGGGAAAAAAAGGTGGCATTTGAAACATGTCCAAACATTAAAAGGTTAGTGAACTTATAGTGTTAATATTATTCAACCAAATATCAGAATTTAAAATAATTCCACTATTATGAATCATACTATATAATATATGTATCACTATTTATATTCATTAACTGGTCTAGCTTAAATTGATTTGTACAAATGTGATTTCTGTTTAAATAATAATCACCGTCTTTCTACAATAGCTCTTCTAGAACAAAATTGATAAACTATTTCTTACTTTTGTTACAATATGTCTTAAAATTTTGTAATGGAAATATTAAAATATATGAAGCATATAAACAATATTTCCCTATGAAATAATGCTTTTGTAGGATTTCAAAAACAGTTCTTACTTACCTTCCTAATTCTTTGAGAGAAATATAAAATACAACCATTGATTCTTATTCTTACTTGTGTTAGAATATATCTTGAAATTTTGTAATGGAATTAAAATATATGAAACGTGTAAATAACATTTCCATATGAAATGAGGTTTTATAGGATTTCGTAAATAATTCTTACTTATTTTGATTTAAAGTAAAACACTAAAAATCATGTCGTCACGTTAAAACTCTCTTTAAGTTTCACAAACACACTTATAAAAGTAATTTTGGTACATGTTTCTTGAGGTACATTCCTCACATTGTCAACCAAAACGACGACTGAGGAGCCAATTTCAGCAAAGTATGTATGTTACTATGCTTGCTCTGGTGGTCTGTTAATGAACTTAAACAATATGTTGTCTGCTTCCGGTATATCAAAATTCATAAGTTTGTATTCATATTTTTTTATGTAAATTTTTTCCCATATATTAAGTTCTTTCGGATGTTGAATTGTTTTTAGTAATGTTATGTCCTTCTCTATTTCATGATTCTCATTCCAAAAATGTGCAGCCACTGCTGATTTTTCTACTTGTTTGTGTCTAATATTTCTCCAGTGTTCCTTTAATCTTATCCCCAGATTTCTCTTTGTTTTTCCTATGTATATTTTCTCACAATCCTTGCAATTAATTCTATATATACCTGAATGTTCTTCTTTCTTCTTTTTTTGTTTAATTTTATTTAGATTTAATAGTTTACCAACACTATATCTGTTTATTGGTGCCAGAGTAATGTTGTACTTTTTGAAAATTTTTTGGAATTTATGGTTAACATAAGGGTGATATGTGAATTTTTGATAGGTATTTTCTTTAAGTGAAGAACTGAGTGTGGTGATTAGTTTAATTTCCTTTTTATTTTTAAATCTTTTTATTTTTTTATCTACCATTTGTTTGTTAAATCCATTTATTTCTGCTGTGTGTATTATATGTGCATATTCTTTCCTGTATTCTTCTTTACTGAGTGGTGTATTAACTAGCCTATATGTCATACTATTGAATGCTGCTTCCTTGTGGGGTCTGGGGTTGAAACCTTTTGCTTTTATGTAATTGTCGGTATGTGTGTCCTTTCTGTATATACCAAATTCTATATTTTTATTCCTTTTTATTATCCTTAGGTCCAGAAAAGGTAAAGTATTATTAACCTCGGTTTCCATAGTGAATTTTATGGTTTTTTCTTGCAAGTAGTAAAGCAAGTAGTATTTTCTTAGTAAAATACAACAATAATAGTCAAATACAAAAGGCAGCTGAAAAGAAAGTATTGGAATTAGAAAGACACAAACATTACGCCGATATCGCACATATAGACGTGAGGCTATACGAATTACATATGAAATTAAGTAAGTCAATAGGAACCATTGCATGGAATAATATCGAGAGAAACGTACTGGAAAGCATCAGTTGCAGAATAAAACATAAAACTACACGCCAAAAAAATAAATTTAAAAATTTACGCGGAAAACAAATAGGTAAAAATAAAAATATCAACGAGAAACCTAACCTTGAAATAGTTAATCTCTCCAAAGAAAAACTGAATAAGGATGAAACAAAACTATTAAATAACGGCATCAATACATGTGTCAATTTCTCATCAAACATTGACGAATATATTACAGATATCGAATTAACTATTGAGAAATTAAACACCATAGATAAAAATTATATTAGGAAAATGTCTTCAGGAATATTACAAGAAATTAAAAATCATAGCCAAATCTCCAAATCATACCAAAAAACCATAAAATCATTAAATAAAAAAGAAGTCATATATACAAAAGCAGATAAGGGAAACCAAATTGTAATCCTAGACAAAGAAGATTACCAACATAGAATGCTAGAGTTACTAAACAATAAAGAGTTCATTGAAGTGGAAAAAAATCCCCTACACAAATGCAAGAAATCAATAGAAGACATATTAAAAGGAAATAGCTTACTCACAAATTCAGATGTTTACAAAATCAAAATACCTAATCCATCAATAGCTAAAATAATAGGATTACCAAAAATACACAAGCCAGGAAAAGACATGAGACCAATAATTAACAATATCAATACCCCATGTTACCTCCTAGCCAAATGGTTAACTACACGATTTAATACATTTCCCAAATTCCCAAGTCTAAGTATAAAAAACTCATTCGATCTTATAAACAAAATCAAAGATAATAAACTAAACTCAAATGATATCATGGTTTCCTTTGATGTAAAAGCATTGTTTCCAAGCATTCCAAAAGAGAAAACCCTGAATTTGTTAAAAAAATGGCTATTATCTATCAACATTGCAGAAACACACACAAAAGAATATGTAAAACTCACAGAACTATGTTTAAACCAAACCTACTTCACATTTGAAGGAAAGTTTTATAAACAAAAATCAGGTTTAATGATGGGTAGTCCACTATCTCCTTTTTTGGCTGATCTGTTCATGAGCTATTTTTTTTTTTTTTTTTTTGAGTAGTGTTTAACGCCCGTTTTTACAACTGAGGCACCACAGGCGGTATGAGCTATTTTGAAACACATATAATGAAAGCCTTCCCATACATATTCAAAACATGGTACAGATATGTTGATGATGTGTTTGCCATTGTAGAAGATAGATTCATAGAAGATTCATTGAAACTGTTGAACTTGCAAGAAAAAACCATAAAATTCACTATGGAAACCGAGGTTAATAATACTTTACCTTTTCTGGACCTAAGGATAATAAAAAGGAATAAAAATATAGAATTTGGTATATACAGAAAGGACACACATACCGACAATTACATAAAAGCAAAAGGTTTCAACCCCAGACCCCACAAGGAAGCAGCATTCAATAGTATGACATATAGGCTAGTTAATACACCACTCAGTAAAGAAGAATACAGGAAAGAATATGCACATATAATACACACAGCAGAAATAAATGGATTTAACAAACAAATGGTAGATAAAAAAATAAAAAGATTTAAAAATAAAAAGGAAATTAAACTAATCACCACACTCAGTTCTTCACTTAAAGAAAATACCTATCAAAAATTCACATATCACCCTTATGTTAACCATAAATTCCAAAAAATTTTCAAAAAGTACAACATTACTCTAGCACCAATAAACAGATATAGTGTTGGTAAACTATTAAATCTAAATAAAATTAAACAAAAAAAGAAGAAAGAAGAACATTCAGGTATATATAGAATTAATTGCAAGGATTGTGAGAAAATATACATAGGAAAAACAAAGAGAAATCTGGGGATAAGATTAAAGGAACACTGGAGAAATATTAGACACAAACAAGTAGAAAAATCAGCAGTGGCTGCACATTTTTGGAATGAGAATCATGAAATAGAGAAGGACATAACATTACTAAAAACAATTCAACATCCGAAAGAACTTAATATATGGGAAAAAATTTACATAAAAAAATATGAATACAAACTTATGAATTTTGATATACCGGAAGCAGACAACATATTGTTTAAGTTCATTAACAGACCACCAGAGCAAGCATAGTAACATACATACTTTGCTGAAATTGGCTCCTCAGTCGTCGTTTTGGTTGACAATGTGAGGAATGTACCTCACGAAACATGTACCAAAATTACTTTTATAAGTGTGTTTGTGAAACTTAAAGAGAGTTTTAATGTGATGACATGATTTTTAGTGTTTTACTTTAAATCAAAATAAGATTAACAAAAGTTTCACTGTGTGGATTCCCAAATTCCGTAAACAAATTCTTACTTATCTCCCTAATTCTTTGGGAGAAATAAGAAATATCTTTTGATTTAATTTCCCTTTATTATAGCTAGATTTTACCATTTTGTTCATATTTATAAATGCTTCAAATTAGCTAGAGAAACTTAAAATGTAAATGGATAGCTTTGTCTCTGTAGTGCATAAATTATATCCAGCAGGGCTTCATAATGTATGCATGAACACATAAGAACAGGAGAAAAAATACCAAGTCAACAGGCAAAAGGGGAGAGGAAGCGAGTTGTACTACTGTCAAAATATAATATGACTTGGATAGCATCATAACTTTCTGGATAAGAAAAAAAGAAAGGGGAAAAAAAAACTTACTTGGAGTTATCCTAATTGAACTATATCAGGCAGGTAATGGTGTTCTTTATGCCAATGTACAACTGTGCATATCCTGCTATACTGAAAACATTATCTATTTTAGTAGCTAATTATACTAAATTGATTTCCTTTATTACCTGTGCACGTTCTTAAAGATCTAGGATCAGCTTTCAATAGCAGGGGGATGAGGCCAATTGAAGATGAGAAGGGTTTCAACAAATTTGTGGTAATTTAAATTTCACATTATTTCACTATTTAAGGAATACTATTATCAAGTTCTTATTATATTAACACCAATTATATTACAAAATAGCTAACATAGCCTGCATCTTACATAATCAGAAGTTGCCCACCTATTCTGTTTCTAGTCACCATACGTCAAACCCCAAGTTGTGGTTTGGGATTGATCCATAATCAGTTTCATTACTTCCTTACTTATTCTAAAAGTTAAATCAAATTTTGTACTACTCTCCTATATCTAAATTCTCTTCTCCTGTAGTGCTTCTATCTCCCTCCACCATTTATACATAACCTTTCTCAAGTTTTCTTCCATCGTTTTTATATTTTTATCTCCTTTGATTCTAAAACCTTCCTTATTAAGATTTCTCCCTCAAATTTATTCCATTTCTCTTTCAATACCTGTAGTCTTCACCGCTTTGTTTGTTCACAATATAAAATGCTATGGTACTCATTATTAGGTTCACCACACATGGGACATTCATTCCCACAGATTTTTCTCAGTTTTCTTAGATTCCTTACTCCAGATCTGGCCCAAGCAAAACTTTCCCTCCCTAATTTATCATAAATTTCTAGTACTTCTCTCTTTCCCAAATCTCTCTTTATCTCTTGATACATTCTCAATGAGTTTTTCTCCCTAAAGCTTGCAGATTTCTTATTTCTCAATATGTTCAATTCTATCTCTTACTTCTTTCCAAAACACTCTATATTTATATTGTTTAATCATCCAACCATCCCCCAGATTATTTTTTTTCAACAATACTCTGGATTTCAAGCACCCATGACCTTTTCTATTTAAACTTCTTCTGTATGCCAAGACATTCCTTGACAATCTCTCCATCATCCAACATATTTATTCTATATAGGTATTTCATACTTCTTTCAATTATTCTCTCTTTACTAACTGACTTACTCAATTCTACCAAGGCTACAATATTAGGTGACACTACAAGTAGCCCGAATATTAATTTACAAAATGTTCTATTTATTAAATCCAGGAGGTTGCGTGTAATGATGGAGGTTAGATTTATTAGTGGTATAATGTAGTATGTATAAAGGGTTTTAAGCATTTTGGTTAATATTATTTTTGATAGTGTAAAATATTTTAGATTGTTGTATATTTGTTTAGGTGTTTTCTTTAATGGTGTTTAATGCCTGTTTTTACTACTGAGGCACCATGTGCAGTAGACATTGATGATACATGAGATGAAATGATATATTGGGAAAGTATTTTTAAAGGAAGAAAATGTTCCAGGCCTAAGGTTAGGGTATCACCGTGGCATTTACCATTTATGAGGACTGCGGAAAACCTGGAAAAAAACCTCAGAAAACCTGGCAGGATTCAAACCCTAGACCTCCCACTCAAAAGTCTGCGCCTTAACGACCTCAAGAGGGAAAAACTTATTAAAGAAACCACAACACTTTTAGATATGTCATTCAAGAAAAGATAACCTAATTTTTAAAAAAATTCACATGTCCATGGGCTAACAAAAAATGTCAAAATATTCTAAAAGATTTTAATATCGATTAGCCCCTGCAAACATATTAATGTTTAAAATTTCCTGATTGACAATGTTAATGACAGTATTCCACTGGAGAAAAAAGCAAGTATTAACAAAATAAGTTGTGCAGAATGTGAAAATATCTATTTTGGAAAAACAAAGAGAAACACAGGCACATGGCTAAAAGAACATTTCATGAACATAAAATATAAGCAAATGAAGAAATTACTAGTACCATCTCATTTCTGGACAGTAAACCACGACATAGTGAATAAGACAAAATTATTAAAATCAGTACAAGAATCTACAGAATTAACATTTTATGAGAAAATCTACATTTACAAATACAGAGACAGTTTAATGAACTTCGACACTTCTGGGGATGAAAACATAAACTTTAAGTTCATCACACCTCCACCAGAGCAGAATACAAATTACCACACCATAACAAATTATCCAGCAGTCCACAGTTAGCTGAGGATGCGAACAATGGTTCGTGAAACTAGTACTACATATTATATACAAGTAAGTGGAGTATGTAGTTCGATTCGATCTTAATTATAGTTCTGCATTGCTTTCTTTGCTACATTTGTTGAAGTTTGAAGCAGCATTCAGTTTATTTATTGTTGGACTCATTTGCTATTTTTGTACTTTCATTCTAAAAAGAGAAAGGAGGAAAAAGGAATACATAGGAAACCGCCTCCCCCCTAATTTTTGTAGCTATTGTCTATAGTTCTGACTCCCAGCTTTTACAACATAACTAACTTTTCTTCTAAAGGACAATATTAATATTTAAAAATATGAATTACACATATCTTAATTTAATCTTATTGCTCTACTACAACATTTTTTGCCTTCTCAGAATATTTAAAGAATGATTTTAAAAAGACTAGTATTTTATAATATAAAGCATACCTCACTTAATCACTACACAATCAGATCTCTTATGCACAGAGATATATAAGTATATTAAAAAAAAAATGCATAAATACCTAGAAATATACTTGCAGATAGAGGAAAGGGAATATTCACTTGTAAAATGAATTAACTACCTTTTCAATTTACATTTAAAAATACAACTAGTCATTTGGAATAAGTTTAATATTTGTAAGAATAAAGATATTACCATCATAATACTAGAACAGTAGAGTCATAGCCCTGGGTAAATAAAAAAGAAAAAGACTGCAACATTCTTTCATTGCCGATGCTATTGCAAGTTAGAATTTTTAATAAAGTGTTTATTATCTTGGTCAATAATCCACACTTAAACAACTGATTAAATTTATGTAAAAAGTAGAATTCATTCATTGAGCTATAAATATTTTGACTAGGCTAAAAATAGAACACTTAATATTTAAGTACTTTTCAAAACTGAAAGTTTCACAATGAGATTATGCACAAGTTTAATAGTACTGCAAATCTCAGACAATGTATACCACTAAAACATGTTAGGGATCTAACCTAGCAATGTAAGATAAGCTACAAACAAAACAATAAACATGAATTTCAACCCCAAAAATGCACAAATGCACACATGCCATAAAAATAGGAATAACCATGCATCTGCAACTATTTTGCCACTACACAAACTAGAATATATGCTATGCTAATAATGCACAGGTATTGTTTTGTTTTTTAATAATCTGTTCATAAAACAATATATATATATATATATATATATATAATGTAATTAATACAGTGCAGATCAGAAAAGTTTTTGTATGTTACACTTGGGTAGAGTAAGTGCAGTAGCATGGAATGTACTGAATGTCTCTCTCATTTCGTACCCTCTCCACTTGGGAATATATACAAGGTATTAGGCACACTCTGTCTAATATAACATGATGAGCAGTCTGTTCCAAACCTTAAAATAGGATCATGGAACATGGTTAAGTTAACGACAACATAAATATATCTGAATGCAGCAGTTTATGTAGACTAGATGCAACTATTCCATTTTATAAATAAAAGCAATTAATTATTCTTTTAAGTGTTGATTAATTGATTAATTTATTTGTGGACGCTCTTAAACAACTCAGGTCATCATCGTCCCATTCAACTCTGGGTGTGAAACAGCCGACAAATTTTGCTCAGAGGCCTCTCTTTCAGGCTTCAGGTTCTTTTTCATGCCTTAAATGTATGACATGGGACCCACAACTTTACTTCCCTTCCAAAGGAAGCCATACTTAGGATTTTTATGCCCGAAAAATCCATCGGTCCTGGTCGGGTTCGAACCCATGATGTTGGGTTTAGGAGGCAAGTATGGTAATCACTACACCACCAGGTACGACTTCTTTTAAACACCTCAAAGTATCCAGAACTAACTTTTCTCAATAGCATGCCAGTTTGAAGCCGGGTTAGCAGGTTCAATCGTGGTTTAACCCAATAAATAAATAAATAAATAAACAAACAAACAAATAAAAATTTTAAAAAAATACTTTTGCTGTTTTAACTACTTTCAAGTTCTATGGCATTTATCCATTGTAACACGAGTATCAAGCAGTGTCAGTTTTATTACTTCACGTCGATGTTGCTTGGGTCTTTGTTTCAGTGATCTGATTCTGAATGAACCAATACAGTAATGAGTGAAAGGAAAAAAGATTTGGCTCTCTTTTGATAAGATAATGAAATGAGAGCAGAAAATGACGCAGAGCCAAGTCCAAAAAATATGGATATGAGTTAGAAGGCCATGCAAACAAAATGAATTATATAAAAAAAAATGCAAAGAAGCCAACAGTGATGAAGGTATGATAATAATCTTGATTTGTTATTTTAGAACTATAGCTTCTTATTAGGTTTACTGAAAATAAATTTAGCATGCAGCAGAGAGGGGAAGGAATTGTAGCACGAAGGGTCATCACAGAAAACAGAGCAAGTTCATTGAAATACCTGGGCAAGGAAGGTGCTTTGGTGGGGAGCAGGGGAAGGGGGGACTCCTGCTGAACAGTGGGCAGCCTGAGGGGTGCAGGCCAGCCTAGGTGTTTGGAAAGACACAAGAGGTTAGAGTGTGGTGTAATTGCCCTCTATTTTCAAAATACAGGGTGCCAAAAAAATCAGGGACAGAAAAGGATTGCAGGGCAATGACAAAATTATAGCGCTTCACATGCAAGAATTAGGAAATAATTACTTAGATGTGGAATTTGTGAATATAGCAGATTTTAACAAACATTTTTTTAAACATTTTCTAATCACCTTTTAAATATAATTCTAAGAGAAATATTTTTTCCCTTGCTTTTTTTTTTCAGGCACTCTTTCACTTAGAAGCAGCACATTAACAAGCACTGGAATATTACCACAACACCTTTCATGCAAGAAAAAGATAGGTACTTGATCTTAATCAGATCTGTTTGTTGTAAAACCATATATGAAGAGAAACATTCATTAGATTTACCTATAGCTCAATATGCACCATGTGGTGCTATACTGTGTTTAGCAGTGCAGAATACTCTCAATTTCCCCAATTAATGTAAAAACTATGTCCAGTTAAAATCCCCCGAATAGAAAATAAATTGAGAGTTCTTTACTAGATATTGTTTACATGGAAGAAATAAACAAGCACTCTTAAATGTTAAAGAATAAATGTGGGAATCAATGGATGGTAATACATTTTCTATAATGATCCAGTTTTGTGCTTAACAGTAACAAGGCGATACTTATTTGACAGATATGTGCAGATACATAGAAATCCGCATATATCAGAATACCTGGCAGAGCTGACATCAAGAAATGTGAAGATGAGTTGAAGTGTTTTGTGCATTCACTTGGACTGATACTGTGCTAAGGTTTCACAGTTGCATCACTTGCAGGAAAACAGGAAAAATATGAAGATCCATGCTGTTGATACATCTTCGGAGTTTCTTAGCTAATATCTGCCAGTTTCCAAATATGAAGGGATATGTTCTCAGTGTTTTTAAATATTTTAAAACAACCATTTTGCAAATGCCCTCTACAAATAAACAGGCTCCAAAACTTATGCCAGTTGAAACCTATTGGAACAGTTTAGTAGACTGCCTGGATGCTTACAATACAATATACTTTTAAAACTTTGTGAAGATAATAGGGACTAAAATACATAGTGCAAGCAAAATTCACCAATGGTATGCTTTAGAGAAAAGTTTAAGATATGATTTCCATTTTGAAGCCCATAGCTCATACTCTTGATAAAGTATACAAAAACCGTTTTCCTTTGCTCTTGCTGTGCATCTCTGGATACAATTTAAAATTAAACCTTTTCCAGTTAGTGAAAAATTGTAGGGGCATAGTAATGCAACCTCTCACTATTAGATTAATACGTCTATGTCCTGCAGTTTATATTTTTAGACATTAGCCTTTTCTTGATTAACTTCCTCAGTAATATATTAAAAGAAAGATTTGATTTCTTTCTATTATCAATGTGAAAAACGGATGGCTTAAATTTTAAAAAACTGCTTTTTTTCCAATCCTATTGGAAGTGCATTATTGATAAAAAAAGCAACCTTCTAAAATGCATGTTATAACCATGATTTAATGCATCATCAAGCAAAGAGCATTTCTAGTTAAGACCTATATCCTACAGAAGTCTCACGACGTTCATGTATAAGTTTTGTATGCTAACGAATTTAATATGGTTGAGTCGAATTTGTAACACCTATATCACTTATTATTTAAGGAGAAAAACAAGTTTCAAAAGGTAATCGTTCCCATCCTCAGTTTCTGGTCGACTGCCTGCTTTGTTGTTCGTGTTGGTTTGGTTTGTTAAAAATTGTTACTCCATAAAAAATATACTAAATTCTAAACTAAAAGATGATATTCCACAAGAGAACAAACCAGGAATATATCAGATAATTGCAACAATTATGAAACAATGTACATGGAAAGACCAAAAGAAACATTAAAACATGAGCAAAAGAACATATTAGGAACATAAATCAAAAACAAGAAGAAAAATCAGCAGTGGCTTGGCATTTTTGGAAGGAACAGCACAGTATTAACAGGAATCCCAAACTACTAAAAAATATTGAGGGAAAACAGAACTTACAATCTGGGAAAACATTTATATCTGGAAGAATAAAGTCGGTCCTGGTGGTGTAGTGGTTACCATACTTGCCTCCTAAACCCAAGATCGCGGGTTCGAACCCGGCCAGGATCGATGGATTTTTTCGGGCATAAAAATCCTAAGTATGGCTTCCTTCGGAAGGGAAGTAAAGTCGTGGGTCCCTTGTCGTACATTTATGGCACAAAAAAGAACCTCAAGCCTGAAAGAGAGGCCTCTGAGCAAAATTAGTCGGCCGTTCCACGCCCTGAGTTGAATGGGACGCTGATGACCTAAGATGTTAAAGAGCGTCCACAAAAAAAAAAAAAAAAAAAAAAAAAAAAAAACTGGAATAAAAACCATGTTTTTAACTTTGAAATCCTGCCAAGTGACATCCTAATACAGAAGTTCATCCAACCACCACCAGAGACAAACCAAACCAACATGAACAAAGCCAGCAGTCGACCAGGAACTGAGGATGGGAGCGATTAGCTGTTGAAACTTGTTTTCCTCCTTAAATAATAAGTGATGTAAGTGTTATAAATTCGACTCAACTACAGTAAATTCATTAGTGTATTAAACATCACTGCTACGAAAGTCCACCACACTTAAATAAGTTTTGTAGTTGTTTTATGCAGTCCATACTAACTTCAAAGCTGTATAAAAGCTGTAGGTCTGTTATTTCTTTAAAATAATTTGAGAAAGACTCCATTTTAAATTAAAAAGTTGTTCTGTAGGATTGCAGTAAGCTCTTATGTGGCTGGCACAAGGAGAGTTTTCAGTTAAATAACAGAAGCAGAGATGCAACAAGTGTAAAAACACTTATGTCAGATGAGGCTGAAGTGATAAGGATATCACTGTCAGGATTTACTTTGAAATTCAGATGAGACAGAGACAAATTATTAATTGTTTCTAACAAATTACTATGTAATTTCGTTTTGTTTATTTATTTCTGAGTGTGCTACTCTGAGAGGGCACAAAATAAGTGTAGGAAACAATTGACACAATACTCACTCTGCTATGAAACATACACAAACTCTGCACTATATTAAAAAAGTATCTCCAACAAAGTTTCTAATGATATATTGTTTCAAATTACCTATATGGTAATTCTTAACTTGTATTTCTGACTGAAGTTTTTTTCTTAAAAAAAAATCTTACATACCTCCTAAAGTGCTCACACTGAAATTCTTAAAATATATATACAATAAATATAGCAATGAATGAAGGCCACAACAGAAAATGGCATGCTGAGTGCAAGAAGGTAAAATAAGAAAATGGATAATAAACTGGATCTCTGTTCAAAGAACCATTACTAACCATAAAGATTATCTGAATGTATTTTAGGCTTTTTGTTTGGAGAATGTGAAAGAATTGAGAATGTATATATGTATGGTATTTGTGTGGCTGAAACAATTATATGATAAATAGCATAATACAATATCTGCTTTCATTTTTATTTGTTTGTTTCTATTTAGCATATTCTTAATCACCATTTAATTTTACAATATTATAATCTCAATCTGTTGAACATTTATTCCTTCCCCTTTCCAGCAGCATTTTCTGTTGCTTTTTTTTTTCCTGTGTTCTTTCTGAATTTGTATAAATTACTGCATTTAAATTTTAATCTCTGAAAGTTTTGCCAATTAATTTGGAATAGTTAAAGAAAACTTTGAATTAAAAAAACACAAAATTTGTCACTGTGGACCCAGCAGTAACATACTATGCCACAGAGCTCAAGACCGCCACGGGTGGCCGAGGTCGTTAAGTCACGGACTCGTGAGCGGGAGGTCTGCGGTTCGAATCCCGCCAGGACCGTCCTCCCTGACTGGGTTTTTTTCCAGGTTTTCCTCAGTCTTCATAACTGGCAAATGCCGGGGAGGTACCTAAACTTAGGCCTGGAACGCTTCCTTCCTTAAAAAAAAAAAAAAATATCCTTTCCCAATTTATCATTTCATCTCATGTATCACCAGTGTCCACCGCCTGTGGTGCCTCAGTAGTAAAAACGGGCGTTAAACACTACTCAAAAAAAAAACAAAAAAAAAAAAAAAAACAGAGCTCAAGTTTAATTCACAATATCCCAAGTTCCAAAATTTTTCCTAATATAGAGCCAGTATCACACAAAACAAATGTATGAAAAATGCTTTAACTATGTACCAATTTCCTGCTGAATATATAATTAATTGAAGTGACACAATGATGCACTCCTTAGTTAAGCAAGATAAATAGATGTATTTGAAATAAATCAGTTTTCTTATGTGTAAAAAATATATGGTATACAGCTACAGTGCTTATTATTTATAACTTACCGACAATACCAAATGCAGAGACTAGTTTAACAACTCCACTGCCCCCAGATCGATGGTTGGTACGAGGTCTATTTCCAACATCTATCATATTGACCAGATCTCGTATTTCATCTTGTGAATATTCCATTTTATCATCTGTCACTATTAGTTCATGTGGCTCCATTCTATCAATCTTAAGAACCCTGAATCTTGTTTGCATATTATTAGATCCTATTAAATAAAACCTCTGAAAAATAAAATAGTTTTATTTATTTAGGGGTGAGTTAGAAAGAGATATAGCAACATATATGCCATTTCATATATATACATAAACTGATTTGAAGCAGTTATTGAATAAATATGTTGAGCACAATGTAGAATGGAAAAAAAATACGTAATATAAATCAACTGTTCTTTATTATTCAGAATGTAACAACATTCTTTTAAATTTGTATTTACGAAGCTGTTGATAATGGAGTAGTAATACATCCTAAACTTAGGCATTCATTTTTTACACCGAACTCCATTTACTTACATAAAATAAGATGCATTTCGGGAGAATCTCTCCCATCTGCAATTGCTCACTAAACCCCCATTACTCGAAATGATGGCTAGACACCTTTCTCCCGAAACGTATCTTATTTAATGTAAGTAAATGGAGTTCAGTGTAAAAATTGAATACCTAAGGTTAGGAAACATTCTTTTAGTTTAATCTTTTGGGTAGAATGTTATTATGTAATCCCTGTTATTTCTGTCTAGAGAAATTGATAAAGTGTCATATAAAGACTGAGAATCCTGCCTGCAATATGCTGAAAAATTGCAAGAGAAAGATTTTGTTACACAATATTATAAATAACCCATCTCTTTTGTAAATCCTAGAAGATACATTTTTTCTCATCTTTTCACTTTTTCCTTTAGTTAACCATCTATATTAATTAATTAATTAATGTTGAAGCGGTTTAGAACGGGAAAATTTAGGGAGCTATAACTGCAAACTGCATAATTGTTACAATACAACACAAAACAATTTTAGATTTGTTAATATATTAGAAAATACATTTTAATACATTATAAATATTTTATGGTAGGATTTATAAAAGAAATGTACCTTGACAGACTGGAGAGAGAAGGTATTGTCTGATTTATACTGGGGTTTTGGACTGAGGGGTTTGAGGAATAATGTTCCAAAGGGTATATGGTCAATAAGTGGAGAGGAGGAAGATGATGTACACATTTTGTTGTAGTGTACGGGGTAGTTAAAAATGGAGGAAGGGTTTTAGAAAGAATAGTTGAAAATTAAGAACATTGTTGATGATAAGATTCAATTAAGGATAATGGAAGAGTTTTTATGGAAAGTAAAGCTGAAATGAAATGGTCAGTGGAGATGTAATAGGTTGTGTGTATATTGTTGACTGTTAATGAAAAGGGAGCTATATTTGAAAATGGTTAAGATTAGGTACAATTTTTGTACAATAATAAGATGCTGAAATATATGTCTTCTGGATACTTCAGTAGTAGACTACTGATGAGCTGGAGACAGGTATATGAAGTGAGGATAAAATGAGGGTTTGATGTAATTACAATATGCCATTTGTATAAAAAACAATAATGGGCAACACCTAGAAATGAGCCAGGGTCAGAATTAGGTGATTGCCATTTTGTAATGTTTCTTAACACATTAATAAATTCAAAATACAAAAATCAACAGAAAATTATACTTTTTTTCTTAGAATATCCATTTATATACTGTCATTTAATGTTTCTGTGTTAAAAAAATCTATATTCATATGATATTTCATTACATTTTACTTAGAAAACAAGTTTAAGGTTTCTAAATCACTTACGCTTACATATGGCTACTACTCTAACATAAATTATAATTTTGCATTAAAGAATAAAAAAATCAACATGTTTAGTTCAGTCACTTCATGTTAGTTAACAGATTTGAAGTAAAAAATTAAGAATCTCAAAAGAAAAAATTAACATATTGAAGGAGCAAAATCACTACATAAAAACCTGAAATAGCCATGCATTTGACGTAAACAAGTAACACACATTCCAAGGAATGGTCGTCTCTTTGTATGGATAATACAAATGCAGGCAGATAGAACACACAGTTCATTTCACTGGCCTAAGTTGTAACATTACACTATCTTCATATACTATCACTGCTTATCTTAAGTAGGATTTCAGCTTGCATGCTCTGTTTTTGCAGCTACTGAGCTCTTTTTAATAATCTGAATAAGCCACATGGTTTCCAAAATCCTAGTGCACAGTCAAGCCTCCTTTCACCAATTATATACAGATAAGATCATTTTAAAACTATCAAAGTTATCAGCAAATGAAGCTTGAGACAATATGACTCTCCAGTATGAATAAGAATATTAAGCTTCTTAAATAATGGTTTATATGAATGTCAAGAATCAATGCCATAGAGGAGGTTTCTTACAGATATTTTTATGCCAAGATCAACAAGTTCTTACTCTGAAAGAATGAGCCCCAAAAACTATCCCATATCTCAAAATTAAATCAAAATTTACATAGTAAAATAATCTTAAATGCATTTGGGTTCACAAGATTATTCAAACTTCTCAAAGCAAAGCAGGTAAAATTGAGGAACTTTAGTCTCTATGATTCTTCCAATTTAGTTCCTCATTAATTCCTAGCCCCAAAAACTTGGTATGAGGTACTGTCCTGGTACCAGAGTATTTTTAGTTCTTAAAATTTTGTTTTGTCTTAATTTAATGAAAGCTTATTAGCTTTAAACCAAATATTTAGCTCTTCAAATGCCTTTATAGTTAAGTTTAATAGGAGCATTAGATTACACAGATATAAACACACTGTTATATCTGCAAAAAGTACTGTCTTAGACTCATTGCTTAGGCCACAAAGTAAGTCATTGATGTATCTCAGAAAGAACTTAGGGTCAGTACTGCAACTTGTGGAACATTAAATTTAATTCCGGCAATTAATTCACAACTTTGATGATACTTTTGGATTATATTAGATAGAACAAATTAAATCATTTTAAAGGTAGCTTTGATATTAAGTTCCTTGGTTTAATAATGAGTAACCATCTGAATTGGAAAGATCACATTGATCTTACACCTATAATTAGCAGTGCACGCTATGCAATATGTCACTAGTAATGCAGGAGTCAATTAAGACTTTAAAACTAGTTTATTATGATTATTTCAACTCAATAATGAAATATGGTCTTATAGTTAGTGCGATATAGTAGCCTATGTACTTGAATTTTGTGTGAGTGTTAAGTTTAGCTCACATTTCTTAGTTTTGTGTTGCATGTGAAGGGTAAGTTTAGTTTAAGTACTTGAGTTTTGAGTTGAATGTGGGTGTTAAGTGTAGCTTACATAGTTTAATCAAGTGTTGTGTCCAAGTTTGAATGCTAAGTGTGGAAAATGAGTGGTAAAGAGTGTGACTTGAGTGGTAACTGTGGTGCATGTCATAAGAATGTTCAGGTATGTTTTGTGATGCCTGCTATTTCTGATCAATGATTCTGTGTACTTGGTAAGTATAACGTCCTAGTTATAAAGCAAGAGAGGAACTTGCACTTGCCAAGATGAAGCTTGAGAGTTACAGCTCACCAACTAAACTCAACAGTAAATTACCTGAATTCAATGGCTAAACCTAAGGTGAAGAATAAGATTTTGTTGCTAGGTAGTAGTCGTGGGAGAGGTAATAGCATCCCTACTTAAGGACAACTTGGGAGCAATTATGATATTGTGAGCATTTTTAAGCTGGGCTCACTGATGTCACAAAAGACTTGGAAAAACTAACTGCTGATTTCAGCAAGAAGAATCATGTTGTACTTGTTGGTGGTACAGGAAACAGTCCTGAGAAAGTTAATAATTATCAGATTGAAGATCTTGGTGACAACAATGGTAAAAGTGAGCATAAAATGTGAAGTTTCCGGGACTGTTAGACAGGCATGACAAGCCTTTGCTTCTTAGGAGCATGTGGAGTATGAATCTGAGGCTTGAATGTCCATTGATGACACTCACAAACTCTCACATTTGTGTGATAGATGTAAATCACCTAAGTAGAAATAACTTTACTGTACATGGGTTTCACTTGAATTCTAGAGGCAAAAAGTAGCTTTTGCTCCTTATTGCTGACAGAATCAAGGGTAAGATTCCTGTTGTTATCATTGGTGCAAGGTCCCATTTTTTTAGAAAAAAAAAGACACCTGATTCGGGCCAGAAATTCATCGAGTAACTTAATAGCAGTTAATGTTAACTCACATGGCAATATCATCAATGATAATGATTCCACAGAAAAGGAAGTAAAATTGAAGAGTATTCAGCAAGCAAAACACAACATTTATATATTTCATCAAAATACTAGAGGACTGAAAAGTAAAACAGATGATTTATTAAACAGCTTAATTTGTGACGGTATAAAACCACATATTAATTGCCTATCTGAACATAATTTGAAACAACAGGAATTAACCCAAATGTCATTATATGGTTATTGTTTGGGAGCAGAAGGTTCAAAGAAAAATCTAAATAATGGAGGAGTTTGCATTTATGTCAGGCTGAATGTATCATATAAAGCATCAGATTTATCAAAATTTAATTCAGAACAGAACAATGAGTTATGCACTATCAAATTGGATAGCAAAAATACAAAAGTAATTGTAATTGCTATTTATTGCTCACCATTACGAAACTTTGAAACTTTCTTGATGAAACTTGAAGATACCTAAACTTTTTATTTAAGCTTAAGCATGAAATAATTATATGTGGGGAGATAAATATTGATTACTTAATATCGTGCCAGAATGAATCTATTACTCTCTCTTTTTGCTGCACATAATATGGTGCATACAATTAACTTTCTCACCAGAATTGATAAAAACTCTAGCACAGCAAGAGATAATATCTTTGTAAATTCAGATAAACTGTCTCCATATTCCGTGACTCTATTGATCAATGATTTCTCTGATCATTATGTAACATAGCTAAGAAGGGTTCTACAATAAAACCCAAAGAATGTTATAAGATATATACAATATAGAGATATTAATGAAACCTCAGTAAAATGGTGGAGATACTTCAGCAAGAATTGTGGCATACTGTCTACAGTACAAATGAAGTTAACAGTAAATTCAAAAATTTTTTATACATTTTTAAATCTAATTTTAAACCATATCTCCCACTAAAAATTAAAAAAAAAGAAGTTATAATATGAGCAGGAAATGGTTAATCCAAAGAATTAAAAATTCTTGTCAAAATAAAAGACAATTATATAATGAGCTAAAGCTCGGTAAAGACTCCAAATTAAAAATTCATTTTAAAAAGTATTGTAAGATGCTTAGGAAAATCATAAAAGCACCAAAAGGGCTCCATTGTCAAAAACTTTATCAGTCAACAAAATAAAGACTAAATGAAATATAATAAAACAAGAAACAATCAAAAATTTGCAACAAGATGATGCGATAATCTTAAGCATTAACATTAAGAGCTACAACAACCTGCAGATGTAGCAAATGTGTTTAATGATTACTTTCTTAAAGTAACAAAATTTTAAATTTATAAAAGAAATACATTAAGGATTTTACAATCATCAATTCCCAGTCAAAACAATAAATTCAAACCAAGTACCACTATTCCACTAGAAATTAGTGATATCATTAGAAATCTAAAATAAAAAAAAAACTCTTCTGGCTATGATGAGACTAACAGCAAGCCATAAAGGGCTGACAAAGAAATTGGTACCTTCCTTAGTCACTTGTGTAATGAGTTTTTAACATCAGGTATATTTCCTGAATGGCTAAAACATTCAGTGGTGAAGTCGCTGTTCAAAAAGGAAGAAAAGATAAATAATGTTTCTAATTATAGACCTATAGCTATTTCACCTACATATTCTATTCTAATATGATTGAAAAAATAATGCACAATAGGCTTTACCATTACCTTGAAAGTAACAATATTTTAGTTAATGATCAGTTTGGCTTTAAAAAAGGAATTTCAACAGAAAATGGAATTTATAAACTCACTAATAAAATTCTAACTATGTTTAATGAAAGAGTATACATAGGAGGAATATTTTGTGATTTAGCAAAGGCTTTTGATTGTGTTGATTATGGAATTCTGGTAGATAAATTAGCTTTCTATGGAATAAAAAGTCAATATTTAAAATGTTTTATATCTTACCTTGACAAAAGGAAACAAAAAGTAGTAATAAACTGTTCCTTTAAAAATAAAAATAATGCATCAGAGTGGGGAATGATTCACCATGCAGTGCCTCAAGGACCAGTTACGAATCCCCTTCTTCTTCTGATATATATAAATAATCTCTCCTTATCTATCCAAGATGTTGGAAATACTATTCTATTTGCAGATGACACAAGCATAATGATAAATGGAAATAGCCTTAACGATTGTGCTATTAAACTAAATCTAGTTCTGAGTTCTTTGTATGTATGGTTCAAAGCAAACAAATTGTCTCTAAATCTAGATAAAACAAGTGTTATGAAATTCACCACTCACAGATCTACTATTACAGATAGGATATTATAACAGGGTACTTTTACAAACCAAATATGTTAAACTCCACGATTTAATAACTATAACCATCTCAATTGGAAAGATCACATTGATCTTATCACAACTAATCTTAGCAGTGCATGCTATGCAATATGTGACTTTAATGCAATATGACTTTAAAATGAGATTATTATGCTTATTTCTATTCATTAATGAAATATGGAGATATATTTTGGGGAAACTCATTTAAAAGTGAGCATGTCTTCCTAACACAGAAAAAAGTCATACGAATAATTGCTGATATACACAGCAACATTCATGCAGAAACCTTTTAGGGCAATTTGAAATTTTAACTCTTCCATGAGAACATACATTATCCCTCATGAACTTTTACATAAGAAATAAAGAAAAATTTTCTTAGTCAAAATATTAATTACAAGAATAGTAGACAAATAGAAATCTATATAGACCAGCTTCAACACTTTCCTGCCATTAAAAAGCAGTTTATTATGAATGCATTTTATTACAAAATGCTCTTACCTATAGCTTAAAAGTCTTAAACAATGATAAATCTTTTAACTCTGCTCTTAGAAAATACTTATAAAAAGGTGACAATACACTTACTGAATTAAAAACTGCAATAATTTTATATCAATGTATATGTAAACATATGTATACTAAAATTTGTGTGACTCAAGTGATTTGTCTGTTATGCTTCTCTTGTTTTTGTTGTTTTGGTAAAGTTGTTCTAGGGTTGCTTTTTCATTTTAATTGTAACTATTTATGTTAGTTAGTTCGTGGAGCTATCAGAGAGACCTAAGAACATAACTTTGTCATATACATATGTAGATGTGCATGATATTTTTTCTAAATGTAGATAGGAGAGCTAATGTGGTAATTGTAAATGACAAGTGCTATATTCGTAGGTTTCTGTAAATGCTTCGCGAACTCATTGAATGCTCAAAGGAAATAAACTAATAAAAGTATATCAAATTCTTTCATTCTTAATTCCCGAAAATGAAAACTTTGTGATAACTTACAGATTTTGTTTCATACAAGGCTATTTTCTGTATTGAGCTAATTATTGGATGAAATATAACTTTTGGTCGCTCCATTTTTATGGATGATTCAATACAAGACTGAAGGCAATAAGCTAAATAATCTAAAGCGGCAACTCTGACACACACATATGTTGGCAATTGTATTTTGAAACCTAGCGAAGCTAGCGCCGCCAACATAATGACAGTTAAATTACCTTTAGCTGTAAATCTTAACTCGAATATTTTCTTCTAATTTTAACCTTTATTCAAGCTAAGTAAAAGTTTGTCACAGGCTGGACTCAATACGCAAAAAATATAATTTTTATATTTTGTAGTACTATTATTTTTAAATGTGTAAAAATGTGAAAGTGTCGTTTTAATCTCGAAACTATTGATGTGCAATGATGTGACGGATATGACAAATCATGTACAGCATTGACTATAGCCAACTTAACAAATGTGGCAGATGATAAAATTGAAATTGTGAAACTGCTCAGTCTTTGCAAATTACAATTATAAGAGATAAACCAGCCATTTCACTATGTCTTCCGGAGACATTGATATGCTAATTGAAATGGGGTTTGAGAGAAACAAGGCGTAAGTATTACGACTCTCCGTTTTTCTCAGTTCTTTATTTAAAGTGTGCTTGCTGCATACCGGCCTTAACCTGTAACATTAATTTTATGATTTAAAATGTGGTTTATTATTTTTTTTTAATTTTTTGTAGGGAAAGAGCATTACAAATTACCGGTAATCAAGGAGTGGAGCCAGCAATGGAATGGTAAGTTCTTAATTACTGAAAACAGTTAACAGTAGAAGAGCCAGCATGTTCAGATCTGCAATGAAAAACTTCTGCAAGGTGAATGAAATTTTAAGTATTAAGAAGTTTTGATAGAATGCCGACGTTAATAAATATTTTAAAAGTATTTAGGATTTCCAAATTAAGAACCGTTCTTAGGACAATGTTATTTTTTACTTTGCAGTTTATTTCACAGTAAAGAAAATTTGTATTTGAAAATGGTAAGTTAAGTAATTTACATTTTTTTCTTTTTAAATTTATATTTTATTGCTATATAGGGTATCTTAAATATAGATTCCAGTGTACATGTCACACTGAAGGAAGATGATGTATATTCAAAGAGAAATATGATAATGCATCCTGATTTCCATGCTTGTGACTGCAGACAAATAACACACAATCACCATTATGTTCTAGCTGCGCTTAACCTCGAGAGATTTTTAAAGGAAGTTCCCCATTAGGATGAAACACTGACAGGGCTATAGGCGACAATATGCGACAGTGAAAACATCAAGGACTGTACCAGCCTATTCATTTTGTAGTCATTAATTAAAGGTCTTGTTTGACCCTCTGCAAATCTACCTATCTTTTGCTCAATTTTCCTTTAAGTTAAAATTCTAAATACCCCTAAGTTTTGATTGCATGCTTGCCTTCTTTCATTACTTTTGTTATCAAACTTTTTAACACACCAGTACCCTTAGCTGAATCAGTAACATTATAATACAGCCTGTATCTTTTTCATATCTATTAAATTTTGCATAAATTGTACATAAATTCACAAACCTGACCAGCTGAGAGTGGCACAGTAATATTGTGTTTCTGTGAAGTAATTTCTTTAGATGTCAAGGCAGTAGCTATTGAAAAATTAAAATAATTCAAAAGTGCATTAAATGAGTAACTTAATGTTAGTATAAAAACTTTCCCCGACACAATTTCAAAAGAATAAGACCACATTTTATACAGAACAAATCACCATACTCGAAACATGTACAAAACTGGATAGCTCCACAATTCTATTTAGACTGGTGATTGCTCATTGTACATGTTCTTCCAAATTTACTGTTAATGCCAAGCCATTTTTAAAGGCTATATAATAACCTAAAATTGCTTGGAAGTTCTTCATTTATGAGTTTACTGTATGATTGTTCCTTTTTAACATACTCTTGATTGATAGATGGTGGAACAGCAATGTAACTTCCAAAAATTAGCTTACATATTTTCTCTGCCTTCTCTATCATGAACTTATCAAATCTACAAAAATGAAGAAAAGTGGTGTTCTTTTCTCTTTTCCAGAAGCTTTTTAATTGCAAATGTTGCATAATTTGCATATTTTTAATAGCGTTTTAATGCTTGTTCTTACTAATGTGGCATCACAGGTAATGGACACTGATGATACTTGAGATGAAATGATAAATTAGGGAAGGAAATTAGAAGGAAGTGTTTTAAGCCTAAGTTAGGAATACAACCAAAGTTTGCACTTAAATGTATCCAGTTGGGCCCATTGAGCCCCATAGATCTTAATTATGCATTTCCAATAGATAGTAGTAGGATAAGGGGTGTCAGACTTTAGGTAGCCTATCACAGGAAAGCAAGGAATTACTGAAAACTTAAAATGATTGACAAATTGCCGAGGAACCTCTTTTTTAGATATGGAGATTTTTAATCCTCTTCTTTTAAGTATTTAAGCCACAGGCTGTTGCATCTCAAATATCTGGTCTTGCCAGCAATTACTTGAACCTAAACTACTCTATCCTCTTGATCTATAATCCATTTTCTGTTTAGGAATATGATGTTGTTCAAATGCTATACATATCTTATTCAAGAATTTCTCTTCTACCTTCTTTATCAAATTGTCAACAGCAAACTCTTTTCTAATATTTATATTGCTCTTCCTATCCAACTAACTATAGCCAGCCATTGATCTTAGACATATCATTTCAGCAGCTTGCAATATGGATATATTTCTTTCCACCATGGTCCATATTAAATTCTGCACATGCAGATTGGTTCCGCCATCATCTTATATAATTTTATCACTTACTTTTCTTTTGGGAGTTCTTCAAATTGCATCATTTATTTGATTAAATCAATCTATTTTGTTACCAATATCACAATGGTAAGATATTCTGCATCTTATAAGGTGAAACTATGAATCGTTTCAATAGGAACAATATTAAAAGCCATGACTTTTTTTGATGTGATATTTTCAGCTGATGTGATATATTTCCATAATCTTTTATAGCTCATATGTTGTTCTTTGTAAGGTATATTCAATCCAGAGTCATCATAACATAATACCATTGATCAATAATACACTGGGATCCACTGCTGCTGTGCTTGTGAGCATAGTATAGCTTGGATTTCACTCTGTGTGCCTAGCACTGCCTTATTGTTTTAGTCACTAATATAAATTCCTTAACTTGAGGTGCTAATTGGAACTTGCACATTGAAGCAAATCATATAATTAAGATTATTGGTATGACTGAGTCAAACTACACACTCTAATTGGCTCCAATTGCTTGTTTATATTTAGAACATTTTCAGAGACCATTGTCTGCATCCTCAGCAAACTGTCAACTGCTGGATGATTCATGGTGTTCTTTTGGGGATGCATATTCTTCTCTGGTGAGGTGTGATGAACTTTAAAGTTTATGCTTTTATTCACGGAAGTGTTGAAGTTCATTAATTTATTTCTGTATTTATAAATGTAAATTTTCTCCTAATGTTGCTGCTTGTGCTGACTTTAAATAATTTTGCTTTTTTACTGTGTCTGGCTCTCTGTCCAAAAATGAGCTACCACTGCTGATTCATTTGTTTATATTTTATATTCTTGAAGGGTTCTTTTAACCTTGTGCCTATGTTTCTCTTTGTTTTTCACATGTAAATATTTTTCTAATTGTGCACATTTTATTTTTTAAATACCTGCTTTTTCTTTGGTGAAGTACTTTAATTAATATTGCCAATCAGAAGATTTTTTAACATTAAATCTGTTTATTAGTGCCAATTTAATAATAAAATCTTTTAGAATATTTTGAAATTTATACCCATGGATGATATGTGAATTTTTTTAAAAATTAGTTTACCACTTCTTGTTGAAAGGGTTGTGGTTTCTTTAATAAGTTTTTGCCTCTTGAACTTATCTAATTCTATGAACCAGTTCTTTGCTAAATTCATTTTTAATCACTGTCCTTATACAAGCAAATATATGTATATGTGTGTGTATTGTGGTCTACTGTTCCTAAGGGCTTTTAATTTGGACATTTAAACGTGGCAGCTGGTAAACAATGCCCCTCTAGACAACATACCCCCAACACAATTACATGTATATGCTTGTTTCTTTCCATATATTAGTGCATTAGAATGATATTCTTTTTGTTAAAGTACAACCCTGCCCTAAGACTTCAGATTCTTGATATGAATTTCAAGCAAGTTTTCAAAGGGTCTGACTAAAGATGACTTCTTGGAAAATTATCTGGAAGGCCATACCCAGAATCCCAATGAAAGTTTTCACCATATACCTTAAAACTAAATCTTATTCAAGCCATCACATTAAAACTGGATGTGTTGGATACATAGTGTGTTAATGATGGCTGCATCAACAGAATTAAAGTATATGAGAAGTTTGGGATACCACTAGGGGATAGTATGAAAATTGCACTGAAGGCAGTAGACGATAGAAGGCTCATTAATGCAAAAAGCGACATGCAAAACACATCTAAGGAGGCCAAGCTTAGGAGGAGACAGAAGATGCAAAGAAAGTGAGGAAAGGTCAAAGTATTTGGATTATGACCCAATACTGTTCTGAATATATGAGTCGTTGCTCACATCCATACCTTTTGTCTTTAATTGATTTTTTCAAAACTTGCATTTTTCACATTTCAAGTGCACTTTTTACTGTTACCCTTTAAGGTAGGATGAAATTTTTATTATTTTTCACTCTTAAGAACTACACATTGCATCTAAATTTATTGTTCATTTTTTTATATTTTATGTAAAAAGTATATGTGGTGTAGTTGTAATCTTAAAAGAAGTTAGGAAAAGTGAAGTTGTTAAATATACAAATAAGTCAGTATTAGGTGACACTAAAACTTCACTAACTGGTTAATTCTTCAGAACATGTTTCAAGAGCATTCGCTCTCATCCTCATCTGGGGACTGACTAATCTTGGCAGTGGCCTAGTGACCTCTGGTGGTTCTATTAGATAACGAAACAGGAAATCCATTGGTGGAATGTCAAAATTCATAACTCTCTGTTTATTTTTTAAAATATAAATCTTTTCCCATATTGTCAATTCCTTGGGATTGGTGGTAGCTTTTAACAGTTTGGCTTCTCCTGCAATGTCATGATCGTAAGTCCAAAAATGATCTGCAACCGCCGATTTATCAACTTGTTTATATCTTACAATCCTGAAGTGTTCTTTGGTCCTTGTCTCCAAATTTCGTATTGTTTTACATATATATATATATATCTGATCATACTCCAAACAATCTATCCAATACACTCCTCCCTTTTTGCTGGATGGAATAACGTCTTTTATGGTGCTGTTCAGAAGCTTTCCAATACGAAATTTATTTTGTGCTGCCAAACGAATATCATAATTTTTAAAAATCTTCATTAATGTTTGCTCATAGATGATATGTAAATTTTTTAAAAACCATGTCCCTTTTTATCATGGAGAGAGTTGTCATGTTTTAATATCTTTCTGTCTTTTGAAAATGTCTCATCTTCTTATCAACTAAAGAGCTGTTGAATCCATTGTTCAGGGCCGTTTTGATGATATAACGGTTTTCTGCTGAATATTCTTCTTTGTTGAGTGGGATATTTACCAATCTATGGACAAGGCTGTTTATAATGGCATGTTGGTGTAGTTTAGGATTGAAACTGTTATTCTTTATGTGATTATCTGTATGTGTAGATTTCCTATATATGCCATATGAAATTATGTCGTTTCTCCTGTATACGAGTATTTTTAGGTCCAAAAGTGGCAAATAACCATTTTCCTCTGATTCGATAGTGAACTTAATATTTTGGTCCTGCAAATTTAGTAATTTTAGGGCATGTTCTGTTTGTTTTTTTGGTACTTTTTGGTACTATTGCAAGTATGTCATCCACATAACGAAACCATGTTTTGAAGGTGAAAGGAAATGCCTTAGTAATGTGTGTTTCTACAGCACTCATGAATAAATTTGCCAGAAATGGAGAAAGAGGGTTACCCATAGCTAAGCCAGAAATTTGTTGGTAAATTTTTCCATTGAAAGTAAATAAGTTTAGATTTATACACAGTTTTGTGAGATTGGTATAATCCTCATAGACCTAGAGTTATAGAGTTATGAATTTTGACATTCTACCAATGGATTTCCAGTTTCGTTGTCTAATGGAACCACCAGCGGTCACTATGCCACCTCCAAGGTTAGTCGGTCCCCAGCTGAGGATGAGAGCGAATGCTCTTGAAACATGTTCTGAAGAATTAACCAGTTAGTGCATATAAACAATGTAATACAGTTTTTGCACACTAACTCCATTCACTTACATTTGTAAGTACATTTAATTCAGTTAGTGAAGTTTTAGTGTCACCTAATACTAACTCATTTGTATATGTATGTGTTTGGTATTTAGAAGTTAAATATTCTTTTTTTCAGTTGCATTCATAAAAGAGAATTTAGGTGAAATATATCAAGTAGTTCATATTTTATAACTAGACATTGGATTTGTATGCAAATGCATATTTAGTTTGTTTTTTCTTTTGATAAGTTTAAGTTTAGCAATATGTTTAATGTTCTGTGCTTGTTTGTAAAGTTTTATAGTGCATATTAATTGCACATTTCTGATGTTGCTACATATTTCATTATTTTTCCATGCATCCAGCATATAATAAATATATTTTTCAATTTAAAAATTAATATTTAAAATCATTAGTGACAAAATAATCAAGTCCTTACTATAAAAACACTCATATGGAGCCTCTCCAATGCAGTTGCAACAAAATCATGTGGCATTACTGATAAATTGTAATTCCATTTTTCTTATCTATATTGCATCACCATGCAGCTCAAACCTGGCCTGCTGATTGGTTGATGTTTTCAGTTTTCCATGAGGCAGTGTTTCGTGAGGTTAAGGTCATATTTTAATGCCCAAAAAAAGACATCTGGAAGTTAGCTTTTAAAACAGTGGTTTAAAGAATGTGAAGAGTTAGATTCACTATAGACAAAGTTATTTACTGTATCATGTGCAATAAACAAGTTGCAATTGATAAAAAATTTCACTTAACTCAACAAATATCTACCAACCAGCACATTGCAAACAAACAGAAAAAATACATCCAAACAAACACTACTGACAAGTTTCTTTATCTTCACGAAAGAATGAATTTTGCACTGGTTTATGTGAAGCTCTTATAGCCACATAAATGTATGGAATTCACTTAGTAATCATAAGTTCCACAGTTTCTTGGAAAAATGATGTTAATATCACCATTCCTGACAAATCTACTCTGAGAAGAAAATTATCTAGACAACTATTACCACACAGCAATTTTAGAAATTCAGGACTCTGTCATTTATGGGGTAGCTAATGAAACTACAGAAGGCTATGGCCCTCATGTAGCAAATTTTCTTGCAGGCAAACTATGTGAAGATGAACCAGGAAAACTTTACATGATTGTTTGTAGGGTTTTAGAAAACAAATCATTCTTCTATAGCTAACTTCATGAATGACACTCTGAAATTACTTTGGCCAGAAGGAGGCAGTGAACACAAATTTTGATTTCTACTTTCAGATGCTGCAACTTAAATGTTAATAGCTGCTTCACGTTAAAAATATTTTTCCCTAAACTCATTCATGTTAAGTATTTTGTACACTCGCTTTATAGAGTACAAAAGCCATAGGGAAAAGTTTTCCTGATGTGAACATTTTAATATCCAGCACCAAGAAGATATTTGTTAAAACCCCCAAGAACTAGTGCTTACAAAGAAAACGTTTCATACCTCCCATTACTCCTAGAACCAATACTCTTTGGGGTACATGGATTGGAGCTGCTTTCTTCTGCTCAGATAATGTCAATGCTGTTATAGAATTTATTATGCTGAATCCAACTGACACTTTGTTAATTCAATATTCTCAGAATATTTTTAATAGTATTCGCAAAGGGACTTGACTGTAATCAAACTATATTACAAAGTTAGGCTGAAGTCGCAAAATAACTTGAAAAATCTGATTTGTCTTTATAGGACTTTTTATGAATTCTTAATGAAGTTCAAAGGAAACTTGACAGTGCTCCTTTAAAGTATTCAGGACAATTAAGCAGCAAATTGTGCAGTGTTTTAGAGAGAAAAGTTTTGTGTTCTGTGGATAAATATCTTCAATATGAAAATGCACTGCTTCCTGAAGAAATTTCCCCAGAGTTAGTGCTTTCAAAATTTGCCCAATAACATCTGTAGATTTCCTCCTCAGCATACAAATTTATGTTAACCAATAAACATAAACTTACACCTGAGAATTAGGAGAAAATGATCATTGTATACTGCAAAGCAAATTATAATGACTGGAATGATGTCTAAGGAAGAATGTACATTATAAATACCAAAAAGTATAAGCATTTTAATGCATTTGTTCAAAATTATAGAGCATATTTTAAAGATTTTGACAGCATAAATGCATACATATTTTAGATATTTTTGTATATCTGATGTCTAATTATAACATAAATGTTTCATTGAAAAAATGCATAATTAATGAGAAAAGTGCATGTGAATAGTTTCCCACAATTATGATTTTTAAGAAATATTATCTGATTTATTTAATATTTATATTAATAATTTATAGGATATACCTACTTTTATTCATTTATATTCAATAGTAACTGAGAAAATTAGCATCAGCACTATTGGACGTTACAGCTGCCTTCTGACTTCCCAGATCCTTAAAAGGAGTTAGAATGCCATTGTTTTACACATTTTTCAAAATTGTAAATTTGTTATTTTAATTTTTTTATGAAATCAGATATTTAGGAATTTTCATTGTTTTGCAAGCAACAGAATTATTCAGAGAACAGGCATGGTAATCAAAATGGAAGAATTTAGATGGGGAAATAATAATTAGAAAGATTTTAATTTGTAAAAGGAGAGAAGAATATAAAAATGACAGGAAACTATTTGGGAGAAGTTAGAGAGAAGAATGGATATGAATGATTAAGAGGAAGATAGAGGAAAACATAACCTTAGAAGTATAATAGGTTAGATATGTGTAAACAAGGATAGGTTATACAGCAATAGATATGAAGGTCACCAATACACTAATAACCTGGAGTTGTGTGTGTTGGGATTGGAATGTAAACATCTAGAGAAAATAAGTAAAATTAGTATTTTATTTATCGATCTTATTTTGTAATGGATTGATAAAAGTATGTATATTTGAATGTAGTATTATGTAGTGTGTTGGGATATATTTTCAACAAATTTCAAATTTTAAGAAACTAAACTTTATGTTCATTATCAAATAAAAACACCTCAAAAACTTTAAACTGTAACATTGCCCAGGTCTGTATCTCAATTGGTTCTGAGAAAATTATTTTAGAACACAGTAATTTTTTCAAAACAAACAAAAAAAAATTATACTTTTCACAATTATATGTGAATTTTTTGTATGTCTGTGTAATGATAAAAAAAACCACTTAATACTGTAAGTTTCATAAACATTTTAGAGATCAAGGAAGATTTTGATGCCAGACTGGTTGATTTGACATGGAATGGTCCTCAAGCATTTGGACTTTACTTCTTTATATGATGTTTTATTATTTCTTATTCCTTATTATGAATTTCTGAGATATTCTTAGTTTTCACTGCACCAGAAATATCTGTATACACATCTGATCCTGTGTCCATTAATATTATTTTAGTGCTCAATGTACCTTTATGTGTTTTATGAATAAAGATTTACTTTCACATTTAGCCCTTGCATACTTATGTATTAAGTTGTTGTCTAAAAGTATGTATTCTCAGCTTATTTTCAAAAATCACCTTTTTTCTTTCTAATAATATTAAACATATTTTTCTGTTACATCTCATGTTTTCTGGAATGGTCTGTTTCCAATCCTGGCATTTAAACCTGTACCCCATGATTTGCCTTTCAGCAAGTATTTCTAATATTCTGCATTTTCTTTGTACAATGTAGGCTTTCACAACTAGTGTCAATTGTGTGAAATGAGTCTTCTGGGCTGTAAGGCTGTGGTCCAATGGTATTCTTTTCCTTTATCTTTTCACATTAGAGAAGAATCCCATTGGACCACGATCTTATAGCCCGAAAGATTCAGCTCACGTAATTCTACATTTCATTTAGTAGTAATTATGCTTCTTTTGCCCCTCAACTGGGGAAAACGTCTGTTGCTGAAAAGAGATTCCCAATTCTTAATTTTAAGTTCTGAAATTCATGTATGTGTATATATGTATATGAATTTCAGAACTGTGAATATATGGTATTGGGATATCATCATTTTCTAAACAATATAGCTATTTTGTAGGGTACCCTTTGTTTACATTCTTATATATCCATCTGCCAGCTATCAATATCACTGAAATGTAACTAGCGTGTAGCTGACTGGAATACATGGTAGAAGAGTAGCTATTGTCCCACTTGTTGTGTCCCTTTATTTATTTTTTATTACTAGTTTCTGTAATAATTGCAATAAAGTTCCTCCCTTTGCATTTCTGAGACATTTCTTCAGCATTTCAATAAAAATTACACATTTTACAATTTATTCCATAAGCAATACATTTCCGAACCTTACTGAGTATATACTACATTAATGTGTTCAGTTGTTTACACTAATTCCCCTTACTTATTTAAAACTTTGGACTAGTTTCTGGAGAGGTTCCTCCCATCATCGGCTGTTGTTGACTGAATGCCGTTGTTCGAAACGGGGGATGGAAGCCCGTTCACTCCTGTGGTGGTATCTTGTGGTTCTAGTAGAAACTTGCTGAGTTCATCCAGTGGCGGAAAATCAAAATTCATTAAGTTGTTCTTATTTTTTAAAATGAAAATTCTCTCCCATGTGGATAGTTCTATTGGGTTGTGAAGTTGCTTCAGTAATTTAATTTCTGGTTTTATTTCGTGATTTTTGTTCCAAAAATGATCTGCTATTGCCGATTTGTCTATCTGTTTCAATCTAATGTTCCTAAAATGTTCTTTTCTTCAAATTTCTAAATTTCTTTTCATTTTTCCATTGTAGCTCTGCTCGCAATCTGCACATTTAATCTCATATATTCCTGATTTTTGCTCTGTAGGGATGGTATCTTTCATTGTGCAATGTACTAAATTTTTTATATTATATTTGTTCTTTGTGGCTAACATAATTCCATGTTCTTTGAATATCTTCTTAAATTTGTTGTGGTAAGTTGGGTGGTATGTGAAACTTTTGAATTTATAACTGTCTTTAGTGTTCTTAAGTGTGGAAACTTCCTTAATCGATTTTTGTCTTTTAGCTTTATAGATGATTTGTGTTACTGAGTCTATGTTGAAACCGTTGGTTATAGCCGTCTTCATTATATGTTGGTGTTCCATTTTGTACTCGGTTTCAGTCAATGGGATGTTGATTAGTCTGTGTGCTAAACTGTGAAACACTGCATATTTATGTGGGATGGGGTTATAGCTATCATTTTTTATGTAATTTTCTGTGTGTGTTTGTTTCCTGTGAATTCCTAAGCTAAGACTGTTTGCATTTCTTATTATTTTTAAATCAAAGAATGGGAGACATCCATTTTTCTCTTCTTCTATGGTAAACTGTATAGATTTGTGTTGTAAGTTAAGGAGTTTCAATGCATCTGTAGAATGTTTTTTTGGTATTATTGCAAATATGTCATCCACATATCTATGCCATGTCTTGAAGATCAACGGGAATGCTTTGGTGATATGTACTTCGAAGGAACTCATGAAAAGATCCGCCAGAAACGGAGACAAAGGGTTTCCCATAGCTAGGCCAGAAACTTGTTGGTAATATTTTTGGTTGAAACTGAAGAAGTTTTGTTGGATGCAAATATCGGTTAGTTTCAGCAAATCTTCTACTTCTTCTGATTTTAAGTTTATAGATATTAACTATTTTTTTAAACTTTGCATTAGGTTTTCTATTGGAATGCTCGGAAATAAGGCTTTCACATCGAATGACACCATTATATCCCCAGTTTTTATTTTGCTATGTTTAAGTTTTTCAACTAGTTCAAATGAATTTTTAATGTTTAAGCTCTGGAATTTTTTAAACGAATTGAAAGTGTTGATCAGTTTTTTTTTTTTTTGCTAGTTGGTATGTGGGTGAGTTTATGTTATTAATTATAGGTCTCATGCACCGATTAGATTGAAACAGATAGACAAATCAGCAATAGCAGCTCATTTTTTATAACAAAAATCACGAAATAAAACCAGAAATTAAATTACTGAAGCAACTTCACAACCCAATAGGAACCGCCACGGGTGGCCGAGGTCGTTAAGGCACGGACTCGTGAGCGGGAGGTCTGCGGTTCGAATCCCGCCAGGACCGTCCTCCCTGACTGGGGTTTTTTCCAGGTTTTCCTCAGTCTTCATAACTGGCAAATGCCGGGGAGGTACCTAAAACTTAGGCCTGGAACGCTTCCTTCCTTAAAAAAAAAATCCTTTCCCAAATTATCATTTCATTTCATGTATCATCAGTGTCCACCGCCTGTGGTGCCTCAGTAGTAAAAACGGGCGTTAAACACTACTCAAAAAAAAAAAAAAAAAAAAAAACAACCCAATAGAACTATCCACATGGGAGAGAATTTTCATTTTAAAAAATAAGAACAACTTAATGAATTTTGATTTTCCGCCGCTGGATGAACTCAGCAAGTTTCTATTAGAACCATAAGATACCACCACAAGAGCGAACGGGCGTCCATCCCCCATTTCGAACAACGGCATTCAGTCAACAACAGCCGATGATGGGAGGAACCTCTCCCGAAACTAATCCAAAGTTTTAAATAAGTAAGGGGAGTTAGTGTAAACAACTGAACACAATGTAGCATATATTACCACTCCATTGTCTACAGCTTCATAAGTACAATTTTTACTTACTGAGTAATTTTCACAATAACAGGTTACCAAACTGTATTTGTGTGCTTTTTGGAATATAAGAAAAATGAGAGTATTGGAACATAATTAGCTGCCTGGGGGAAAAATGTTCATGTTAACTTGCACTAAATTTTTTGTTTCAAAAGTGTGTATCAATTTGAAACATAGTTACATTTCAAATCTATCTGAACTATGTTGCTCACAAGGTTGGTTTTTAACCAAGCTGTTCAGCTATGGATATTCCAAGGTACCTATAAAATAATTTTGTGTGTAACCATATCCAGGTAGCCATAACCAAATAGATAATCACCAAACAACAGTACTTATTAACCAGCCCACCTATTGAAATAAATGTTAGTAAATAAACCAATCAAACACATATAAGGGATACATCTTAGAAATCAGTAGAACTTATTTTTTCCCAGGTTGCTTGCACATGCAGATGAAGCATTGCCTCCTCCATCCTTAGAGCAATCTGTCCAACCACCACCTGCTAGCAGTCCGGAAGTACCAAAGAGTGAAGGAGAAGTTAAGGAGGAGGAAGGGGAAGGAGAAGGAGAAAAAGTTGATCCACAGCCTCCACCACAAGAAGCAAAGTCTCTGAAATGCAATGAGTAAGCTCATTTTTAAACATACAGTAAAGATATATGAGAAATAAGTCATAAGTCGTGGCAATTATTTGTTTTTTTATTTATTTATTTATTTATTTATTTTTCCCTTGTGAACAAGGGACAACATGAAAAATCTAAGATATATGATTGAAAGTGTATGTCATTTACTGCCGAATGGTGCCATCAATGGAAGGCAGGATATAGGCGACTTGTAGATAAGAAGCAAAGTACAGGCAACTGGACAACATCGGCTTATTATGGCATGAGCAAAAGTTACATACAACTACTCACACAGGGTTGTAAATCTGCCACAGGATGGGTCTCCCAGGCAATCCATGATGTTTAGCAGCCTTTGAAGTAGTCTCTAAGTACATTGATGGTTCATTGTCAGCGATGGGAAAGGTTTGCACACCATCTGCTGCATTGAGATGCTAACGTGAGCCACCTCCCATCGAAATGCTGTCTAAATATCTGCTTTGTTAACCAAATGTTTCCCATGAACAGCTAATTCACATTGGGGATGAGATCATAATCACAAGGACTGAGATTGGGCTAATATGGTGGGTGTGAATAAACTTCCCATTCCCACCGCTGTAAAAGACACTTGACACTGTCGGCTGTATAAGCTGCCACGTTATCATGGAGAGGAATGGCATTGTTCAAAAGTTTTGGCCATTTATGCATACAGCACGGCTCAACTGTTACACCATAAAGACCTGTAATACTAGCCGGTCAGTGGTCTCCTCTTGCCCTGGATGACATATAACCACATCTTGACTATCATTCATCAAAATGACCGTGAATTTTGTTGGTGAAGGAGTTTGGCAAAACCTGGTTTGCATGGTGACCCAGGGTGACACTATTCACTGGACTTCGTTTGAGTTCTGACTCATATGTCCTTGCCCACGTTTCATCAATTGCAATGATGCAATTCAACATGGCATCCCCTTTTTTCCTGGAATCTCATTAGATCAATTCGACATGTTTTATAATGAGTTCACTTCTGTACCTCACTTAATTGATATGGCACCCACTTTGTACACATTTTCCACATATTTAGATTTTCCCATAACATGTGGTGCACTGTTTGCTCTTCTAATTCCACAAGTGTCCAGCACACCTGTCACTGCTTACGCACTGTTCCATCACTGTACATCCTTGTCTGTGGACACAGGATGCCCACCGCAGCAGATCAGCAGTGGACATTCTGCCCCATTTGTCCATCTTGCCACAGTTCAATAGGGTAGGGCATGTGCACTAGTAATTTCTGCCGCTTTGTGGCATTCTCATGCATTTCTGCTAGAGAGAAATGCTATTTTCAGATATGCACATTGATCACTGTTTGTCACCTCCATTCCTGACCACTGTCACCAACTGAACTTAGGAACGTGTTAAGACCCGCAGCTCTGTTCACATGCAACATCTGGTGGCTTCATTTAAAAGAACATTCCATGCACTTTTAATCTTACATCTTAGATTTTTTGTGTTGTGCCATGTTTGCCAGAAAAAAATTGTTGCCATGACAACATGTATATACACAATGTAACAAAATACAGGGACAAACTATGGGAATGAGTTTCTTACACAAAACAAAAAAAGTTCATATAAACATATGCCCAAAAATATCTTATTTGTGAGTTATTATTAAAACATAACATTCAACATGTTTTAAGATATGATCCAACAACTTAAGTTTGTTAAAATAATAATTAACTTTTTCAGACAAAGTGAATCTATTGATACAAATCAATCTGCCGATATATTTGGTGCTCTAAAAGGCAATGTGTTACCATGGAAACCTGTTTATATTTATAATTTGTGTACGTTCATGGCTAATTTTTTTACAGTTGATTTTTGATACAGTTCAGTTATAATTGAACAGCTAACCACGGCAGAATATTCATATCTTGAACAGGCATTTATGATTTTTATGTACCATCACAAAAATGGTAATAGATAAGATGCTGCATGTCATTATGAAATGGCGTTCCCAAACTGAGGGAGCTGAGTAATAAATTTTTTCTGCAATTTATAACTTATAGCTGGGGTGGGAATAGTAGCATCATAAACTACAAACTGCAGATTCAAGTAGACTAAGAGTATGTTTACGGAATTTGGGAATCCACACAGTGAAACTTTTGTTAATGTTATTTTGATTTAAAGTAAAACACTAAAAATCATGTCGTCACATTAAAACTCTCTTTAAGTTTCACAAACACACTTATAAAAGTAATTTTGGTACATGTTTCGTGAGGTGTATTCCTCACATTGTCAACCAAAACGACGACTGAGGAGCCAATTTCAGCAAAGTATGTATGTTACTATGCTTGCTCTGGTGGTCTGTTAATGTGGACTAAGAGTAGCTTGTATGCCTGATAGAAAGATCTTATTCTATGGAGTTTTGAAGAAGATTCAGTTATCAGCACAAGACAATTGGCTGCAACATTTGGTACATCCCATAAGACTGCAAGGAGAATACTCATTGAACAATTTTTGTATCCTTATCTTCAATGTGTTCAGGATCTTGTCCCTGCTGTGCAACCATATGTAGAAATCATATTTACCTGCTCACAATAGAATATCCTGTCATGGTTAGTCACTCAAATGTAACAGAACTGCAGCACAAATCAAACAAATTGGCTATCCATGAATGTATAAAAATGATAATAGTGAACAGGTCTCCCGGGTAACGTGCTACCACATATATCAGCAGAATTGACTTATATCGTTAAAATCATTTGATTATCTGAAAAAATTTATTATTATTTTAAAAAACTTAAATCTGGTCATATCTCATAATGCATTGAATGTTATATTTCAATAACAATAATTAACTCACAAACCAGGCATTTCTGGATATATATTTATATAAATTAGGTTTCTTGCCATATAGAAATGTTAATTGGAACTTGTATAGTAAAGCTAATCATATAATAAGATCAATTGTGTGATTGCATCAAACTACACACTCTTATTGCTTCACTTTCTTGTTTATAATGTGCAGTACTAGTTTCACAAACCCTTTGTTCTTGTCATCAGCTACCTGCTGAGCTGATGATGCTATCAAAAGGGTCCGTGAAACTAACACTACATATTATAAACAAGTAAGTGGAGCAATTAGAGGGTGTAGTGCGACTCATTCATACAGTTGATCATTGTAGTTTTCTTGTGTTGGTGTGAGAAGCTCAACCCCAAAGTTTTTCATGGTATTTTTGTTATACTCTGCGTGTTTGTGTGTGTGTGTGTGGGGGGGGGGGGGTTATGGGTATGCTGTGAGGTCTATTTTTGAAGTGGTTTTCAAGAAATTGCAGCTAATTGGTTATTTTTTTTTAAAACTCATGTTGTTTGGAATTTAGAGGTATTTTTGAAAATAGTGACAAGATAAATTGCTGCTCTAAATGTAGTCACTTATTTTGCAGTAAAATGTTTCATAAACTCTTGATTATAAGGCTTTCAAAGTTTTTGTTTTTCAGTGTTCTCTGTGACAACACTGCATACCCAAGAATTAGATTAGTCATATATGTGTGTGTGCGCGCGCATTCAAGCACCTTCGAGTATGTGTGAATAGCTCTTTAATTGTTCTTATACTGAGTATGTTTTACCAGCTCATTTTAATTATTTATTATTGAAATTGAAGCAAATGTCAGTCTACAAGATTGCACATATGCAGTATACCTTGAGATGCTACAGATATATAGTTAAATACATCAATGCAGTTGAAGCAGCACGGTTCGACTGAGAGATATTCCCAAACAGAAGATTGCTATATCCTAGGATAATGCAGAACATTTCAAAGTGCTACTGATATACATAGAATGAAATGGAATTGAAAAATTACTGGTTCAACTGAGATATTACCAAACAGATCACTATATCCTAGGTTTTTCATTAGCCTTTACCAGCAGGTTCTGAATACTGTGAACTTAACACCATGTTACAAGGCAGCATGTACTTAAGTATTTGCAAATAGTTCCAATAAATAATTTGATTTCTAGCTTTTACATTTGTCTAATTTGCACACTAAGTAATTACTTAATATTCATCTTAAGCCAAGAGAACTTGCTAACAACTTTATTAAGTGCTATCAAATGTTATATAGCTGTACTATCCAAGGAATAAATTACATGTACTTTAGCAGATGCTTATGTTAAGCATTGGTAGGAAGTAGATGAATTTTTGCCTTGCAAGAGTGTGCAAAATAAAACAAGAGATTATCTAAGGAACAAAGACTGCTATGACAAAATTTATTTAAACAAAAATGCTGAAAATAACACCATCTTTCTCAGGTTAAGAGGAAAGCCATGGGATCCCTTCTTCCTATATATGTTTTAAGCAATAACATTAGCCATTGTGGTTCTCTGCATACATCCAGGATTGCAAGACTTTAAGGCACCATCATAAAGTTTGAAAGTTTAAAATTAGATGTAGTGATTGACTTTCATAATTTAGATTACAGCTACATATTTAACATTTCAAAAATATGAAATGCATGGTTTCTGGTATTATCTAATATAACCGTCTAGAATTATCAAGAATGGAGGAAATCTAATGGATAATTAGCATTTACTAATGTTCAAGAGCAAGAAGGCTGATAGTTTTTCAGGAAGCATTGATTCAGGCTTTGTCATGGAGTACTCACTATTTGAAGGCATGAAACACTGAAGAATATTTGTCAGCTAGACAACATAAATGCAATTTTATGCTGATCATTTGTTTTTCTAGCAATGGTAGCTGCTTTTGAACATTTTCTTGACAACAATGGCATGCTTTATAAAATGCAAATACAACATACATTTTAAGAAATTTAATTTGTCCTTTATATCATTTTGTTTTACTTTTCGCATATGAAAATGAGCACATGTGTATATATATTTAATGTTTTCAAAACTTTTCCGCTGCCTCTCTTGAAAGCATACCTTTTAAGAAAACAATTAATGGCAAATGTTTATTCATTCAAGAGAGAAAAACAATGAATATTAATTATATTATATTTAATGAAGTTTTTCAAGGTCAACCCTTGTTTCTTAAATGGGAACTCCTATTTATTTTTTTATCAGATTCTGGTACTATGCAAAAAGTGGAACAACTTTTGTCTGAACATTCTTTTTATTAAACCATATTTTATAAAATATTTAAGAAAGTTGGGAAACATTATGTACTAATATTTTGAAAGACTAACTTAGTCAGTCCCGGTGGTCTAGTGCAAACCATATTTGTCTCGTAGACTCAAGATCGTGGGTTCAGTCCTGGACAGGGTTGATGGATTTTTTCTGGTGTAAAATCCTCAGTATGGCTTCAGAAGGAAGGTAAAGCCATGAGTCCCATGTTGTAGATTTACGGCACATAAAAGACCCTCATGCCTAAAGGAAGGGGTCTCTGAACAAAATTTATTGGCCATTTCATGCCCTGAGTTGATGGGATGCTGATGAACTGAGATGTTAAAGAGCATCTGTAAATAAACCAAATACTACTAGCCTTAGATTTCATTTGTTTACATTTAACAACACAGATGCAGTTAAAAATATGTTAAGTTTCTTTTGTTTACCTTTTTCATAAATATAAACAGTTAATAGCGTAACAACTGTATAGGATTAAGTCAAAAATTTGTATTGTTGAAATATTGTAGTCAGAGGAGATATTCAGGTGCTCATCGTGGTGTATACTTTACAAGACAAAGTTGAAATTATTTTCATTTAGGGTTCTACAAACTAATGTGCAAGACAGACAGTTTTCGTATCCAATGAAAGAATTCCTGGTAGGAGTTTAAGTATAATCAGATTTGTGACTTATTTAGCTGAGAAATTTAGACAAACAGGTTCTGTTGCTAATAAAAAATAAAGGTACATATATTCAAAGGCACTACTATTGAAAGTCCTAGGATGTGTTTTTTCTAATCCAACAATCTCACTTCATAAAGCATCTTCTTATATTGGGATTTTGATGAGTTCAATATATAAACTTCTCAAAGTACAGAAGTTCTATTCTTATAAACTTGAAATGCGATAAAAAAATTGACTGAAGATGATTTTGATAAATAGTCAAATTTTTCATGGTAATGTTGGAGGGACTAAGAGAATCGCCTGAATTACTAAGAAATATTTGGTTTTCTGACTGCACATTTTAGGTTCTGTGAATTTACATTTTTGCAGGTATTGTAGTGATAATAAACCATGTATTTTGATAAAAGACCTTACACAGTGGCAGAAGAATATAAATAGGCAGATATTCTAGGTAACACAATCATTGGTCTATTATTTTTTTAAGAAAATCTCACTGGGGTTATATACCTAGAAATGTTAGAAAATGTTATTAATTCTCTCATTAATGAAGAAATTAAAAATCAAAGATGAGAATGGTAGAGTTGCTTTAAATGAAAATTACTTACATTATACACAGAATGTTTGACAGAGGCTCAACAATGCAATCCTAAATAGATTGATTGGTAGAAGGGGGAATATCAAATGACCTGAAAGATCCCCTGATTTAATCCCCTTGGATTTCTTTCTATGGGGGCAACTAAAATCAGTTATTTATAAAACACATTCTGCTACAATTGAAGAACTCTGACAAAGGATAAAGAACTTCAACAAAGGATAACCACAGCTTGTAGGAATGTTCCTAAATGTGACTTTCAGAATGTTATACAAGCTATGAAAATATACATTTTTTTGTACGAAACTAAATGGAGAGCATTTTGAGCACTTGTTGTAATTCTTATGCCATTAATTAGTGATGAACAGGTATTATTTTTTGAAGTAATTTCCATTTTATTTATTACAATTATATAATTTATTTAAAATATCTTGGTCTTAGGGTGATTGCATTGCATAATTATAAATTGCTGATGTTTCAACTTGTTGCAGTTGTCCATTTTCTAGGCAAAACATACATGAGATCTAAAGAGTTAAGACTTGCTATGTAATTTATATTTGGTTCTACTGCTCATTGATTTTAGCTTGTGTTCTCTCCCTCCCTTGTGATCAGCGTATCAGATGTAGAGTTTTTGTGGATGCATCCACTGTTTTAGCCTGTGTATCAAGGGCATCCATGTATGGCTTAATTTGAAGTCTTTATCTCTACTAAAGATTTTTATGTTGTCCAATTTCTATTGCTTTGAGGATCTTTCTCTCATAGTAGTTGTTGGATATCACTAGAATTTTCACTTTGTCAAAATTAATATTGTGATTAGTCACATGGCTGGTTACGACTGATATTTTAATGTATGAGTTTTTTGCGCACCTGATGTGTTCTTTTAAACATGTGGCTGTAATAAGTCCTGTTCACTGACAACACACATCCCTCATTTGCATGGCATATGGAAAACTCCCATTGAATGTAGTAAGTTGGCCCTTATGGGTTTTATAATTTGCTTAATTTTTTGATTTGGGCAATAAACCATTTAGATATGAGTCAAATTCCATAAAACAAGAAATTGTTGGTTATCAATGGGCATTTAAGAGTGGAGCACTTGTCTTCAGGTTTTGCCAAAGGTCATGGCTTCACACTTTGTTTCTTGTTAATTGTATGATTGAATGTAATGTATTATTTTATATTTGATACAGTTTATGGAGTTCTATCAGTGTATTTCATACATTTATGGATATATTTATTTAATTACTGATTTAGTTTTATTGTTATCGCTTATTCTATAAATCCCTATCAGCAAAAATAATAAACTTAGTGTTGTCATTTACAACCAAACACAAAATTATGCATTTTTATAAGCAATGTGTACCAATTCCCGTGTATGAAATTGGGAATGGGAAATGACGACAAGAATAAAATATCAGCGATTCATCATTTTTCAGCTGTGGGCGCCTATTTAAATCACAATTAGAAGTTGAATTTCATGCTGCAAAATCAGGACATAGTAGCTTCTCAGAATCTGCAGAGGAGAAGAAACCTCTTACTGAAGAAGAAAAGAAAGAGCAGCTTAAGAAATTGGAAGAAAAAATGAGACAGAAGCGTCTTGAACGTGAAGAACAGGAGAAGAAAGATGCACTGGAGAGAGAAAAAATGAGAATAAGATCTGGCAAGGAAATGATAGCTGCTAAAAAAAAGTAAGTACCTATATGGCAGTTTATATTTAGTTTAAACACTAAAATTATGTTTCCATTGCTAACTTGTAGGATTTTTGGAGGTTCAGATGTTCAATTCTAGCATGGCAGATGTCAGTTTTAAGGTGAGAACAATTCAAAGTAATCTGCATTAAAAAAACGGTTTGCTATGTTGGCTTTTCATGACAGGTGAAAGAACTCTACCTACCTAAACTTAAGTATTCATTTTTTACACTAAACTTCATTCACTTACACAAAAGTAAGATGCATTTCGGGAGAATCTTTCCCATCTTGAGTAATGGCAGTTCAGTGAGCAACTGAAGATGGGAAAGATTCTCCTGAAATGCGTCTTACTTTTGTGTAAGTGAATGGAGTTTAGTGTATAAAATGAATAGCTAAGTTTAGGTTATATTGCCACTCCATTGTCAACAGCTTCACAAGTACAACTCTACCTAATCTTACCATAAATACAGGCAGCACTATGGTTGATTGGTTAGATTACTTATCCCAATGGGGTGGCCTGGGTTGACTCCAACAGCCATAAATGGGATTTGTCACGAATGAAGCTGCACTTGGGCAGGTTTTCTCCAGGTGCTCAGGTTTCCCCTGCCATTCATTCAATTGTACTTTATCATATCACCCTCCATTTTCACCATCAATCAAGCATAATGTCTACTGATTCATCATTGCACAAGTTACAGATAGACTGTGCTCTGCCCACACTATCTATGGAACTCAAATGCCCTGAACAAGCAAGCATTAGAACACACACAAATATTTTAGTTCCATAATCATACCAATTACATGTATATGAAATGAACACAAATGACACTTTATTCAAAATGAGACCTTTATCACACAAGCAGTCCTCAAGTTTTTATGGCCACTCTTTATATGAGATAATCCTTAGTGGATATAGTAAAATTGATAATGCCTGAAACTTATTTGTATAAGCCTATAGGCAAATAAAGACATCATCAATTGCATTATGCAACACATCTACAGGGAATTCTGCAGCCTTCACAAGAGAGTGCTTAAAACTAGAAATATTTTGCTACTTCTTCTTTCAAGCCATTTTCTGAAGCACAGACAGAATTTGTAGTCAAGAGTGTTTAGATCTGGATTTCCACCAGAAGGCCAATCAGAGGTGAAAATAAATTCTGGTACATTAATCTCAAGTTACTGCTGAGTTGTTCAAGATTATGTTCTTATAGCTGAATTCTGTTGATAACTTCAATTCTTACTATCTAAGAAGGCATCGTTGAGATTCCTGATTAGTCTATCAGCATTATTTCCTAATATACTTTGATGTTTTTACCTCTTTCTCACAGAAATGGGGTTCAGTTGAGCCCTCATAACTCACACCTGACCACACCATGATTGACACTGGATGATGGCCCTTCTGGACCCATGTAGTCTTTTTGCTAATATCTGTGGTGCTTGTGGCATATGTTCTGCCATTTTGCACCTCCTCAATACTGAAATCCTTTGCATCAGAGCTATTTACTGCATAATACTTAAGTATATGGGTTACCCAAAAGAAACTAAGACTTTTATTGTTAACTAAGTAGAGCTTTGTGTTTGCTCTGGTAGGTGGCATGTATGTAAGAAAGCAACTGGTATGGTCTGATGGTGCAATGTGTTGTTTATATGTGCACAAACACAGCAGTTGTTTGTCCAAACAGGCGCAATGAGCAGTAATTAAATTTTTGAAGGCAGAAAGTGTTAGTGGAGCCACTTGTTGTAGGAACAGGGTGTATGCATGTCTGTTGTGCAGCACAGTGTTCAGAATATGTGGTGAATTTTGTGACGGATGTGTGTACATGACTAGACCTGGTCAATTTCATTAACCATCACTGAGGGATCAATTGCAACCATAGACAACCCTGTAAAGAAGAATTGCAGAATCACCATCTGAGAGATAGCAGAAACATCATCATTAAGCAAGGGAACTGTTCACATCATTCTTCATCGATGTTGGGGTACTTGTATGGAGCATCTGCTGCATTACCAAGCAGAAGGCAGTCCATTTCTTTTAAATTGGTTTCACAGTCAACCACGGAGTTGACATGGCAAACCACATATTTTGCTTTTATGAATCTCTGGCAGTTAATTTTATTTGTACAGTGTCCTTTGCAAGCATGTAGTCCCAGATCATACTTAATATGCAAGACATTGAGAATATTTTTAGTTCAAGGGCCATCACTATCTGCTAACCACTATCTCCAAGCACATAACTGCCACTGTTTTAAGCAATTGTAAAATCCATGTAATGCATAGCCTTCCTTACCTGGGGCAGTCTTTCACAGTTCCAGTCTGTATTAAATGCTCAATAGCTTTGGGAGCATTTTGAAAATCTCATCTGTTGACCTGCCTACCTTATGCAAAGCTATGATTTCTACATGATTTTTATAATTGCCTGGATCCATTGTGAAAACTTCTACAAATAATTTCCCACTTCTGCAACTCAACTAACAATCACTCATGTCTCACCTCGTGCCTAAGGAATGTGCTACTATATATGAGCAGAAATACAGCTACCGTCAAAAGTTGTGTGACAGTATTTATGATAAGACTAGATGCATGTAAGTCACAAATACTTTAACTTCAAATGCTAATTGGAACTTATACAGTGAAGCTAACCATAACATTAAGCTCATTATATGATTAAGTCGAAATACTCACTCTTATTGGTTCCACTTACATGTTTAATTTAGCATGTTTAGCAGACAAATGTCATCATCATCATTACCTAACCATTGTCTGCTGGATAATTCATTATGCTTTGGGTATGTATATACTGCTCTGGAGGAAGTGTGATGAACTTAAAGTCTATGTTTTCATTCCCAGAAGTACCGAACTTCATTAATCTATCTTTGTATTTATACAAAGATGTAGATTTTCTCCCATGTTACTAACTCTATAGGTCCTTGTACTGATATCAATAATTTTGCTTTTTTCATTACCTCAGGGTTTTCTGTCCAGAAATGAGATGCTACTGCTGATTTCTCCATTTGTTAGCATTTTATATTCCTGAAATATTCTTTTAACAATGTGCCTATGTTTCTATTTACTTTTTCCAATGTAGACATTTTTGCGCTTCTTATTTGGTAAAAATCTGCTTTTTTCTATGGTGGAATACTGTCGTTAATATTATCATTCCGAAGATTTTTAACATTAAATCTGTTTATAGGTATGCTCCTGGTTGTATAGTGGTAACCATACTTGCCTCCTAAACCCAAGATCATGGGTTTGATCCCAGCTAGGACCAATGGATTTTTTTGGGTGTAAAAATCCAAAGTATGGCTTCCTTCGGCAGGGAAGTAAAGCCGTGGGTCCCGTGTCGTACATTTATGGCACGATAAAGAACCTCAAGCCTGAAAAAAATTTGTTGGCCATTTCACGCCCTGTTTTGAATGGGACGCTAATAACCTGAGATGTTAAAGAACATCCATAAATAAACCAAATCAATCAACATGTTTATAGGTGATAATCCTATATTAAAATCTATTAGAATATTTTGAAATTTTTGCATAGCCCATGGATGATATGTGAGGTTTTAAAAAAATTAGCTTGCCCTTTCCTGCTGAAAGTGTGGTGATTTCTGTAATAAGTTCAAGAGGCAGAAACCACAACACTTTCAGCAGGAAAAGATAAGATAATTTTTAAAAAATTCACATAGCATTCATGCGGCTATGCAAAAATTTCGAACTATTCTAAAAAATGTAAATATCAGATTGGCGCTATAAACAGATTTAATGTTAAAAATCTCTTTAATAATAATATTAATGACAGTATGCCACCAGAGAAAAACGCAAGTATTTACCAAATAAGTGCAGAATGCAAAAATGTCTCTATTGGAAAAGCAAAGAGAAATATAGGCATGAGGTTAAAAGAACATTTCAGGAACATAAAATATAAACAAATGAAGAAATCAGCAGTAGCATTTCATTTCTGGACAGAAAACTATGACATAATGAAAAAAGCAAAATTATTGATACAGTACAAGGACCAATAGAGTTAGCAACATGGGAGAAAATTTACATTATTAATACAAAGGCAGATTAATGAGCTTCGACACTTTTAGGAATGAAAACACAGACTTTAAGTTCATTACACCTCCACCAGAGCAGAATATATGTATCCAAAGCATAATGAATTATCCAGAAGTCGATGGTTAGCTGATGATGAAGACAATGTCTGCAACACTGGTTACATTTAAACAAGTAAGTGAAGCCAATAAGAGTGTGTGTATAGTTCAATCATACAATAATCTTGATGAAATGAACACTTTGTCAAGCCTGTAATATTTTACTAATACGCTACAGAGGCTAACTGCAAGAAAGGAAGAACTGTTGAAAATTTACTGGCTTGCAGTGAAACAGAAAACAAACAGGCAACAACTGCAATAAAATAAATAATCAAATGCATGCATAAATGTGCATACAAGTTTCCCCCCTCCGCTACACACACCTGCACAGGTTTATTTTGTTCATAATAGGTTATGATGAATTTTAATGCTACTGTAATTTTTGATACTCCACTTTTGGCCAATAAATGAACTGCTTGTCAGTTATTAAGTTGTGAATAAAATCACTTTATTTTGTTCATAACTTATAAAGCTTCTATTATTGGCTAATTGAAATGATTTTGGTGCTCAGATAAATTTTGTTATTAAATATTGTTCAAGGTTTGGCAGATCATACACATTTTTCACAAATTCAACTAATTACAGTGCTGAGACTTCAGGCGTATTTTGCTTTATATGTTCTCTGTAATTAAGAATTTCTGCCAATATATGTTGTAGAGATAGATTGGCATTCTTTGCAGAAATGCCAGTGTTGCAGCTTATAAAGGTTTCTCATATGCAAGAGAGCAGTTTAATCTGTAATAAATTATCAAATATAGGTAATGATAAATATACTCCCTTAAGTAGGAAGGAGAGTTATAATAGTGTGGAGAATCTTGAAATATTGATACTGTGGTTTAACATTAGATAATAACCATGTACTAAAGGAATGTCTTAAGTGCCGAAGAGATGTACAGGGAAGAGAGAGTTGGTTTGGGGAGGTAGAAAAACTATTAAAAGAAATTGGATTGGGGGACGTGTGGAGATGGGTGAAAGAAACTTCAATGAGTTTTGGAAAGAAGTGAGACAGAGGGTAGAAGATATAGAGAAACAAGAGATTTGGGCTAGCAAAGAAGATAAAAATTCTTTAGAATTAAATAAAATAGTTCAAAGAAATTGGGGGCAGGAGAAATATATAGAAAATAGATATGTCTGCAGCCAATTGGGCACAAATATCTGTACCTTACATTGTTCTTAAAATACTGACATACCTTTTAAGTTTCTTCAGGTTTATCACATGTTGCAGCAGCTGTGTGAGATTTGGTGTTGTTGCAAAGCAGCAAAATGTTTGTTGCAAGTGTGCCAGCCATTTGCAGGAGTTTATAATAATAGACATTCATTTTTCTTCTTTCACAAAGAAAAAACAGTGTCCTTGAAATCACAAAAAATGGTGGTGAGAACTTTCTTGACTGCCATGTACCTTTATGCCTTGATGGACCAAGCTTCACATTCTTTGCCACTCCTTGCTGGCCTATATCAATCATGGGATGTAGTGGTGAGAATACAATGCTGAATCCATTTTATAATATTTGTCAATAGCTCAGGTTGTCATGAATGATTACTTAAGCAGTATTATAGATTATCTTCTGTGGAAGAAATTTTACATATCAAGTGATGTCACCTTAAATTAGGTCATAAAGAGTCAGAATGTTTTTCTCTGTGTGTTTGTCTTTGCCATTGTTGGTGGTTTTTTCAAAAGATGCTGTGGCATTTAAAAATATAGGTGTTTGAAAAAGTGGACTCCCCAAAAGTTGAAAGTGTATCTAAAATTTCAGCCTGTTTTATTCTTCTATCACAACAAATTGACTTTGATATGAACACTATAAACCATTGTACCTCTTTCTGCTGATTCATCATGCTAATGACTGCTGTGGAGGCTGGCAAGGGCTCCAGCAAATGGAGCAAGTCTAGACATCCCATCATCTCAAGGTCATGGGACTAAACTACCAATCCTCCCTGGCTATAAGAAAGCAATTTGCGTTCACATGTGATAGACCTCATAAAAGTTACATACAAAACCTCTTTGTAGAAAGGAGTACTTAAGTGAGCCACTTTGCTTTATTCTAAACATATTAATGTATTAATCAAGAGATTTAAACAAACTATAACATTAGACTAATGCAAAATTACAATGCAGGAACAACAGAGAGGCACAAACAAAATTTTTAAGAAGAATTTTTTTGATTGAATAATTTGTATGAAATAATTTGATAATCAATGAATAAAGATTTTCATTATTGGCAACTGCTGGTAAGTCATATGTTGCATTGGTATACTAAGCAAACAGTGTGTATTTAGTTTAATTACTTTACCATTAGCCCTTTGCCAGACATTTATACCTTTTGGTTAACAGATCATTTATGAAGGCTGAATCACACTTGTGCCATATGAAACCATTAAGAAAAAATGGCTGAAGCTGGCTGCATGCACTGTTAGGCATCTTGACTAAAGCAAGACTTGAATCTTCAAATTTATAGCTACCGGCACAGGTCGAGGTCCTTAAGGCATGAACTTATCAGTGAAAGGTTTGGAGTTCTGTTTCTGTCAGGATTATTCTCCCTGACAGGATATTTTCCAGGTTTTCCTCAGTTCTCATAAACCCTAAATTTTTGGCCTTTAAAAAAATAATCCTTTTCCCAATTTATCATTTCATCTTATGTATCAGCAGTATCCATTGCCTGTGATGCCCAGAAGTAAAAACCAGGCATTAAACACTATTAAAAATATTTATACTTGGTATTACTCTTAATTTACCTCAATGCTAGAACCAACTTTATGCAAAAGGTCACATATAAAGAAATACTAGGTAGCCTTAACTTACTTGCCATGGAGGGTTTTTCTGAGTACTCCCCAAATAATATATATATACAAGGGTGTATAAACAATAACTGAGCTGATTTAACTGCACTTAAAATAAATCACTCTGGAGCATGATGACACTACCAGTGGAAAGATAAATCCTTCATCTAGCAGCCCCTCAGGGACCCACTTATTGGGTGAAGTGAATAGCAAGCCCAGGCACCTAAGCTGCTCCCTCCAGTGCACGCTTAGCATATTTGACCATTTTAATTTGGCCAACCTTTTATTTTTTTACTTCCCTGTACTTAATCATGTTTGATGCGATGAAAGGTGACTTAGTAATGGCGATACACTGGTCATCATGTAGGACAGGAGTATATCCCCTGGTAAAGGCCAGGCCCGTTGCATGAGCTATTACCTTCCTGAAGGATTGGGTCCCTTTGCCTATACCCTGGGAAGGGTGACACTGAAGTGACCTTTTTTCAGGACAGAACAACTTACCTAAGACAGGGTGGCGCCCAGGCAGCAGTCTGCCATCGGAGACAATTGCAATGATTGGAAGGAGAACTCGTTTTGGTGCAAGAAACATTTCAACAAAATCCTAAACAAAAAAGAGTAGATATAAAAGAGGTAACTGAGGTACCGTTCCCTCATTAACTAGTAGTTAACAGAACTGAGGAAGGCCAGTCCTTTAGTCATGTGAACTCTTTTATAATTCAGAAAGGTTGGATAGTATCTCTGGCCCTATAAAATCATGCACAGGTTTATGTAATTGTTCCCTATTAGTTGAGATGAAAGTGTTTCTCAAATTAAATTAAATTCGTCCTGCTCTGGCCAAAAAGCAAGACTCGATAAGTGTATCCTCTTATATATTTACAATGGCTATTCTATTGTGCAATGTATGTGCACTCCGTAGTCGAAGACCTGAACTGGATTTGTTTTTACGCTTTACTGACTCTCCACTTGTGTGTCTCCAGTACAAAGTACAAGTACAAACTTTTTTTCACATTCGGATCCATCTTTCTGTTTCGCCTCTCTTTTGCTTGGAACATCCTCTCTGATTTATACTCCAGTGGTCATTTTCCGTTCTAGAACCATATAGTGACTTCCCACACCCTTTCTGCTCCGCCTCTCTTTCTATACATCTTACCTGGAACGTCCTCTCTGATTTATACTCCAATGATCATTTTCCGTGCCAGAACCGTATAGTGACTCCTCACGTACATTCCCAGCGCGCGCCGAAGTGACTTATCAGCAAGGCGAATTGGAATCTCTTTAGTTTTCTCGGCATATTTTCAGGGTGTGCTTTTATATCTATTGATGCTGTGATCAAGCGCTACCTCTATAAAGTACTCTTACTGCCGCAAATCAGGCTATTACCCGGTCGTCTTCCCACCCCAGACGCATTCCGGTTCCTTGGTAGACTGTTGAATGCCGGGACGCCGAGATGCTTTGAGAATAAAACCCTACATTGGAAAACATGCTTCAGTGTAAACAGCTGCGCGCCAAATGCCGTCGGGCACTGAAGGATGTAAAAACAGGTCTTGGATAGCTTTCGTTTCCTCTTTTAACCGCTGAGTGCCTTCGTCTGTTGTATGGGATAACCTACGCCGCGTTGCAGGTAAGCTTGGGTTTTCGCTCATACCCAGGCTCAAGGTACAATGCCGTGTATTTGCTACTCCTACGGACATTGCCAATACATTAGGCGCACCTTCGCTAATATTTTGAGCTCAGCTAATTATCTTCCTGCGTTTCGCACAATTAAGGTGCATTTGGAGTCAGAGGATTTATATTTAGTGTGATGACATTTTCCATACTCTTGACGAGGCTGTCACTGTCATTCAGTACCAAAACCTGAAAGGACCCCACCTTCCATCTAAGTCCTTCATCAGCTGCGTATGCAAGGTGATGGAACGCATGCATGATCAACGGGCGGTTTATGTGCTAGTTAGAATCGCAGTACCTTTTGACGAACGTTCAATAAGATTTTCGTCGTCGATCTTCTGTCGGTCCAAAATCGATAATGGCTGTATTGTTTACGACTCCCTGCGACCTTCAGTATTTCGTCACCTTAACCCAATTCACTATCGGGGAATCTAGTGAAGCTCTCTCTTATCGTAGGGAGATTTTACTTGGATATGGTTGCCGATTAGCTGCTCAATTTCGGCATTCCACGAATGAGCCGTTTTTTAATATTCGCTTGATAGCTTTTACGCTTCAAGGTCTGTTACTGCTAAGCCTCGAGGCGTTCGTTTTCGGGAGATGTTAAGGACTTTTGACCTAGAGTTGAAGCTTGTTATCCCCCTTGGTTTTTAGTAGAGGCCCTAATTCATCTTGGGCTTACGTCCTGTCCTAAGTCTTCGACCGCAGCTTCTATCATTCGTCTACATTTTAGCGCGATAGTCTCATTATTTGCAAGATGCAATTTTGTGTATAAGGATGGCTCGAAAACGGACAGCGGTTTTGGATATGCCTTTGTTTTTAATGGAGGTAGCTTTACTTTTGGTTTATATCCTGCGACATCTGTTTTTATGGCGCTATTTATTGGGCGCTTTTATTTGTATCGGAACTGGGGGATTCGGTAATTTGTTCCGATTCCCTGAGTGCTGTTTTGAGCTTTCGTAATCTGTACAATTCTTATCCTCTTGTACAGAAGCGCTAGCAGACGTTGGCGACAGCGTAACATTGCTATAGGTTCCTGGTCATATGGAAATTCCAGGCAATGAGGATGCAAATGTCGCAGCGAAATTAGCCCTTTTAAACCCTGTCGTAATTCAGCAAAGTTTTTACTCGGGGGATTTTAGGCAGTTTTTACGTAGAGCCGTTCTCTCGCCTGGGCGCGAAGAATGGCATATAATACGAAATAATAAGCTTCGGGAATGCAAATCTGCCCCTTTTAATTGGTTAATCTCTTCTCTTGCAGTTCGTTGCAAAAGTAATTTTAGCACATTTGCAGATTGGGCTTTGTCGTTTTAGTCACCGTCTGCTTTTTAAAGGTGAACCTGCTCCTTTGTGTCCAAATTGTGACAGTGGGCCACATTTTAATTGAATGTCATCAACTATCGACTTTTAGAATTTCCTAAAGCTTGTCTTCCTCTCTTGAGCAAGTTTTTGCGGATGATGATGTCCCTGTCAAGCAATTGCTCGGTTTTATGCATATTTGTGGTTTCTGGAGCAAGATATGATTTTTTTAATTTTATATGTGACTGTTTCCATTTAGTGCATTTTAAGCCAGTTTTGTTTCCAGCTATTGCTGGCATATTTTATTAACAGAACTTTGTACATTGTTGATTTTTTTTTGCCCTGGTTATTTGTTAATAAGATTTTCATTTGTATCGGCCTACTTGCTTATGTAACTTATCTGCACAATATTTTGTTGTAGATAATTTAATTATTGGCGCAGTTTAAGTGTGTTTGGGCACTAATTCCCATGGCAGTTTTGCATCCTGAAAGAATCATCATCATCATCATCATCTTCATTTATCTAGTAGTGCTGTTAATTCCATTCATATGACATTTCATTTGGGAGGTAGAAGCTGAAATGTGAGGTCACATTTACCACACTAATATAAATCTGGTTGTGTTACACAAATAAGTTTTGTATTCTACTAGGCAAAAGTAGAAAAGAATCTGCATTGAATTAAGCCATATTGTAAACCTTTGTGAACTTAGTGCTATTTAAATAAATAAACACTAGACAAAGTCTTAGATCTTAGAATTGGTGCAGTAAGCATATAAGAACTTGCATTAGGCAAAGTACAAATATTTTAGTTGAAGAAACAATTTCAAGGACAATTGTTAAGATCTTAAAGATTTTCTATGTCCAGGAAAATGTGCAAAACTGGAAGTCACTGTGAACACATTTGATATTAATGGTGCAAGAAAACATTGTATAACAATTGCATCATCGTCATCTTGTATTAAGAGGTTATTAAAGAAAAAAATCACCAAAAGCAATCAAATCTTGCCAGGACAGGATGGATTTTACATCAGAACAACACATCCTCTCATCAAGTCCATAACTCAAGACATCAAAGAATTGGACATTGAGTTCATGTTTCACTCACCTTATTCTCCAGACTTTGCACCTTGTGACTTTTACCTTTTCCTGGAAGGAAAAAAGAGGCTTTGTGGTTGCCATTTTTTAAATGTTAAGGAAATGAACAGGGTTGTCAGGGGTATTCTGAACAAACTTCAAAAAGGAGTTCAGGAATGTTTTTAGAAATAGGTAAATCATTAAAATAATTGTACTTCATCTGAAAGGGAATACTTGGAAAGTTTGTAAGGGAATTTGAATGAAATAGGCATTTTATTAGTTATAAAATTAGTTTGGTTGCTTTTTTATAAACTCTTGTATATTAATTATAATTTTATGTAATATAATTAATAGTTTGTATTAAAACATTTTTCTTATTTAACCAGTTCAGTCTTTGCTGTCATGTGATCCTTTCTGCTCTATACCTCATATATTTAACTACCTTACTATACATTCATTTCTTTCCTTAAGGTTGCAGGAAGATGAAATGAAGAAACTTGTAGCACAAAGAAAAAGAGAGAAGCTGGAAGAAAAACTTGCTCGTCAAAGGGTTAAAGATCAGATTGAGCAGGATAAAATAGCTAGAAGGGCCAAATTTGGCATGTCTGCTCCTCCAAACGAAACTCAGGGACTACAGGAGCAATCCCCTCCATCAACACAGGAATCCCAAACAGCTTCTCAACCTACAAAGGACTATACTCAAACACGGCTCCAGGTATTTGAGTTTTTACCTTTGCTTACTTCACATATTTTTTGTTTTGAAATACAGTAGTCACTATAAGATATCCTATACAGTTCTGTATTATGCTTGTGATACTGTTGCTTCATCCAAGGCATTGTTGCCAAGTTATTCACTTCTGTTTTCCCTGCGTTGCTTATGGCTTTGACATAAGCTTAGTATGAACCATCATGAACCCATATTTAAAGCGGCAATATTAATGTTCTGATTAATATTACTATCAGATGAATAATCTGAAGCCTTTTGCATAGAGTATTACAGCATTATTATTATTATTATTATTATTATTATTATTATTATTATTATTATTATTATTATTATTATGTTAGGATAAAAGGTTTTATTTGTTAGCCACAAACTCTTATAAATTCACAAAAATAGTTATCTCACTATCTCCATGATCTATTTAGACCTTACACTGTTGTGAATAGAACAGTTCTGTATGCTGTTATTAGTAGCACTGATTTTCAAATACATGTATTATATTTCTTTATTACGGTATATTATTTATTATATAGTATGTATGATGGATATACCTACTGATGAATTGGCTGCACCTCTTTCAGATGCAACCATAAAGAAATAAAATTTCATTACCGGCCCTGTCCTTTTAAACATATTGCAACAGCTAGTACTATAAACTTTTATTAAATTCATCATTGCAATAAAACACCTTAATTCGCCCTGATCCCTAATTCCACAAAAGTATAGTCTAATACCATTATAAGTGCATTAGTACAAGTCCTTGTAAAGTATGGTCTTGCAACTTTATGTTCCACGAAAGAGTACAATACATGTACAGTATTAGTAAAAAGTAACAAGTGATGTCATGCAAGAGCAAGAGGAAAGCTGTTTGCCAAATATTGCCATACCTTAAATTAGGTTATATCCACACCTAAGTAATACATTTGTATTGTACAGAGGGATTATTGTCATTCTTCTGAATGGATCTAGTATTTTTTCTCAGATATAATAATAATTAAAATACTTTATTATGCATTTGTCAATATTCAAGCACAATAATCCACTATGAAATGATGGTCACCATCATTTGTATTTGAAAGATGACAGAAGCTTCCCAAGTGCTCTTGATAATTTATTTTATTAGTTCATTTGGTCATTTATATTTATATAAATTTGTTTATATTGCTTGGTAATCATATTCTCAATATAAGCAAACATTTGGGAAAAGTGTGCTTAAAAGATAACTAGAGAATGAAGAATGAAAAGAAATAAGTTTTGTGGCATGTAACAAGAAACTTAAAAAAATATAAATAAAGATGCTGAACTGAAATATGCATTTGAAATAGGAAAGGCCAATATCACTCATAGATTGAATGCATTTGACCTAACTTTTTCATTATATTCAATTACTGAATTATTCTTTCTTTATACACATTCCTACTCTCATCATTATCATCACTTTTGCTAACACTAAGGTCAACTGATTCCCAAAATTTTTAAAAGATATTAAAACGTGCACTAGTATTTGAAGTTCAATATTCCTACTCTTATAAAGAAATTTATACAAGTTACAATTGCTGGATTAATACTGATAATTCTATGATACAGAACAACAAAATTCACGTATACAATTATAAGTATGGAATTGTAAGAAACAAGTGTAGTGTAACCGTTGCAGAACACAATTCTACTAATAACTACAAGTTATATGTCCATACACTTATGATGTATTAGACCATATTTTCATGGAACAGGGCCTAGGTAAAAAAAAATATGGTATATAATCTGCCTCATTTATGCATTAAGTACTCATTTATCAGTGTTTTAATAATCTTTATGCTGTCTGCAGATCTTCTCTCCTTCCTACACACAGCTTGAGATGGTGACAATTATTATATTACATTCATCTCTGGATTCTTATTACCAGTAACCTAGTAAACATTTTTCCAAAATTTGATGATAGAGCAATTGCTGTAAAACCTTTTCGGGTTGGTCTTGTAAATAGGGTGAATACTGTGCACCAATTTTTTGGACTCCCTGTGTGGCTGTTTAATTTATTAAAAAGGTGGTAATTAATGTTCTTGGTTTATATTCAATTATGACATTTATTTATGCAAGGAAATATATGCAGTAAAACCAGTTAGTAACTTGTGCATTAAGAATTCAATCCCATGAAATATCCAAGCAGTCCCTATTGTATCTCTTTATACTGAGATGGTAGTATTCTCCTGTCATTATTATGGGTGATCTATGGCCTAAACTGATTGTTATTTCCATATAAGCTTCTTTACCAGATTGATTCTATAATTAAAATTAAGATATTTCAGCCTAATCACATTGAATCTTCCAGAGTCACAAACATGGATCAAACATGCAGATTACCATAAATAATTATGAAGGCATTACCATGTGCAATTATCAGTGTTTCACAGAGTTGACATGTTTCTAAATGTCCATTTTTATGTATAATTATAGCAGGTGCATTTGTGTTCATTGTGCAGCACCATTTACAGAAGTACTTTACACAATTAACTGTGGATTTTTTAAACTATTTGTAAACCATAGCTCAAGAGAAAACATATTTTTATTGGAAACTTAATAAGAAGTTTTAACTGTTAAGTAGATCGATTATATACATAAAGAAGTCTGTATTAGGTGCTTTTCCCATATTGCTTTACAAAAAAAATCATATTGTTCAAATCTACCAATAATCCCAAGAAATTAGAATATGGAAAAATATTTTAATTTTAAAAAATAAGATTGTGTTATAAACTTTGACATCTTGCCACTGGACTTATTGTTTCAATTTATATTTCATCCACCAGACATCACATTGCCACCTGCTAGCATTAGTCAGTCCCCAGCTGAAGATGAGAGCGAAACTCTTGAACATGTTTTGATGAATTATTCAGTTAAGAAATATATTGTCACCTTACACCGACTTCTTTATATGTGTAAACAGATCTTTATTGTTTTTTGCTTTTCTTTTAATATATCTTTTATTTTATTGAATGAAAAATACAAATAATTTTTACATGGAATAGCACTACTATCAGTTACAGGATAATGAGGTGCTGCCATCATTGGCTATTATATATATAACCTCTCTTACATAGACTGTGAAAATGTAACCTAAGAGAAACGTTATTTAAATTTCAGTCTCATTTGTTTTTACCAGCCCACTTTTAACTGAAAAGTACTCAGAATTAGTGATATGAAAGATATTAGATGCACATGCATTTTTGCATATTTTCAAGCCTTTAACATTAACATAAGCTATTTTAATTTTTTTTGTTATTTGACTTTCAAACAGATAAGGTTAACCAATGGACAAGCTTTAACCCAGACTTTTGGAGCAAAAGAGCAACTCTCTGCAGTTAGACTTTATGTGGAAATGAATCGAACTGATGGATGTGGGTCTTTTACTCTCATGACCAGTTTCCCAAAGAAAGTGTTTACTGACGAAGATTATGAAAAACCTCTTGATTTGCTAGGTAAGGGCATATTGGGACTTTTTATTAAATGTAATACATAACTCTTGTTCAGATTTTCTGAAGTGAATTTTGTGCAATGAAAATATTTAGTGAGGTTTAACATAAAAGCATATATTAGACTCAATAACTGATAATTTGTAAGCATATAATTATAACCCCTGAGAAAGAGTATGCAAATCCATTAACTTCTGTGCCCTAGTAATCATCAAACTGATTCAAAATGTATGTTTAATAGAAAAGAGTGAATGTAATCCATTTTGCAATTATTGTCAATATGACCAACTAAGTCAAGATAGAAGCAAAATTTATGTACTTAGCTTACATAGCTCCAACTCCAGAAACAGAATCTTCAGAGTAATCTGCATATTCCTCTTCACTGGAACTACTATTGGTAGTGACAAGCAAATCCAAAATATTCTCTTGTCAGTGTGGCATCAACTGTTTGAATCTGCATTAACTGGTAACAACATTTTTAGAGCAGGGGATTATTATAAACAATTTTTACATTGTTTGCAGTTTCTTTATTTTGAACTACAGTTAATCTATATTTCAAACATGTGCACGGTCCCACACCTAAAAACGAAATTGTATATTTGAAAGTAACTACAGTATTTTCCCTTCTGCCCTAATGTGCAAATATTTTTCAATACCCCTGGGATTTTCTGTATCAGCAAGAACAAAGAATGTGGCTGTTTGACATCATGCTGCATCTCTTTCTACATCACACTTCATCAAGGAAGTTAGTAAAGGTTGACAAATCACTGTGATTTTTCATTTCAGCTCCTTCATGTTTTCCATACTTTTCCAAACAGGGATTTGATTGGCAACTCAAGTTTGGAATGGAAATTTGGTTATACTTCCATTTTAATTTAAATATTTTGCTATTTCAAATTGCATGACTGCCTTGAGATACAGTGTCACAAGCAGTTACAGCATACAAGTGTTTATAAGTAATCTATCTTGCATGTTAAGCAGAAACGAAAGTATGTTTCAAAGACACTGAGTGAAAAACTGAAAATAATTGGGATAGTAAACTAAAAAATAAATAAATGGCAGATTTCAATTATGTAAACTGAGTCTTCTGGTCTGTAAAACCATGGTCGATGGATTCTCCTTGATCTTTCCATACATCTTCAGTAATGTGCTTGACATAGTCTTCTGTGATACAATTCAGTAACTGATTCATTGATGGAAATAGTGAGGGTGCCTGTGGAACTAAGCTCTGATTGGTTTGCTTGGCTAAGGGGGTTGGATCTAAACTGGAGCTCATGGGACATTGATAACTGATTGGTTTGCATAGTTTCTTTTTCTTAGTATTTTTTAAAGCTGGATACCATGCTGAATGCAATTTCAAAGCTGCTTCTTCCCTGGTGAAGATGTTTCGATACTTGTAAATTTCAAATATACATATACACACACACACACACCAGATAAGTTTTTTACACTAACTTCATGTGATCTGTTAACAAGCCAGGATTAATATCCACATCACTACTTATTCCGTAAGTGTGCAGCATTGTTTTATAAGGCATGTATTAATGCTGAGTTATGTGGTACCAATGTCAAATTTTACTACATGAGCATGGTATTCTGTAACTATATTTTTATTTTAGTATTATATATATATATTTATTGAGAGTATAAACTTATTCCATATATAAAACTGATAATCCTTAACCTATTTTTCCAGAGATCTTGAAAAATATGGCCCTCATTGACAATACATTGCCAGTATCTGCACAGGAAATTCCTGTCTTTCATCTAACTATTCTTTTTATTGAAAGATGCAGTCTGTCGTAGCTTTGTAACAAGTTGGTCAACTGTTACTGTATCAGGAACACAAGTGCCTGAATATTTTCTTGCAAATTGCTATCACTTCTCTACAAAATCTGTTTTCACATAAGTATCATAAAAACCTATCTTTGAGACTATTTATGTAGTTTCATTACTAACAAAAAACAATTAGCACACAATTTACCTGCAGTGAAAAAAACTAAAACTTAAATGGACAACCACTAGTTGACAAAGCTTTCCTCAAACTAACTACAAGTTGCTACCTATACATACCCTATATTGCCTTGATGAATGACTTTTACCAGTAAGGTCATGCTCTGCTGGCCCATAAGTCAAATAATCTAACTGTATTATCCATCTTGCATCATACCTTTTTATATATCTGGAGCTGCTACTTGTGCTAAGTGCATCTCGAGAGGGGATGTTAAGGGAAAGGAAATGTGAAGTGGAAATGCATATTTGAAATGAAAATGCAATGTTCAATATTCAGATAATCTAATAATGTCCTTAAATGAAATAAAGTTACAACAAAGTAATCAAAGTTTACAACTGGCCCAATGCAACATTTCTCAGCAGAGAAATCACACTCTAAATGTACAAATGTAGGGTAATGCAGACAATATAAAAAGATGTACATTTTGTATATAAATATTGTACTTACGAAGCTGTTAACAATGGAGTGGTAATATATTCTAAATTTAGGTATTTATTATTTACACTAAACTCCACTTACATAAAAATAAGATGCATTTCGGAGAATCTCCCCCATCTGCAGTTGCTCACTGAACTGCCATTTTACAAAACGATGGGTAGAAACCCGGATGTTCCTGTGGTGGCATCTGTTGGCTGAAGTAGGAAATTGCCAAATTTATCCATAGGAGGAAACTCGAAATACATTAGGTTTTTACTTAAATGTAAATTGGAACCTATACAGTGAAGCTAATCATATTAATTGATATCATTGTATGATTCAGTTGAATTACACACTTTTAAAGCTTCACTTACTTTTCATAAATGTATGGAACCGGTTTCGAGAACATTTAGTTCCCATCTTCAGCCAGGCTAAAGTTCAGGTTTTCTTTATTTTTTTAATGAAAAATTTTTTTTTCCATATTAAAAAAAATTTGTATTAAAAATACAATTGTATAATTGTTTTATTGGGCAACCATCACATTTATACAAGGGTTGTAATGAAGATAAGTCTACAAGGTGTGTAGACACAACTGCTTTAGCAGCAGTTGGCACTATAAAATAAGTGTACTACAGTAAAGATCCATTGGCATTTAGAAATTATCATTCAATTACAAATGCCAAAATGTGCCAGTTGCAAAAATTCATCTGAAAGTCTATGGAGACATTATGATTATTAGCAAAAATGTGGCAAAATGGTGCTCAGGATGTAAGTAAATGGAGTTAGTGTGAACAAGTTGATTACATTAGTGTAGGATATATTACCACTCTGTTGTGTACAGCTTTGTAAGTACAATTTAATTAATGCTATATAATTTTCTTACATTTCAGTTTCTCTGATTATAGCTAATCTTAAAAATTAATTTCCTCTTTGGTTTTGCAAATAGAAAAGTCAATGTCATCAGCACCAGCATCATGGTTTCATAGATTAATTCAAGCTTGTGCTTTCTCTCCATCTTTTTGTAGCTCTTCCAACATTATGGTGTCCCAAGGTTTGATAAGCTAACATTATTTTAAGGTATCTTCCCACTGGCTTCCTGTTCTATATAATTTATCCAATTATCTGTATATCATGTTAATTTATAGGTGACACTGTGTATGCTTAACTCTTCTCTTATGGTTCCATTTGGGATTTAATGTGCTAATCTACAGCATTTTAGAGACCTTAAGAATCTCATTCTTAGCTGCCTTAATTCTCTTTAAATCTCTCTGGTTGACTATCCATATTTAGTTACCATAAAATAAAGTTGGCAAAGCTATAACATAAATCTTCAGTTGAGTTTATTTTCTTTTAATCTTCTTCTTATAAGATCCAAATACCTTTAGATATGTGACTCATTTTCTATGTTCCTCTGCTTATTTTATGATGCTAATGTAGCAAGGTAGTTTAAAGCAAATACTTGCTCCAAATTCAATTCATCGTCAATTTATAAGGCTTAGGCCTAAGACCTGTTCCAGTTTATGACATCATAAGTAGCATTTAAATTTAGTTTCATTTTGATTCTACAGATGTTGGAAGTATAGGTAGGGAAGTATAGCCCATTGCTTCAAGTATAATCTAATGTGATGCTAAGATATTATTTGGATGTGAAATGGCTGGTAATTTTGTACAGGGACTTTCCCCTCTCACCCCTTCCAGGTATGGAGTTCTTTAACATGTCATAATGTTAATGTGAGTATCCCATTTAAATACTGAATAACCGGAGTATTCAGTACTTATAACATAACGAATTATTTTCTTTATATAAAACCTATTTTAAACAGTTAAAACTTCTTTCCCATAGGGAAAGTTTGAGATTCTAAAATGGTTAAAATATTCAACACTCCTAAACGTTTCACTCTTTAAACTATTGAAATTCAGCTAGCAGGTAGCCTCTCCAACTCCAGCATCCTGAAGTTTTAACTGGTTTAAAATATGTTTTATATAAAGAAATTACATATATTTTACTGTGTTGATTCCAATCAAGTTTTATATTAACAAATTATTATTGAGGAAATCACTCAAATTTCACTAATTTTGTTCTACTTACTTGGAAATATTTCAAAGGTAAATTTGAGTGATTTTTTCATTAATAATTTGTTATATTATCCCATTTAAGGTTTTCATTCACTTATTGTTTCTCCCTTGTAATCAATATCATTTCCATTATATATAATTTGAGGTTTGATACTGTTTTTACATTGCTATGTATGAAATGTCATTGTAATAGTTTGTCCTTTGTTTATAATTAGTTCATTTGTTTTAAACCAGTTTCCGAGGTTATTCAATATCATGTTTACTTTATTTTGCAATACAATTTCATTATCTCCTTTTACAAGAATGTTAGTGTCATCTACAAACACCGCATCAGATTGTTCAATATTGCTAGGTAAATCATTTATATACATTAAAAACAACCCTAGTGCTGAACCTGGAGGAACACCTCTTGTAATTTCTCTTGTGTTTAATAGATAGTTACTTTTTCTCAATCTTTTTCATATTGCAGATCCACTACTTACTTCCTATTGGTAAGATAGGATTCAACTCGTGTATTAGTGCTTCTCTAATTCCATATTTGTACAGCTTAGATATTAAAATTATGTGATTCTAATGCATCATATGCTTTAGTAAGGTCTGAAAAAAATTCCTATTGTTGGCATATTTTTGTCCACTGCGTACTGAATTTGATCCAGTAATTTAGCTATGGCTGTTTCTGTGTACCTATTTTCTCCAAAACCACATTGTGCATCAGAAAAGATGTTATATTTTTCCAAAAAAAATATATATTAATCTGTTAATACACTAATTTTTCAAAAAAAATTAAAAAACTGACAATATACTTAGTAGTCTGTAGTTTTTTTTTCTTTGTCTTTTCTCCTTTCTTGTGTAATGGGATAATTTTAAGCTTATCAGGGAAAATCCTCAAGTCAAACAAAGAGTTATAGTTATTAACTAAAGGAGCTTTCACATATTCTATACATTGTTTAATCACATTATCTGGTATTTCACCTATTCTAGATGAGTATTTACCTTTCATTTCATGAACTACTTTTTGTATTTCAATTTCTGTTATTGGATGCATAAAAATAAATTAGCTACAATTTTTTCTCTCTTTTATGATTTTACACTGGGTATGTTGGGAATGATTTAAAGTAAACAGTTTGTCTGCTGATTCTGAGAAGTATGTATTGAAACACTCTGCTATGTGTTGTGGACTTATAATTTTGTTACCCTCATTGATTAGTTCTGTTGCATACTTCCTTGTTTCCTGGTTTATTATTTTGCCTTTATTTTATTGGCATTTTGAATGGTTCTTTCATTTTCTTGCCTTTTGGCTTCCAGAATTACTTTATGATAGCACTTTTACATTTTTGTATGTAGTCTTTAAAATCATTACTTATGTTACCCTGTTTCTTTTGCCTGCACAAAAGCTTCACCTCATTACTTGAAATTTATTTTTCATTTTGTGAATCATCCATTTTGGGTTCTTTTTTTTTTTCTCTCTCTCTCTCTCTCTCTTTTGAAAAAGCAATGTTAAACCAGTAAAAATATACATTTAAGAAGGTGTTGAATTTTACATTTATATCACTCATGAAAGACCTCTCATGTTTCCTCTTTCAGTAAGAAGTTAAATAGTTTTACATTTTCTAAATTGAAAGTATTTTTCATGCAAGTTCCTGTTTTCTCAGTTTGTCTAGTTACTAGTACATTAACTTTCAATATTTGTCCATAATGATCAGACAGGGCCATATCCTGAATAATAATTGTTTTTTGGAATTTAGGTTTGTTACTGATTATTACTTCCAATAGTATTTTTTGTGATCTGTTATCTTATTGCCTCTACGTCTTGACTTAGATATAAGGAGAAGAAGTCTTTTATTTTATTTACCTAACTATATTCTTTCAAAAAGTCTATATTCCAATCTCCAAAAATTATGAGAGTCTTATATTTTCTAATTAGGTGGAAAAGAATTGCATCCAATTTGGTTAAAAAAAAAGAAGTCAAGTTTAGAATTAGATCTAAGGGTGCATAAGGGCCCATAAAAGTAACTTAAAGGAAATAATTATTGATCAGAAAATAATTACAAAGTTATTTAATGCATTAAGTCATAAGAGTATAAAAATAAATTTTTATCAATTAAAACAAGCTAACAGCAATATGGTAATGAAATAAAGATTTTTAGATGTTTCTCAGTCTTTTGTTTCCTTTCAAATGAATTATCTGAAGCTATCTTTCGCTGTTACTAAAGTCCAATAAATGCATTTGACTCATAGATGTTTGAAATGGTAGCCATTTGTGCAACACAAGCTTCCAGTATTTGATGCAGGAATTGCTGCACATTATTTAGATGAAATATTATGGCAAAATGCTGTTATACCATTTTTTGGTTTATTTACAGCCACTCTTTAACATCTCAGGTCATCAGCATTCTATTATACAATGCTGCATAGTGGGCACATCTTTGTAGACTATGTCTTTCAGTTTTCCCCATAGTAAACAATCTAAAGTGTCAAATCAGGAGATAAGGCAGCTTCAGATAATTCATTTGAAAGAAAAAGACAAAGTAGCAGCTGAAAATCATTATTTTACTGTTCATTTGCTTTTAATGGATAAAACTTTAACACCAATTACTCATAAACTATTTGCATTAGAAATATGGGTAAATACCATCATTATTCTAATTTTATTTAATTAAAATTCTGCTACATTTATGGTTATTGATTCCATTAAAAAAATATAACTTTGCACCAAAAAAACTGACATTTTTCCTGATCAGTATTAATTTTCCAAAGGCTAGATTTAGTGTCCTTCAATCTAGTAAAAACAACTCAAAAATAATAGGAGATATTTGATGTGGCAGTTTATAGTGCCTTACAATGTTATGTTAAAAAGTATTAGGGAAAGATCACTTCTTTGTTTAACATTTCATTTGTTTGTATTTTTATCATATTTCAATATAGCATATTGTGTTGGTGTATAAACTCCTTATGGCATTAAGTATATAGGATAGCCTGTTTTTTTCTATAATTCTCCAGGGTAAATTTTCTGTTCACACAGTCGGAAGTTTTTTCAAATCTATTATTCTTATTAGAGTATCCAAATTATATTCCACTCTTTTCTTTATTTTTTTTTTCAAACAAATACACTATCTAATTTTCTTCTTTAATGGTGTTTGTGATTGTCTTTCTCAGAAATGAATGTGGACACTCATAAATATGTTCATTATATAGGTAATAGTCACATTAGTAACAGTACCATTTGCATAAATATTTAATATATATTTTTAATAAACTTACTATGGAAAACAAATTATTGGATACATTGGACCACTCAAAATTTCAGGGGAGTATCAGAAACATCAATTGGTATAATAGAATTTTATTTGTTCATTTTCTCTAAATGGAATTTCACAAATTACATTAAACCTTGGATGGATGGAGAACTGAAGCAAACAGTTTCAATTTGAATCTAAACCATTTAAGAGAACTGAACAATAAAGCATTTAGAAGCTAACTACTGTGAGGAAACTTCACATTCTTCTCGGAGAATATATATGGCATATCTATTACATATGGATTGTTATAACTTAACCATAAAAAAATATTTGAGTTTGCTTATGTTATGCAGAGGAAAGCTTGAACTCTGATGTGTTGTAACACAACAATGGAAAGTTGAAGACTTTTAGGATTTTTTTTTAATGTTTACTGGCTGCTTATAGTGTAATGTTTGAGAAATAGATGTTATTCATTACCAAGCAGTCAGCTGCTTAATTAAAAACAGTTAATGATGCTTACTTTCTGAAGGTATAATTTGCAGTGGGAAATTTGGAATTTATTAATTACTTGCATAAAAACTAATTTTTATTTTCTATGAAAATAAATTAAATAAATTATTGTGAAGCTCCCGATATTTCTCTTTGGTTGGCTTGAATTTTCAACAGTTTATAAGGGAAAAAGCTGGAATAATTTTTAATAAAATTCAAATGCATGATTTTCTTTCATTGTATTTCTTATATTTTTTTATGGAATACAATAAGTTACCCATATAAACATTAATAAATTTACATGCAATATAGCAATATCAGGCAGTAGCTAAAATTGTTCTGATTATGGCCTGTACTAAAAAAAGGGCCGTGGACAATTTTTGTAGCAGCTACCTGGCATTTGCCTAAGAAGACCAAGGGAAACCACGGAAAACCTAGGTCAGGCAGCAATAGGTATTATAGTGGGTATTTTAACAGCTGCTGCAATTGCTAATGAGCTAACAATTATGCATTCAGGAGCAGCCTCCTTCATAAAGTCCTTTGTGCAGTTATTTTTTTTTTGACAACAGTTGCATAAGCTTTGGAAGAAACTACCCATAACAGTAACCCCAGTGAAAAAATATAAGAACATGGTTGCATGTATAAATAAAGAGAAATATAAGCTACATAATTAGTGGTAAACCCAGCTTATACATAATAAACTGCCAATTATTAATGCACAGATTATTCCATTTGCAAATTATTTGTGTACAGTTTCCAAAATCATTGAATGTTCTGCATTCATTTCTTTTAACATTATAATAAAAGCAGTTTAAACTAGACTGTATATATAACTGATTTTTTCTTAGGTATAACATCCATTTTAACTATTAGGGCATCACAGGCATGATGATAATTTAGTGAAATGCTTAATTGTGGAAATAAGCATTCCTGATCTAAATTTAGAGTATCTCCCATTCATTGATGGGGGCTGAGGAAAGCCTGGAAAAGTTTCATCAGGGAAAAATGTCCTGACAGAATTTGAACCAAAACCTCCTGTTCATGAGTCATTACTTAGTGATCTTGGCCACTCATGATGATACAACAAAGATTTTAGGAAACACTATCATTATTTAATTATTCTTACCCGCTAGAATAGTTTTGACCAGATAAGGCATTGATTACTGTAAATAAGTTCAACTGGATATCCTAGAAATGGAACAGAAAAAAATATTAATATAAGAGAAAAGCAATGGATAAGCTTGGAAAAGAGGAATCATGTAAATAATTGATTTAAGATTATGGTATAGGATTACAAATTGACACTAAAATTATAAAAAGCATTTAACAAGGATGAACTTTTGCCTAAGGTGAGAGTTAATTATGAAGAAAACAATTCTATTATGTTAGCTGCAATGTTGCCTTGCCATCAGATGATAGTGTATTTGTTGGCAATGAGAAAATAAACCAGGCACACCCACACTCACATCAATTAGAAAGAACTGCAGTAATAAAAAAATTAACTTACTTTTAAACAAATGACTTTTTATAGTTATATACACACAAGTTGATTTTCTGTATATATTTTTCTCCTTTATTAAATGGGATGATTGGAAGTTCTAAAAATAAATGTTCATTCAGTGAATTTCATAACTTCACAAAAAATCTTAAACATACAAATAGACTATAAAATACAATTGTAAAGGATAGAAGTGAAAATGTGCTGAAGCCTACAGTTAAATTTGTTATATATTTAAAACAACAGTATGTTTTTACTGGAGAGAGTAAATATCAAACATTACATTTCCATTCTGTATATGAATCTGTGATTTGAAAAGGGAAATAAGTTCACATTTTTGCAGAAATGAGTTCACATATTGTTTCTCAGTTCTTAAACTATATATTAGTGTAAAAGAGAAAAATGTCCAGCATTTATTGCAAATCCAGTACCAGGTTATAATTTCATTTGATATTAAAAAAGAGGTAAGTCCTGGACTAGTTTCCCTTACCAAATCATAAATGGCCTTGAATGCTCATTATTTTATTATTGTGTTGGTATATCATTTATTTACCTGATTATTAGAGTATGTTGGTAATACTGTTATTTACTATTGTTGTGGTAGCCACCTGCAGTACATATTACAACCTTATTATTTATTATTTTTGTGCTATTTACAATGGATGATTCTGAAAGTGAATCCCCAAGAAAGAATGAGGAAAGCGATTTGAAATACTGCGGATTATGCTCATGAGAAGAAAAAAACAATCTGTTTAGCTGGGGTAGAGTATGTTACTGAAAAGGATAGAGTTATGAATGTCAAGAAACCGGATTCTGATTGCAGCTGCTAGTTGAAGTGCAGAAATAAATTTTCAGATCATATAACAAATTATTTATGAGGAAGGCACTCAAATTTCACTAGTTTTATTCCACCTTACTTGGACATGTTTCAAAGGTAAATTTCCTTCATCATCAGCACAGTTCTTCTTTGGAACTTTGGAAAACCGTGCTGACGATGAAGGAAATTTACCTTTAAAACATGTCGAAGTGGAATAAAACTAATGAAATTTGAGTGACTTCCTTATAAATAATTTGTTATATGATACTATATTTCACTGTGAAAATCCCTAACTATTCAAATTTAAATTTTCTGTTGTTGATAAAATCCCACAGACTTGGTGAAGCTATGAAAAATATTGTGTTTCTAATGGAAATAATGGAAAGTAAACCAAAACAGAGACTGGCAAGAAGAGCAGACATGCACAGACAAGAACATTCATCTTTCGTGGGCTGTTAGGTAGCAGAAGAGTTTGTGCTTGTAAACAAGTGTTTCTGAGCCTGTATGCTGTCTCTGGAAAATCTGTATATCGCTGTTATTTCAAAGAAAGTCTCCTGTTGATAAGTATGGGAAGCATTATTTTATCAATGTAATCCCTGAAGCAGCACTTCATAAAATAGATTACCATATCAGGGCATTTCCTAGACACCAAACATCACTTGAATAAATGTCCAACATATCTACACCCCCAAGTAATGTTAAAAAAAGTATCAACTCTTGTGAAGAGAACATATCTACACCCCCAAGTAATGTTAAAAAAAGTATCAACTCTTGTGAAGAGAACAGAGACTTGGCAAACAGTGTTATGTAAGAGTACTATCTAAAGTACTACAATGAAAACTGTGGATTTAAATTTGGTCATCCTCAGATGGATGTGTGTTCGAAGTGCGAGGATTTAAATGAAAATCTCAAGTCTGCATAACTGAATAAAAATGTTTAAAGGGCTGCAATAGCAGAATTAATGGTACATAAAAGAGCAGCAGTTAAATGATGGCCGATGTATTTTAAGAAGACAACCAACACTATTTCTCATCTTGGCAGCCCTCATTGTGATTCTGGGCTAACTCTTTCAAGTTACCGCCATGGGTGGCCAAGGTCGTTAAGTCTCGGACTCGCGAGCAGGAGGTCCGGGTTCGAATACCGCCAGGACCGTCCTTCCTGACTGAGGTTTTTTCCAGGTTTTCCTCAGTCCTCATAAATGGCAAATGCCGGGGGAGGTACCCTGAACTTAGGCCTGGAACGATTCCTTCCATAAAAATAAATCCTTTCCCAATATATTTCATTTCATGTATCATCAGTGTCCATTGCCTGTGGTGCCTCTGTAGCAAAAACGGTCATTAAACACTATCCATTCATTCATTTAAGTTAGATGTTTTGAAAGTATAAGCATCTAACATATAAATAAGAACAATTTGGATATCTCAAGGCACTTGATGCACTATCCAGCACTTTCAAATTGGCAAAAGGAATACAAATACAAGTCTGCTTCCCAAAAAGTATATGGTGTAGCTGGTGTTCCAATCAACAAATAACAGATGTTGGAAAAATAGTACAGTATATCCCATAGAAACATCAGTACTTCTACTAGAAGATTTTCTCATGGCCAACACTAATGTCCGTCCTTATGACCAACCCTAGAAGGTTATAATTTGAGAGTATTTTTATGTCTGCATAGCAGAATATGTTAATCAGCATTCAGAGAAATATGTCAGAGCATTATTTTGTTAATTATAATGAAATGAAAACAATGGTTTGCTACTTTCCACAATGTTTCATAGAATTATTTTATAAAGGAAACAAGCCCTAAGTATTAAAAGTATTCTGCAAGTCAGACTAATGCAAAATTAAAATCCATGAATAACTCAATCAACAATGATAAGTTCTATAAGTTTGTTGTACAACATAACTTTCAGTTGAGCCAGCTTTGGAATTTATAAAGTTTCTTATGGTTTCCTCAAAACTATAGACCCTGACTCATTTGCATTTTCAAATCACTGGTTCATATTTGCTCTAGCTTCATATGGCCAATGAGGTCATTCAGAATTTTGACAATTAATCCAGTTGGTACTCAAAACTATAGACCCTGACTCATTTGCATTTTCAAATCACTGGTTCATATTTGCTCTAGCTTCATATGGCCAATGAGGTCATTCAGAATTTTGACAATTAATCCAGTTGGTATTACATGGTATTGGCATATACCCAATCATAATATCAAATAAACTTAATAATAATAATAATAATAATAATAATAATAATAATAATAATAATAAAAAAAAGAAAGATAAACCATAAATGCAACATTCAATAACTAATCAAACATGTATATTTCATCTGTATATAAGCTCCTAGCTTCATATAGCCAATGAGGCCATTCAGAATTTTGACAATTAATCACTGATATTGGAATATATCTTAATCAGAATAACTTAATAAGTAATAACAAAAGAAAAACAAACCATAAATGCAATATTCAATAACTAATAACTGGGAGGAAGAATACATGAAGACTGAACAGGTGTGCTTTCTAATGTTTGCTTGTAATTTTCAATCTCAAGCTGCTAGTCAAAGCACTAAAGTAATTTCTTTTCAGAAAGGTTAATGAGGAAAATTCTGAGCAAACAGGCTAAAACAAATACTTTTGATTGTCATCTAATATTAGCCTTTGTGCTGTTTAAAAGTAAACTAGTTGGAAATGTAAGCCCACACAAGTACACTTCACTCCCTCCCATTTATATTAACACACAAACTTTTGTGTTTGATTTATATAATTTACATTAAATGTAATATTTCCAGGTTTATTTTCAACTTGTATTTCATGAAAACATTTTTTTTATTTTTATCTCATTAAACATTGTGCTTTCAATGAATATATGTTGTATCTATTGAGTTTACCATATGTTTGCTCAAAGACAAGTCTATATAATTAACATGCAATATAAGATATCTTTGCTCATATTAAAGAAAATGTAGATGCTATCAGAATGTAAAGACATTTTAGAAAACTGTTACATAAAACTCAGCATATTCACATAACATAAAGAAATACAAACACTGCAGATTATACCAACTAATTAAATGAAAATAGAGATCATTTATTGCATCTACCTAATTATTTTATAAATGTAATGCATTTTTTCACAATATAGAAATTATATGTGTACTGTATTCCCCCTGCCCATAATAGGGTCATAACATATATGTTAAACTTTTACATTCTAATAAATAGCAATAGTAAAATAATATCTACAAATTAAATTCCTATAATGTGTAATTAAGATCAGCAACACAAGCTTCAAAAATGTAGTTTTGTCACATATAAGTAATAAGAATAATAAGAAATACTGAATGTATTGCATTCAGCAAATTATCTGAAAATATAATTTTAGAATTGTTAATATGACTTTAGTATCTATATATGCTTAAATATTTCTGAAAATTCTTACAATATTCATTCAGTCTTCACATTTACTTTTTTATTGTGTAATAATAAACAACCAAGAAAATCTTGTTGAGTTAAAAGTAAAACTACTAAAATCAAGTCAACACATTAAAACTTTTTTTTATTAAAAAGTAAGTAAAAAGACAGTCGTCAAATGGTTGACAATGTGAGCAAATGACTCACGAAACTTTAATAAAAAAAGTTTTAATGTGAGATGTCAAGAGAGTTTTAATGTATTGATTTGATTTTAGTAGTTTTACTTTTAATTCAACAAGATTTATGATTGTTTCACCATGTGGATTCCTACATTCATTTTTAATTGAACCAAGAGAAATTTCAAGTTTTCTGCTTTGATACATAGTTGCAGTCTTTGAAATCAGGAAATCAGTGTATGTAAAAGTACTATTTTATAGTCTCATTTTCATATATATAAATGTAAAATTTAATGTTTTTCTTCAGGCATACTTTTAAAACTATGTGGTGAAAGTAACAGTAAATGCCGACTAGCCATGTAAATAATGTCAGTAAGAAAGTTGCTCCATGAACAGAACAAATGAATATCATTGTTGTGCAATTTACTCTAACATAATGACTTTAGGGAAGCTTCTTGTAATATGTTGCTTATTTTTCACTTTCCTTCTTTTCCTTTAATTTTTTTTTTTTTTATTTATTATAACTGTTTCTTTATTTCAGGTTTGGTGCCTTCAGCTGTTGTGATTGTGTCTCGAAGTCACTGAAATATGGTTTTATGCGTGAATGTAAGTGATCTTTGCATTTACTAATTATTATAGTAAATGTGAGGATGGATAATTATTACCTGTTGCAGTTTTGTACAAATGTTTTGTAGTTTGAATTCAGATTCAGAACTGTGCTTATAAAATAGGCTCCTTAAATAAAGTATTGGGTTTCAAACACAATAAAATTTTGCTTTGTTATAATGTAAACCATGTCATTAATTCTATCAGTTTTAATGTTTTTAACATTGGATTAAGCTGACGTCCAGGATATGGTAGAAGGGAAGATGGTTTTTTACCTATGTTTTCAGCAGATAAGTGTATGTTTGACTGTAAGTTGTTTGGCTGCGTATGCAGAATTTTTGGATATATGATGCCCTTATGGAGTGGGCAGTTGGTTCTGATACCAGTCACAGGATCTACAAATCCTTTTATTCCATCACAATTAGCCAGTGTCAAATTCTTGTCAAAGCAAATTCTAATTTCAGAAATATACGTTTCTTTAGTTTCCTGTAAAATAAAAAATGTGCATATATTATACATACACCTATGTTATTACTTAATTTAGTAAGCATTACACATTATATAGCTTACTTTAAAATTGGTCTGTAAAAGACAGCCATCAAAGGTGAGTTATATGAGAAAGATGATAAATTGTATTTATCATTATATACCAGTTTTTTTTTTTTTTTTTAAATTCAGTTCATTATTATATAGGTGATACAGATGAGTATTTAAACAGAAAAATTATTAGCTTTTTTCTTTTTCTTCTGTGCAGCTAATAAGAAAATGTAAATATTTCCCTAAATTTAATTACTACATGTATATAAGTGAATATATGAACATTTCCTTCTCTTACATCATCTGATTATAAAGAGTTCATCTCTTCAATTATTCATAAATATATTAATTAATTAAATGTCTTATGTGTTATAATCAGCATATGAAATACAGTATTTGCAAATCAGAAGCTGTGTGGAAAAAGAAAAAAATTGACCAAATTGCCCCCTTCCATAAAATGCATAATTTAATATAGTATGTGCTTCCATCAGCTAGATGTTCAAGAATCATTTAAAAATATTATTTTTTTGCCGAGGTATACGTTATTTTGTTGCATAAAAATTGTCCTTTTTTCACAGAAGGCTTAAAGTTAATCAAGTTGACAACAACCAGCCTTTTAAATTATCCTGAGCATTGTATTTGAGTTCAGTTTTGGTAAATTAAATGCACCAATTAAAAGTTCGAAAGCAAAAGAGAAAATTGAGGATGACATAAAAAGTGCTTTGGAAGAAGAAGGTTCTAAATTTAATGAAATATGTTGATAACCAGTTCGAGCAAAGAAATTCCATCTTTCATGTAGATCTTTCAATGGGTATTGCACAAAAGCATAAAATTATAAAAATGTATATGTGCAATTTTTTATTCATCCTGGAAAACTACAGATAAAAATATTAAAGACAAAGTTTTATCTTGAGGCTAGCCATTTATTTTTTAATATTCTCATGTCTAGTTTTTATCTCTTTACAAAAAACTATATCCATACCATCCCTCTCAGTCCATATCAACCCAATGCCAATTTCTTGGAGTATTTTCTGGACTCAATAAATCTAAGATTCTTTTCCTTTGATATTTCCTCAATTTAAAAGATCTTGCTTAATAAACATTTTCTTCATCTAATCTCCATGTTCTACGGTATTTTAGTACTATTATTCAGTAATCAAAGTGGGAGAGAGAGAGAGAGAGAGAGAGAGAGAGAGAGAGGTGGTATGTTACTTGGCAATACAGGCATGCCTTACACAAGGAAATAGTTGAAACACATTTATACTTAAACTAATACAATGTGGGTAACTTTTTTACACACTTCACTTACCATCTTTAAGGTAGGAAAATGCTTTGGGAACCAGCATTCCCACCTTCAGCTGTTGACCCAATATTTCCTGGTGCTCGTGTTGTTCCCATGCAAGCTGTTGTCTGGTATGTGGTGACCTCTGGTGGTTCTGAAATGAATTAAGAAAGGCCCTCCGCCATAGGATCACCTTTCTAAATTCATTTCAGATCCACAAGAGGTCACCATATACCAGACAACAGCTTGCATCGGACTAACAGGAGCACCAGGAAACATTGGGTCAATGGCTGAGAATGGGAACGCTGGTTCCCAAAACATTGTCAAAGATAGTAAGTGAAGTGTGTAAAAATGTTACCCATGTTGTATTGGTTTAAATGTAATATCTTCATAGTAAACAGCTTCAAAATGATATAAATACACATTTATACTTAATAATAATATTATATATTTTATAATGTTTAAGGCAATTGAATGGTAATTATAAACACATTTTGATTTAACTTGCCAATTCAATTAAAATCTATAAAAAATTCCCATAAAGGCTTCATTTTTGAAAATGTAGCATCAGAGGTTTTTCTCTTCACACTCCTATTATTATCTGCACTCTAGTGACCCCTATTTCCTTGAAAGTGTCAGAATAATGTTCATTCTACTTAATGCTCTTTTGTATTCTGCAGTGGCTATGATATTAGTCTAATGGCATCTGAAGTGGTTTCAGGCCATTTGGAAGAAAAGAATAGTCACAGTAACATCCTGTATATTCTCTAATCCAATGACAACTTCTTTAACATCAACTTGGAATTTCCAGTTAGGAAATCTGATCTTATCCTTAAAGCAAAAGTGACATATTGTGGCCATATTTGATTAAAATGTATAAATTGAGCAATTTTCTATAGAAGGAAGAGGTACTGTAATTAGCAGATCTAGTAGATTGTATTGTAAGAGGTCTTGATTCCATTTTTGTTACATATAAGATAATCATAAAAAAAATCCTTATTATCTATCAGTATAATTCTGCCAGGGCTTGTGCTGATCAATTTCTGTTTAAGTCATCAAATTTGCAGCATTTTCTGCCAGTTCAGAAAAATCATTGGAGCAAGTCTGCAATGAGTGAAACACTTAAACCCTTGAAACTAGTGAAATTGGAGTGAATTCCTCATAAATAAGTTGTTATATTATACTGTATTTCACTGTGAAAATCCTGCTATTTAAATTTAACTTAAATCTTTTTTGAACAGTGAAATTTCTCTCTTCTGCAACTGAAGATATAAATCTTCTAGCTCATTGAATGTATCTATCATTAGTCTATATTGAGAATAAAATTAACATCTGTTAACTTATGAATTTATATTCTTGAAGCTATTTACAGTGAAGTAGTAAAATAATGTTGATACAGAGTTGGTTTGATGACACACTTCACTTGGTTTTGTAATGTTTGCTCTACAGCCGAAATTAAAGCTACCTGTATTTGATTAATAAATTGATTGTAATGATAATTACATAGATCTAAGAATTGAGGGTGCAGAGTTATATTTATAAAAGTACTGATTTGATAAGGGTATTTATTATGTATATATAATTAAATAATTTATAGATAGGTTTAACAGGGATTGATATAATTTGAGACTTTTACTTATATGTATGTCATTTGGCATGTAACTTAATTTACAAGAGGCATTGTATACATTGGCTAGAGCCAATGTAGGTGAACATGTGAGAAAGAGACAGAGACATCCCTTGTACCTTCCTGATGGCTTGTGCACTGACCCTTTCTTATGCAAGGCTGAGAGATACAAAAGGGAAAAAGATTCCTTTGTCAGGTCATGGAATTTCTGTCCGTATGAATATTTAGGAAGGAAATTTGCAGTAAGAAAACACAAAATAACTTCGAAGGTCATACATCTAGTAAGGGGGATGGTAAATCATTGGCAAAGATGAACAAACTAGGAAATGGCCATAACAGGCCAGAGTTTGAACAAATAAGATATAGCAATCATTTTAAAATGGAATTGAAATGCCAGAACTGATACGAAAATGTTTTATTACATGCAAGCCGGGAGTACAAAGTGTTATGATTCATGCATGAGGTGTGCTAAGCAAATGGGAAAGATGCACGTGTTATCTATGAGAACATTTGGCAATCTATAACTAAGGGAGAAGAAAGATGTTACTTTAGAAATGCAGCATATAAGGAAGGTGCCGAAATTTATGAAAGGCTGTTCTTGAAAAATTCAGGCTTGTGGAAACAGTGAAGGTCAGAAGGGGAAAAATAATTTTAGCCAATGGACAGTGAATAAAAATTGGCGAATGAGGAGAAGTTATTGATTTAATAAATATTTTGAGATAGCCAATGGTGAACATATAACTCGGGAATAGGATAAAAAAAAAATTTAGGGAATTTAATTTAGCGAGAGGCATGGCAATGATATAGAAAAACTGAAGTACAGGGTGAGAAGTTGATTTTGGGCATTCAGAAGTTAGGAGTGAACAGTAAGGTGTGAGAGATAGTTAACAGGGAGTCATGAGAGTGTTATTGATTTTGGGCAGTGATTCATGAGAGGATTTTGAGCAGTGTATTGTGAGAGATAGTTAGAAGGAAGTCTTGAAAAGATCAGTTAGCTAGCAGTTAATAGTAAAAGGAAGGCAGCTGGTAAGATGGGCATTAATAAAGGCAATAGTGATAGGAGTAAAAGATTGGTGAAAGGCGTAGGAGATTAAAGTAGGAAATTCAGTATAACAAAGTAATGGCAATTTCTTAGACAGCAGCGAGCAATCAGGTAGTAATAACTAGTACCTTAGAATAGAATAAACTGTTTGGAAGAAGTCAATTTAGTGCATCTTTTGGGCAATACATTTCCTGTTCCCGTGGATCTAAATTGATCCACAAAACACTCCAGAGGACCCTGAGATCCAACCCAACAGAATTGGAGCAGACATCTGAGCTAGCAGCTGGGGATACGAGGCCCGACCAGCAGTTAACAACATAACCACATTTACCATACACACCTAACTGAAATCCACTCCATATTAAATACAGCTCCATCTGAAGCTGCCAATATGGGACAATAATCACATAATCTACTATAATTATTTGCAAATCCACATCCACCCATGCAAACCTGCTCCAGCTCCCATCATCAGCAGAAAAAAAGTATTGAATATATCTTACAATGATATTTCAAAGTTCATGATGCAACTCACATTTTTTAATATGTAAATTTTTACCCATGTCGTTAGTTTCAAAGGTTTGCAAATGGTTTCAATAATTGTAAACTTAATAGATATTAAAAACAGTGAAGTTAATTAATTATTAAGAGATGGATACTAGTTGACCCTACTTCATTAACTGATTAATGCCGACTTCTTAATTAATTAATAGGTAATACTAATCAGCTAGCGAAGTAGTGCCACCTAATAGCGACCTCTTAAAGTGTATAGTAGTTTAATTTTTTTTTTAAATCAATTTCATGATTCTGTGACCAATAGTGGGGCTTTATATTAATTACTTTATATTAATTACTTTATATTAATTAATAGCTTCAAGTGTATAAGTTCACATGAAATTATGCCTATAAGTCATTTCTGAAGCAATATAAATCAGATAATTACATGTAGTGAGCTTACAAGATGGCAGTCAATGAAGTTTAATTTTATTTAACAACATTTAATACAAGATTAGGAAGAACAAAAACAGATATGGAAAAAAAAAAAAAAAAAAATAAATAAATAAGAAAAGGAGAAATACTGACATAATATAAGTTTTTTAAAACTTTGCAACTTAAGAGTAAAACAACACTGAAGTTTGTCAGAAGGATAATCAAATTTGATAACATCAATTTGCCACAAGTTTCAGCAGAAAGACAAGCTTTGAATCTTGAGATCAGAAAACATTATAAAAATTAAGTGAAATTGATCTCAAATTATATGGTTTACATTTAAAATTAACCAAATTATTAGGATCAGGAATTTGGAAAGAATTAGAATTTGCATTAATTTCAAAACTTAACTTGCATATGCAAAAGAACACTCAAAACCTAAAGGGGAGGTTTAAGAATTTATGCAAAATTCAAAACAAAAATGAATTTAAATGAATTAGAAATGCAGACAATGTTGTTAATTTATCACAAAAGAATCTAAGTGAAAAAAGATTAAATTTTTTAAATAAAGGTTTAAAACCTTGTGTAAAATTTTCCTGAAATATTGAAGACTACATTTAAATAGCTGTACAGGATTTGAAAGAAGCCAGTAAGTATGAAATTAAAAGCCAATGTGAAAGAGTATTAACAAAATTAAATAAAATTTTCAGAAAATACCACATAACAAATAAATTAAAAAAAGTCATGAATGACAAACAGATAATTTATGCCAAAGCAGATAAATGAAATACAATAATATTATTAGATGAAGATGAAGAGGATTACAGTAATAGAATGGAATCCCTTCTAGAAATAAGGAATACATTGAAATTAAAGAAAATCCATTAAAAGAGAGCATCAGGGAAGTCAATGTCATATTAAAAACAGTTTTAACAAATAAAGAAATTAAAAAAAAAAAATAAACTAACAACCCGAGAATTCCAAGGATGTATGGCCTACTATAAAGTCATAATAAAAGAGAACAGTATGAGACCCATTATAAAAAAACATTGGCTCACCATCCTATAAGTTGGCAAAATGACTTTCCCAGAAATTCTGTTCATTAATAAAATTTAGAAGTTTAGGACTAAAAAATTCATTTAATTTTATTGAAAAAGGTATTGTCAAGTTGGTTGAAGATGGAGAGAATATCTCTTCAAAACCAGTCCCACCATATTTAAAAGTAAGTGAAGCATAAGAGCGCATCAGATGACAGATTAGATAGAATTTATATTATTGAAACAATTTGCTAACCTTTGGAACTAACATGAGAAAAAATTTTCATCATTAAAAATAAGAGTTGCATCACAACTCTTGGCACCATCATTGGATATAATTTCTCTGACCACATACAGAGTATGCTGCTACCAATTGATCTTCTGCTGATGATGAGAGCATACGTTTCAGAAACATGTCCAATTAAAAAACCAAGTGAAGTATAAGTATCATAAAATCAACTCTTTATCAACATCATCTGTTAACTTGTCATCTAATCCTTTGTATGAGCCCTTTCTCTGTTGTCTCTAGTACATTCGCTAGAAGCATCTTGGAACTAAAGTGCAAGAGATTGGAAGCCATTCTTGGAACTTCACTGTTCCTAATTTCTTTTAAGATTACACTGATTAGCATGTTTGAAGTTCCATCACATGCAAACTAAATTGGTTTGTAGCTAAGAATGGTTGTTCAAAATGGTTAATAACAGATTACTATTGTTTATTTGTAGATAACTATGATTGAGTTGCCCGTTTTCACAACAAATTTTACTCTTTTTTTTCACTAAGTTTTACACATTTCATGAACTACACAATTGCTTGTCAGCAGCTGTATTATCAGGCTGCAATATCGGTCTATATGAATACCATTAGTCTTCTGCATATCAATCCAAAATGGCAAAACTGAAAAATGTCAGCCTAATTTAGCTCTATTAAACAGTATGAAAAATTCTCCATGACCTTTCCTGATAAGCAGCTTCTTGTTTGTAAGTTGTTTCATTTATATCTTATTTTTATTGAATTCTTTAAAAGCTTTTAAGTTCTGAGTATAAGCATTGGATGTCATATGGTCAAACACTTTCTTTCTCATTGCCTTCACAAAGAATGTACTCTATTCACTAGATAATCACACTCTTTCCAATTCAAATGCATCTAAATTCCATCAGCAATGATACATACTATGCATCCAAATCCACCATATTTGTACATTAATCTGTGCTTGCCAATGTAACTGATTTAAATACATAGGCAAAAGTTATGGTAATTGTAGTTTCTAAGAAGATGTAGCTCCCAGATTGTGGTACAAGAAGGCCTAGGATCCTCTGATATGACTGGCGAGGTTATATTATTATCTATAGTCTTTTGTTTTACCCTTTTGCTATTATCATCAGAAGCTTTGCATTTTGTATTAATTTTTAGGAACTTACCCATTCCTGTTGGAAACATTCTCAAAAATACAGAAAAAATTTATTATTCATGTGCAAATCAACACATATTATTAATATAAATCATACCATCTTAGTTTATTATGTACTTACCATATGTGAGCATGAACAGATGAATAAATTTCTTTTTAATAAAATACAATATAACTTTTAAACCACAAACAAATGTTTTACCTTTCTTCTTACCTATTGGGCAGGGCATGGTGACCAAGTGATTAGACTACTTGCCTGTCACAGAGGTGTCAAGGGTACTATTACAGCTACAGATTTCTCTAGGTACTTTGGTTTCCCCTGCCATTAATTCTACAGTTACTTTGTATCATTCACTCCCATCTTCACCATAATGCAGTCTGCCCATTATTGATATGCACATTATATGTAGACTAATCTACACTCATGCTTGTCAAACATGCAAATTAGCATTAGAACTTGTTCTTACAAATTGAAAGAATAATAAGCACTCATTGAAAGCTAACAATGCTAAAAAATGGGAAACTGGCTTACTGGAATGGTCAATTTCCGAGCATGCACAGTATTCAGCATCTATCCAATCAAAAATAACATGCATGCATCTATCATTATTAGTAGTAGATATCTCAATAATATCTGTTATTGGTCAGGGTTGGAGCTTGAACCATAATGTATTGAAAGGAGTAGACTGCTGTATTTTGGCTATATGATGCAGCTAAAATTATAAATGGAGGCAATTTTCAGATCCTAAAATGAAAATGGGAGAAGTTTTGGGTAAACCAGTATAAATTAGCAAAATAATCTATGAATCTGTTCCAACCAGTATCTGGTTCCCAATAATCTGTTCCATACTAACATTTTACTCTCTATTAATGAACTGTATATTTTTTTCTAGCCATTTTATTAGTATATCTGATATTTTATTTAAGCAAAACCTAAACATACTCAAGGCCATTTTCCTCAGCTTTTAATGCTTATCTTTCCTGATTGCTTTAACTTCCATTACTAGAAAGTCTCACTCCCAAGATAATTTCCATTCCATTCAAATTGACAAAAATATTTGGTTTTCAAACAATGAATTCCAGCCCAGTAGCAACATTGAAATTTAAAAAAAAATTATGACATTTTGGTAAGAGATGGAAAGAGCTGGTTTGAAGAAAGTGGGTTTTCAGTGTGAATGAATTAGGATATAAGGAATATTTTTAAACAAGTGTGGTCTTATGGACCAGCTACTTATTTAGGTGTTTGAAGAGAACATTTGCATTTTGGTTCATACAAAAGAAATCATTAATTTATGGATATTTCAGCATCATTTTTCATTCCTTGAAAAGGAGGTAATCTACAGTTAAAATGGATAAATATTAAAAATAAAACATAGTTTCTAAATTTTTATATTTCAAATGCAGTTTACTGAAAAATGTTATTCTGAAAAAGTGCCCTTTTTCCATCCATCTCAATTGAATTTCTATCACTGCCTTCTTATTGTCATGCAATTTACAATAACTGTAATACCATTAAATAAGCTCTCCAGAGCAGTAGTTAGCATAAAGATATTAACATTTTAAAAGCAAAACATTGAAGCAAAGATTGTGAGTTGCATTCCTCTTTAGGTTTACTTGAATTTAATGTGTTTTTCTATTATGCAATGTATCTCTATGGAGTTCCACCACTATTTCAGTGTCTTTTCCTTGATTAAATTTGAAAGGGAGTGACATTTGAGTATTTGGTGTGGATGCTTGAGTTTGTAGCTATGGCAGCAATTTAGAGTATAGGCATTCTCTTAAAAATCTACATTATTATCAGCACACAAGGTAATAAATAAGTAAAACTAAGATGTAAGTTAGTAATTACCATGCATCAGAATTTCTAAGCAATAAAACTGAAATGAATTGTGGTATTTGACTGTAGGTCATGAGTTACAAGCCACCCTCTTCCCTTATGCCTTTCACTCATCAGCTCTTGTTTACCTGTCAAGCAGTGGCTCATATCCTCTGTTAAAGTGTCCCTAACTTAATGTTAAGTGCTTAAGAATTCTTATGCTTAGTAATTATCCAGATGAATGCAGAGAAGATTGGTCACATGCATAAATTTTGCACTAAAAGGCAGAAGTCCAATATCAGTCACATCTAATTATTGAGAAATGGTCTTTAAAATTGACCTTTTAATTTCTCAGCAGCTGACTTGTGACATGATTACCTTGTTGATATTTTTGCTTTTATTTGAATTTTATCACCATCATAACTGTTACTATTACTCTAGCATCAGTGTTCAGAATAAGAATTTCTTCAAAAATATTCTGTGCAATACCATTCCTTAATGTAATAAATAAGATGATTTTCTAGCTGTTGTATATTTTGTTTGGTAAGAATGATAAGTTCCTTAAGTAGACATTCTTGTTTATATATATGGGAGTGAATGCTCTTGAAACAAGTCCTACATTTTAAACAAGTAAGTGAAATATAATTTTGTTACAGTGCAGACTGCTATTATCAAACCTCTTGAAATGTTCATTGTTTACATTGAATGACAAAACATAATACTTTTCAAAAAAGTCTAGTTCATGAAATGGAAAAAGAAATGTGCATATGTAGCTAATCTAATGGAACAAAAGTCAAGATATACAAAACATTAACAATCAAAGACAAATTTTCCATGTGAACAAATTTTATTCAATGCCACCACTATCCATTTGGACTTGCGGGATGCTCCCCCAACTTGGCAAGGGTGTAGCTGACTTCTGAGGTTCGGATATATATATAAACACTATTTAAAGCTATTTAATGAAGGTGTCATGTTAGGGCTTATTTATGTATATTTGGTCATTTTTATGAATGAAATATTTGGACAATTTTAGGTAATATACAGTGTACTTTGCTATTTCCAAAGTCTTTTTTTTAAGCTGCCTTTATGTTCACATAAAAAGACCACTGTTGTAGCAGTGGTGGAAAGTTTGTGCTTCCCATGTTGCAGGCCTGGGTTTGATTTCCATTTATGCCAGTTCTATAACAGGATTTTTTCAAAGTTTTTCCCTCAGGCCTTAAGGTGAATGCCTGAAAAACTTAGTCCATTCACCTTGTGATAACATAGCTGCACCTCCCAGGCATCCGAACTTCAGAAGTCAGCCACACCCTTGCCAAGTTGGGGGAGCATCCCATAAGTCCAAATGGATAAGGTGGCATTGAATAAAATACATTCACATGGAAAATTTGTCTTTGATTGTTAATGTTTTGTATATCTTGACTTTTGTTCCATCAGATTAGCTACATATGCACATTTCTTTTTCCATTTCATGGACTAGACTTTTTTGAAAAGTATTATGTTTTGTCATTCAATGTAAACAATGAACATTTCAAGAGGTTTGATAATAGCAGTCTGCACTGTAACAAAATTATATTTCAATTGTTTAAAATGTAGGACTTGTTTCAAGAGCATTCACTCCCATCATCAGCTGTAGACTGACAAAAGTCCTCTGGCAACAGCAGAATAAGCTTGCCCAAACAATCCAGTAGTGGAATCCTGAATCTCATGATGAAGTCTTTGTTTTTAAAATAAAAATATTTGTCCATACTGATAATAGCTATGTCTAGGCATTCTTTAAAATTTAGGTTATTCTTTAATTAATTTTTAGATTTGTTAGTCTACAGCTGATAATGGGAGCAAATGATCTTGAAACATGTTGTGCATTTTAAAATAAGTAAAGTATAATGCTATTACACTAATGCCAACTGCTATTATCAAATTATATATTACTTCACTGTCAACAACTTCTCTTTAATTCATCATTTCATGACTTTTTCATTGCTCTTGACATTTGCAACGAGCCTTTAATTTGCAACCTTCTTTATCCATAATATAACTACCCCAACCACTTTTTATTAATTTTCCCTTTATATGGGTTGCCTGTTTCTTTTGCTTTCTTTATGTTTAATGATTTTCCAAGTAGACTTATTTACTTGGTTGCATTTTCTTCTTCTATTATTTTCATTCTCTACTTGTTAATATGAAGTTCCTTTAACATTATTTTCTTTTAGATTTTCCATAATTTCAATTACTATTGCTTGCTCTGTAGATCTTTCTTTTCCTTTTGTCAAATCACTTGTCTTAATTTCTATTACTTTTTCTGTTTCATCATCTGGTACTGTACATCCCATAGTTTTAATTTACCTTTTTTCTTTCTCTGACACATCTGTCACAGAAATAATCTCTTCATGGATAGAATGGATGAGAATTTCTACATTCCTTATAGTATTGAATATATTTTCAGATCTTCTGAGTGCTCATTTTCTTGGAAGATATTAACACTTTTCTTTACATTGTCACATGGTGCAAAGAAACCTGAACATGTTCTTGTAATTATACTTGTTCAAATGAAACATGAATAATTGTAGTGGTGTACATCTACCCTAAGTAATATAGTTAATATTGCAAAATTAAAACTTATCTAATAAATAGTGCAGAATGAAATAAAGTCATAAAATTTCAAATTAATCAGCACACTTCACTTCATATGCAATAAAACAATTCTAAATTATTGATATGTAAGTAAGCAGCAAGAAGAAAAATTTACAAGTATGCCAGCCTCATATTGCAGTTTAAATAATGAAAATGTAATGAATAGTAGCACATTGAGTTATGAGTTTTGTTAGCCTGAGTTACAATTTTTGCTAAGTAAGAATATACTCATGATCACCTTTTTGGTCTAGTGATTAGGATTGCTGACTGCTGGCTGGTAGGCCCGAGTTCGATTCCCAGTTCCTACTTAGAATTTTTTTGAGTAAGGGAGGTCTAGTATGGGGTTGACCCAGCGTCATGAGGAGAACTGGAAAGCTACCTGATGGCAGATGGCAAGCTTCGATCTTGCCAGCTGCATGATATGGTGATTGGCAGAATGTGGCAAGCTGATCGCATGCCCCCCTGCAATACTGCCCTCTACTGATGATGTCAGGTGATGGAGTGGTCGCTACGGTAGGTCAAAGGTCCTCGTTGGGCTATGGCGAGCCATAAAAATATACATATATGCTAAATATTTAATTGTAGCTTTTAATAAGCAGATAGCATTATGGTATTCAAGCCTCATAAATTACAATCATTCCTCATTAAATGTTGTAAAAATGGCTAAATTGTCAAAAGTAGAATTATAAGGTTTGCCAATTAGAGTGATGTTATGTAGTTAAAAAATGTATGCATCTATAAATACTGCAGAAAAAATTGGCCCCCCTATTTTAAACGTAAGGTAATGTAGCAGGCCTGCTGTGAAAAAGTATTAATGTCTACACACATTATCACTGCATATAGATAAACAATGTTGCTGGAGATCATAAAAATAACAATGAATGCAAGTTACTTCATTCTTGGAAAATAAGCAATTTGCATGTGTAGTGTAATTGTGGTAACAGTTAAATGATTTTACAGTTGATGCATTTTAATTAAGAGAAATAAGAGATTATTTCATGTCAAATTGCACAAAATAAAACAATTTTTCACCTTCACATCTCCAACTCCATATTTTTTTACTAATTCTATAGGTTCAATAAACTAACACATGTGCACTTGTTTCCACTTTACCTTTAGAAATATACCTGTTAGAATTCATAAAAAATTATACACACTACAACATATAAACTGTAATATTTGTGAATAGATTAAATTTTTTTAAAAAGTGCACCTAAAGGGTTGAAAAATAGTCATTATGTTTATTAAGCAAATTTTATATAAGTATTTGAAATATTTTTTTAAATTTAATTTTTGAAAGATATCAATATAAAAAAATGCCTGTTAAGTGCTCTGGAATATTTTTAACTTCATAAAAAAGCAGAATGTAATTTCTATTAGTTCAATGAAAATTAAATTCTTTGCAAAACAATATGCAGCAGTGAACTGCTGAAATGTTTACCCTGCGCTGGGTGCTTATTTGGTGATTGCAGCTTTAGAATCTTGTGAACATTGCAATATATTGCAATTTACACTTGAATTAACACATTATATCTTCAATTTTTTTTTTAAATAATGTTTAACACCCGTTTTAACTACTAAGGCATCACAGGCAGTGAGCACTGATGATGCATTAAATGAAATGATAAACTGGAAAAGGGTTTGAAGCATTTCAGGCCTAAGTTTAGGGTACCTTCCCAGCATTTGCTATTTATGAGGTGAGGAAAACCTAGGAACAAGAAGAAAAAAAAAACTCGGAGAGAAAGATCCTGATGAGAATTGAATTCAAACCTCCTGATCATGAGTCCGGGCCTTAACGTCAACCACTCACATACCTCCCATCTCAACAAAACATTTTTTTTTTCACTAAAATTTCAGTTTTTGTCAATGGAATCAAAGAATGTAGTTTTGGCTGGGTTGTAGACTGGCTGTAGTAGCAATAAGAGTTATGCAATGGGATTTATTTCTGAAAACTTTCAGCAGCTTGTTTTTTTGTGCATACCTATGCAGATAATTCCATAGTCTTGGCTAAGGATTGTGAGCATATGCAAGCCTCCATATTTTGAGTTAATGTTAATATTTTTTAACATAAAAAACCAACCCAAAATTTAAATTTATTACTGAGAGGCCTCAATCAGTAAAAAGTAATGTATTTAATCTTTCAAGTGAATCAAAACCAAATCTCAACTATATGTATATAGATTTAAAGAGTATCAAGCGATTTCATATTAGTGTGCACATAACTAAACAAATAATTCAAAATTGAGGAAATTAAAAAAATATATCTTTCCTTATGTGTCGTCTGTAATTCATTAAAAAAAGCCAACCTTCTATAGAAAGAACATGTTTTGTAGGCCTGCAGCAGTCTGCAGTCTCAAAATTGTCAAGAAAAATATTACATAGCTAGGTGCATGAAATTGTTTCCAAATGCACATCTATATGACTGAAAATTAGAAAAATAAAATGAAAAAGCATTGCAAGAATATTGCAAAGCACTTACGACAAGTGCAAACAAAAGTATCAGCAGCTACAGGAAAGTGAAAATAATTGATAACACATGACTACTTCTGAACTCCCAGGAAAACTCTGTGAAAAGGAACAGATAGGTATCAATATTCTAAAGCATGTGACAGGTCTGGAAATTAAGATGGGTAATCAGAGGTAAATTCACAACTTTTATTTAAATGAAAGCATGGTCCTCACAATTTCAAGTTTACTCATTAAGATAATGTAAAGCATTAATTTCAAAGAAGGGAGCACAAGATTAGGAAATTGGTTTAAATAGATAAAGCCAGATAACTAATGGGGAAAAAATGAAACATAAGAATACTGGGGACATCACACCCACAGATCTGAGGAGAAAGGCCAACCAATCATACGCAAAGAAGAGAAACATTCGTTCTAACCATACTGCGCCTAAATGCTAGTCAAATGATAACACAGACAACTCATGCCACCAATATCTAAGGGGTACATCAATTATCCAAGCAGGAGACAGTTTTGATTTCGTTCACATGTTTTGGCAATTTTAAAGTCAAATCAAGATAACTATCATTATGCAATGAATAATAGAAATTACTTACTTTTCTTAGGGAAAGAACTCTTTCCAGATTTACAATGATATTCATGTCTTTTATCTTATGCACAAATTGATAAACTACCAAATGCAAATTCCACTTAATGAGAAAATGGTTATCTTACTCTAAATAGGGAGACCCTGAAATTATTAATATCTAAAACAAAGGAACTGTATGACTTTGTGAAAAGTAAAAAACTTAAAGGTAAGGTGATGAGATGATCAGAAAGCTTGGTCCAACTATTAAGATTGTTTCTGCATCATCCAGATCTCAATCCCATATAACTCGTATGGGCTATATGAAACAGTGTGTTGCTGCGAGAAGTGCAACCTTTAAAATTAAAGACTCGGAGCTTTTATGCCTGGGAGCATTTACCCAGATAATGCAGAAAAGTGGAAGAATGCCTGTAATTGTGTGTTTGACTAAAGCAAACAAGAAATAAGTATGGAAGAAACTATCATAGATTTTCCATGTATAACAGCATACTCTGAAGAAGTCCAGACAGAACAATATAAGAATCAGAATGTGGCTGAAACCAAATGGTGCTCATAGTTTTAGTGTGTTCATAATATGTTCCATTCTTCACCTGCACCCCAAGGAGGAAGTATACCTGTATAATACATTGATATGTGAATCACACTTTGACTTATAAACAGATTTGTCTTCATTGAGGTTCACTTTGTGGGTGGAATGATAATTAACCTTTGCACAGGGGCAGTAGTATATCATTTTTTTCACACTTAATCTTTTAGTTTGCAGCACTGAAAATATAATTATATATTTTAACATATTTATTAATTTTAGTTATTTTGGATACTGCACTGGAGTTACTGCAATGGCAAAAATTATTGATTTGAAGAGCAAATTGCTTTCGCATCCACCTTATTCGCTGTATTTGGCTCCCTCAGACTTCCATTTATTTCTTAAGCTCTAAACTTTCTTAGGAGGGTGGAAATTTTCAACTAAGGAGCAAAAGCTGCTGTTAATGCTTATTTTGCAGACCTTGAAGATAGCATTTTTGTGACAGAATCAAGGTTTGAACAAAATGTATTGCACTGTCGAACATCAGTGATTCAATGGTGAACTCGGATGATGCGATGAATGGGTGTGCTCATTATTTTCCACAAAACAAATATGCAAAAGTTCTGGGTAATTAAGCTCTCACTCTCGACTAAAAATTATGAACTCCACTAGATACACCAAAAATACAATCTTTCTTTTTTGACATAATCAAAATATAGTGTGTAAATCCCCCCCTGATATAATTAAATATATCTATATTAATGATAAACTTAATAAACATACAAATTAAAATAAAGTAACAAGTTTATTATATGTAGTAGACTGATATAAAAACCACATATTTGTTCAGCAGCTATACTATTAGTTTTTGTTTTAAAAATCTATAAATTGAAAACATGCAAATTAATTAAAAAAAATTAAAACGTTTTAAGAAACAACGAACTTAAGAATGGCCTATTTTAAAGTTAAAACAGTCATATTTATCAAACAAAATCGATCATCAATTTACAATTACGGTGCTTTAACAGTTTGGAAATGTAGGAGGGCTCAAACTAGAAGACAATAAACAGAAACACACACACACACACCTAAGTACACTCTTGATGAAATAATGAAAAGTGATATGGAAAACTGGCAGGAAATTCTCCAGACTGAAATCCAATAGAGAGCACTGTGGAGCAGATTGCAAGATAGAGTGCTTCGAATGCCAAGACCAAAATATAGTATGGGACGATAACTTGATGAGGGAGGAGTGAAACTACGTGACTTAGGATGAAATCTTCAAACTCATGGATAGTTTTGGGAGGCGTGTCTTGAAAAAAAAATGGACTACACATAGGTTATTGGTGATAAAAATTCGATTTATAATAAAACTAATAACATTAGACGTTGAAAATTCTATCTGTATAAGAAACTTTCGTTACTCCTGAATATGCTCACTTACGCTGCAGTTGCCCTAACAAATAGCTGCACCTTGCATCAGAACAGCAAAGATTTGGTTTTGTCCAGTAAAACTTTAGAATATGCTGAAGAATTATGCACAATAATATACACTATTCACGGTTTTCTTCTCATCAACCATCATCAGATCTAACTTTCCGTAACGGGAGATACTCCAGCTGCCATAATCTTTGTGTCGAACTTGGGAACTTGAACAGAGATATGGATGATGGATCCGCAGTTCAAAATCTGGCGTTGTGGCGATTCGGAGTGGGGTGAAATCATACAGGTGACTCGTCTGTGAATAGAATATGGGTCCTTAGGAGTCTGCCTTGTGGCTTATCTTCCGTGTATCATCCTAATCTAAAATCTAGTCCGATTACAGGTATTCCATTGACTTAATATATGTTTCACTCTCTGTACATAAGCTATTCCTGACTGCCGCAGTATCTGCTGAGTCATATGTAAAATGGTTTGCTTGTGGAACAATAACATTCCGAAAAATTTATTTAGTCTTTTGGCTACAGTCTGAGTTCCTAAGCTAATCTTTTCCATCACCCATTCCCTTTTTTTATTTTTGTTTGAGGTGACAATTTGCTTGGTCGTCCTGAACGTCTAATATCATTAACTGAAACACCCATGTGATTCTTCCATTTTTAAACTGTTACTGGCGACATTTTCAGAAGCTTAGCCATCTCACGCAATGATTTTTCATTCTTGACTAAAGCTTGGGTTTGGGACGGTTTATGCTCACATTTTGTTGGCACTATGGGATCCTGAAGAAATAAAAAGGTCTATCAAAATCTTTAATTGCAAATTTGTTAAAAAGAATGTTCAATTTTCATTTGAATCAGAAAAGTTGGGAGAATTTGCTATTCGTAAGCATATAACCAAAGTTTCTGTTACGTGTAAGAAACTTTTGTTACACTTTCATTATGGATAATAATCGTACTGATTTTTTTTTTTTTTTTTTTGGTTGGTTTATTTATGGACGCTCTTTAACATCTCAGGTCATCAGCGTCCGCTTAAGTTCAGAGCGTGAAACGGCCGACTAATTTTGCTCAGAGGCCTCTCTTTCAGGCTTGAGGTTCTTTTTCGTGCCGCAAATGTACGACACGGGACCCACGGCTTTACTTCCCTTCCGAAGGACTATACTTAGGCTTTTTATGCCCGAAAAAATCCATCGGTCCTGGCCGGGTTCGAACCCGCGATCTTGGGTTTAGGAGGCAAGTATGGTAACCATTACACCGCCAGGACCAACTAATAATCGTGCTGAGAAATTCTAAAATTTTATTTTTTTATATTCTTCATGAAAGATTATTGCTGTGCAAATTAAATATTACTTACCAGTAAAAGACCAAATCCAATATCACTTCACTAATTTCGTAATTTGAACTGTTTTATTTCAAAAACAAGAAATAGCTGAACATGCTGTAAGTGAGTCTGTCCTCAACAATGATGTGCTGAACGGCAGAATTCCCGCCAGCAGCTTGTACAACAATATGGTTAAACAATAGCTCTTGGTTCCAAAAAATCAAAGCATATATTTTAGGATATACAAATTAAATAAGAACATAGAAACACAATTGTATCAGAAACTTTTGTTTCACTCTGTATTATAATTATTTTATAATAAGATTGAACACTTTTGGAGGTTAGAGTGGGGTATTGTCGCTCTCCGCTAGATATGCCCAAGTGAAAGCCTAAAACATTCCAAAGAGGTCTTAGAAACCTCACCTTGTGAATTTAGAGTTAAGCATTTCATATACCTATCCTTAGTTTTGCAAACATTTTTGTAAATAACATTGTCATTCTGATGAGGATATAGTGATAATCCATCATATAAACATCGCTAAAACAAAATTTAGAAGTTTTATTCGTTTAGTAAACTTCTAAAACCATGTTGCACATTCTACATAAAGTGTATAAGTAGAAGACGAAAAGGAAGAGCCAAAGCAATCCAATGAATTCAATTTCAAATGAGATAAGCCTGAAATTGCTCTATTTTAAAAAGAAGTGCTTCATTGTAACTTAGCTATAAAACTTAGTAAATTTGTAGTGCTATTTACTCTTTATGCTAGTGACTGATATTTTGCGGATTGGCAATTCTGCAAGTGCATGTTTTGAGTTCTCAACTTGACGTGACGGGGCCGTGGGGAAGACCATATTTATGAACAAGTGTCTGTTCGTTGTACTAATAAAGTGACTCACACTTTAGGCTCGTGTGAATAAATAAACTTAAAACTGCGCGTTGCTTAGATTTGGCTGGACATAATACTCAATTTATCGCTGCAAGGAAGGAGTGTTTTGACCTAAGGATTTACGGTTGAACTCGGTCAGCGATTAACACAAGGCGTGGGTGCAAGCACGCAGTGGTCTATGAAAACAGCAGCTCATTATTTCACTATATGAAAATGCAGTTCCAACGACATAGCACCGGGTAGCGCTTTCAATAAGCGAAGTGTTCCTGCAATTGTGAAATAGCAGCGTGTTATATTAAACGAAGAAAGTTACATGCACACGTGGGTGTAACAAAACTATTTAAACATCAAGGAACATATCCCGGTGAAACTCACAAAGTGTTTGTTCAACATGCTGAAACTTATACCAAGCAGCAACAGTAAGTAACTAACTCATGTATATTTGGTTAGGTATGTGTACTGTTAACTGGCATACGGATTCCAAGAGCCACGATCGCGAATAGAGTGATAACCTCCAATTGTCTTTCAGTTGTGTATCTAATTTGCGAAAAATGTTATAATTTTAATTGCAATAAAGTTTTTTTTTTCAGATTTCCATACTGGTCAAGAAGAAAATTATGGCTTAATTCTTAAAAATGCGGTAATACAATCAGAGGAGCAAAATAAATTACTTTGTGACCTGAGGGGTCGCGGGGTTCTAGTACTGTCTCCGTAATGGGTGAATTTTGTTTGTTACTCGTGTGTTATTTTCTGTTATATGCGGTAGCCTTGCGTGTTGCCGATCATATACCCATAGACCCCTTTGTTTCTATAGTATGGTTCATTTTATCCGTATATGACACGGAACAGGCTTTAGACTAATTCTGCAGCCGGTTATTTGTTTCAAACACATCATTAATTGGAACATTAATTTTAAGTAGATACTCTTGAAGGGATTAGGAACAATTATGTATCATCAGCCGATAACTGTAAGCTGGATTAAACGCATTTGTTTTTATTCATATATTTTCAGCCTATTCAAAGGAAAAATCTAACTTATATTTTGATCCGAACTTTTTTAGTTTTTGTTGGGGATATTTTCATGCCAGCTTATTTGTAACCCCTTACTAAACACTCAACCCAATTCCCCATCCCTCTAAATAGCGTTAACGTCAGTTTTTACTAATGTGAAATCAAGGCAGTGAACACTGATATGCAATATATGTGATTGGTGTATTTTTATAGCATTCTCTCTATTATGATTACATAATACGAGGGAAAGTCAAATGAAAAGAAAAATTATATTTTAGATAAGGGAATTGTGGAGGGAAGCGATGCAAGTTTAAACACTCCTTTAGCATTTTGCCAATAATGAGAACTAAGAAAAACTTCCGAATCGGTTTTGAGTGATCAATGTGTATATTATACTATTTCAAAAAAATTTTTTTTTTTACAAACGTTGCAATTTACTGGCAGCGGTAATCCCAACTGATTGTAGTGCGCCTTGCTGTCTGCCAAACTAGTTGCATAAAACTATGGAACATTTTAATTTCTCTGCCTTTATATAGGGTGATTCTAAAGTCCTTCCCTGGTTTCGGGGGTCGGTACAACAGTAACCATGACAAACATAGCGGAAGCGCTTAAGCAGTGGATATGTACCAAATTTGGTACATACATTACAGGGCTCTATTCCACAAAAGTATGTTCTAATACATACAAATGTATAGTACAAGTCCTTAAATAGTATGATCTCTTAAGCATTCGTTTCGCGAAAGAAGTGCAACATTGTAAAGTATTAGTAAACAGTTACAAGTGACGTCATATAAGAGCAAAATGGTGGCACAAGAAGTGCATTAACTAAAGACGCTAGTCTAAAATATGCATTTTGAAACAGGAAACGCCAATATCAGTCATAAGCCGTGCTTTAATTTCACTTAACCTAATTTTATCATTGTACACAAATATTAATTTGTTCTTTCTTTATACATATCCTACTCGTCATTATAATCACGTTCCGAAATACTTGCATATTTAGGCCAACTGATTCCCAAAACCATTACAATTAAAATACATTTTGTGCTAGTATTTGAAGTTACCAATATTTCTACACTTGTAGAGAAATTTATTCAAATTACCAGAGCCCGACAAATACTAATACTTTTGTGGAGCAACAACGAAAATGCACTTGTACACTTGTAAATATAAGTGTATCAGAAACCTTTGTGGAACATACTTTTACTAATAACTACAAGTTACAAGTTCATATACTTGTAATGCATTAGACAACACTTTTGTGGAACAGGGCCCAGGTGTTCCAACATTTAACGGCCGACACCAGCGACTGCATGCGTAATCCTCTCTCGCAGCTGTGCTAAATCATGTGGCAAAGGCGGCACGAACACATGATCTTTGACATTAGCCCCATAAGAAAAAAACTACGAGGTTAGATCAGGTAAGCGTGCAGGCCACAGAAGAAGAGGAGAGTCATCTCGAGGAACAAGACCAATTCAACGACGGAGAGTTTCAATGTCGTGGTACTCAGGACGTCATGATGAAAATGAGGTGCAGCTCCATCTTGCTGATAAAAGTCCCGGCTATCTGCATGCAATTGTGGCATTGGCAATTGTTGAAGCATGCCCGCGTACACTGCACTGATAATTTTCTCCGCAAAGAAAAATACGCCGTACACTTTTGACGAAGAAACAGCACAAAACACATTGACTTTAGGGGAATCACGGAAGTGTTCTACCACAACACCACGTTTTTTCCATTAATATAAGTGTTGGCGCTGTCTGTCATTGTTTCTGTTCTATAGAACTCCGGCACCAAGGAAGGATTTTACATTCATCCTGTATATCAGCGGACTGTATTATTGGCAGTCTCATATTATATTAGCCATTATTTATTACACCGCTAAAAGCTCGTAGAGTAGATGTAGGGAATCGCTACCAACTTCTACGCTAATGACCTGAGATGTTAAAGAGCGTCCATAAATAAAAGCTGGTGTCATTGTAATAGTGATTACATTAGAAAAAGCTCTGAGGAAGCTTTGCATAGGATGTGCGAAAAATCAGCAAGAACTTTCATTGCTAGAACGCAGCAAAATCTAGAAGCCAATACGAGTTATTCTTAGCCTATGTTGTGCATCGATTTTCAATCAATTGTAAAGAAATGCGCGAGGAAAAATACCATAGGAATTCTAAGAGCTCTTCTTAACCAATGTTGTACACTGATTTTCCATTTTGTTGCATAGAAAAGCGCGAGGAAAATTAGCATAGGAATTCTAAATTCTTAAAATAAATCAATCCCAAAAGGGCGTATATTAATAGGTAACTCATTTTATTCTGAATATGAATAGAAAAATAACAGCGATATGGAAAAATCTCTTCCTCTCTGGAAGGTTCAAGCACCATAGTTTGCAGAATTGCTAAGCAGATCATTCCTTTCTGGCTCTATAGCGTATTTACACTATGAAATTTTGTCTGACAATTGCATGGTCCAGTTTTGTGCTAAGTCAGTAGCTTTGTGGCGTGCTAGCAAGATAATGTAGTGTTTGTAGTGTGTTTAAAACAGTTAAAACGTGCATTTACTAATATTTATTAGTAATTCGGTGCAATTTTTAATGTGAATTAGCATTTTCATTCTTAAGTAGGATTTAAGCACGCCGGAGGCCTTTAATACGCTGTTACTTTAGCCTAATGTAAGTACAGAGCGTTCCTTATATTGCCGGGCCGTGGATCGCGCGTAAGCGTGTTCCATGCACTTTTACATTGAGGGGATTTCGCTCTAGAACTCCCGCTTTACTTAATCATGAGTGATAGTAACATGCACCATAATGACCACTAATCTTGTTATAAGTGGTGTTCATTTGCATTCAGACATTCCTGGCATCTTAGGATGAAATTTCTTCCGTTAGAATATTTCTTTTTCGCTTCTTGGGTTTAGCGTTCAACAATCCGGTTCTAAATTTATAACCAGGCATCTAACAGTTTCTCTACCTGGAACTGAAAGAGCACGGAATTTCTCCTGAAATTCTTCAACCTTCTACACGATTTCGGCTTGAATGTATCGTACATAAAATTTCTTTGTTCAAGCGTGAATTTTTCGGTAGGCATTTCAGTAGTTTAATATCCATCTGCACTTAGGCATTTCTGGCATCTTTGGATAACATTTGCGTTCATACGCATTCCTTCATTAGAACGTTTCTTTTTCGCTTAGGTTTAGCTTTCAGCGATCCCTTTGACCTAAACTTATTAACCAGACATCTAACGGTTTCTCTACCAGAAACTGGAATACGAAAATTACTCCTGAAATTATCTACACACTTTTCTACATGATTCGGTTTTTACGTATGTATCGTACATAACTTCTTTGTTCAAGCGTAAATTTTTCCGTAGGCATTTCAGTGGACTAATAAGAGTAATTTAATGTAATTCACACACAACACAAATTTCTTAAACAAACTTTCACTTTTGAGATGCACAATGAACAACACTTGAGTTTATAGCTCGAACAGAAGACAGTAGCTGACACAGTATAACACAGCCGATAAAAGTAGCCTTGAGCGGGCCATTCACCGCTAGTGCACTACTGAAATAATACCGAGATCACTGCAATGCAAGCAAACCACGCATATACGCGATTCATGCATGGATCGGTTATAAATGGAACGCATGGTATAACCACGTGATGCAGCTCTTTTCTCATTGGCTCCAGGACAGTTACATTCCTGATAGTAGTCCTTAAAAGAAATTGCAGTTTAAGCTTTATTAAGGACTAGTTTTTATTGAGGAAAACATATTAATGAATACTGTAATATCATCGAGAGATATCAGTTGCTATGCATTTTAATTGACAGTAATTTACGCACTTGTTACTCTCCGTGTAGTGCAATCAGTTTCAATAATTTATTCCGTAGGGCTACTACACTACCTCCATTCTACACCCATCCTAAAATACAAAAAAATGCATCCTACAAAAATGAACTACCCTGCTGTAAGGCGCGATACGGGGTAGGAATGCAGCAGATACACACAGGCTGACTACTATCCAACCTGTCATAAATCATTTCAGTGCAATGGCGCAAGCATGTGCTAATCCTGATAGTATTGTAAAACACTATCAAGGTGCAAAATGTTGATTAATGAAACTTATGAATAGTACCCATAGTTAACAATTAAATTTTTGGTCCCTGGCATTGGCAATTAAAGGATAATGGGATTTGATTTGATACTACAGTACATAACCATAAATTCGGAGGGAGGGGATAAATAAAATTGTTAATTTTGTTCCTTCGGGAGCTGTAGATGTGAGCAAGAGATAGATTTGAAAATAAGTAACTGTATTTATTTGGGCATTTGGGATGTATTTAAAATCAGCGGAGTCAAATCTCAGAGTTCGTTTTATTTGGAGCACAAAAAATTGCACAAGCATAGAAATTACTAACATATAGCCACTGAAATAGATAAACTATATAGTTACTGGGTATTGTCATATAATAGTATAATTTAGCAATCAGAAGAAGGCAAGTGAAAGGAATGTGCTAAGTAAACATTTCCTACTGCCCTCGTTATGTTCATGCATGCTAGTGTCAATAAAAATAAACAGTGTTGTCAGATACTTGCCTATGGTTAGAATTCCAGTGACATGCAAGAGCTGAGTCTGAGAAGTATTCATGTGCAGGCATGGGTATCCAACATACACTCGTACGTGTGCAGATAAAACAGTATAAGCCCCCTCCACTTCAGCCTGATCACTAGACAGTACTTGAAACCATAATTATGGTGGATAAGCGACATTTCAATATTGCAAGTAGTGCATGAAAATTAAGTGTAGGCAAGTACTTCAATATCCGGTGCAATCATCTATTATACATTGAACAAACTGATCCCATGATCTCGTTCCTGGCCATTAAATGGATAAAGCAACACTTTCAAAGCTTAATACCAGGACATACCACACTCTCTGCGCTCACATATGAGAACAAAAGTTTTGGTACCCTCGCGCATGAAGTTTGCACTTGGAGTTCATTATTGTTGGAAAGAGAAAGCTGTTCAGTAGTAGACATAGAACATCCTGTGCACAACCTTCTTCTGTAGTAGCTATCTTTATTACCCTTGAGAGTTGCTTATTCCTTAGGGCCTTATACACACTAACACCCTGGTTATTGCTGTATAACTATTTAACTAATATTAGATAACTAGCCCCATACTCTCCCCTACTCATTTCACAATCTGACAATATTATTCTCAAGCACATTTCATAAGTATTTTACACCCATAACCATTTTTGTCTTACCTTACCTATGTATTTTCCTGGTTCCTTAATGTTTTCATCTGATTTTAAATTTAAAATTCTTCTACTTCTTATTTCATCTGATAGATTTTCCCATTTTCGTAATAGGAACTGTTCCCTCCAAAACTTAATTTGCTTACATTCTAGTATACAATGCCAAGTACTATCTGGTTCTGCACACATAGGACATTTCCCCTTAGTGTGTCCATTTTTTAATCCACTTAAATATTTTATTCCTGTTCTAAACCATGCCAACCCTTCCCTTCCTACCTTGTAACAAATTTCAATATATCTTTCTCTTCCTCACACATTTTTTAGTGTATTATATAATTTCAGAGATTTTTTGGTGTTAAGATTTGCCCATATTTCCTGTTTTTCTATATCCTCAATTCTTATTGTTATCTCTTTCCAAAATCCTTTACCCAATCTTTCTCCCTCATACCATACTAGTCCCATGCCCGCTTCTTGTAGGATCTTTTGGATTTTAGATAACTAAGTTTCTCTCCCCTTAATTTTTCCTTTTGCTACCAAACAGTGATTAATAATATTCTCCTCCTCTAGTCTCCCTATTCTATACCAATATTTCAATACTCTTTCTATGACCTTGCTTTTATAGCCCAATCTTCCTAGTTCCATTAAAGCAATCTTGTTAGGTGAGGATCTAAGTAAGCCTAGAACAATTCTACAAAATTCTCTATTTATCCCTTTCCATCCTTCATCTGGCCCCCAAATTTCTATTCCATACATCATTCTGCTCTCCACTATTGAGCCATATGTTCTTTCTAACCATTTTACTTGCATATCTATCTTTACTAAGAAAACATCAGTTATGTGTTTCAGTGAGAAAATTACGAGTGTGGTAACAAGGAAAGTGAAAGTGTTTGCTCCTTATTTAGTTCATGTATAATAGTCATCCAACACTTCACTACAATGCAATATGCAGTTTAGTTTACACAATTTTCAGGGAAGTTGTCCGAGAGGTTAATGTTTGTTATAACAGGTAGTTGAGACATTGTCTCTGCCTGTATGGCATAAAGTGGGTGCAATGATGTCATGCATTTGGTCCACTTAAGTACACAAACCTTAAAATACAACAAATAAGCTTGCAACTCACTCTTTATGTTGTGTAGCATCACCACCATCGTAAATATTTCTGAAGAAGATGGATCTGGGTTAATTTGGATGGATGAATGGATGGATCTAAGTGTTAATTTGATTGCTAACACAACAGTACTTATGTGATAAATGGATTTTTTGCAGCACATTTTTGTTATTCTTCAGTTCCTCATATATTTCAACAACAATTCTTCAAATTCCTTGCACAGGTCAAAATTACACCCACAGTTTCCATTTTCCTGCTGATTTTTTCCACATAATGTTCATAACAAGGGGAAAAAAAAACCCTCTCTTCAAAGGTGCATTAGTTCCAAGAATAACAACAATGAGTTCAAGTTTGCTTAGAATATGAAATACGGGGTGAACGATCCTTCACGCAACCGGTTTCGCGGCGTGCCGCCGGCCGGCGAGGCTAAGGTGTTAAGAAGAAAATGGTGACCACATTTTTGTTAAAACATGACCATGTGGCCACAATTCCTCTGGAGGAGCAAAGGACAGTTATTGCTCATTGATACTCACAGTCTGCCTGCCAAAAGTTTTCGACAAGCTCTGAGAACACTGTCCAAGGACTGGACTGAAGGGGAAGATGCTTCAATGCAATGCCTCCGCATTCATGGCTGACATCCAGTTCCTGGAGTCCACAGAGGTCAGACTCATGATTCATCCTTCCTACAGTCCTGGCCTGGGATTATTTTCTCTTCCCAATAGTAAAAATTTGCATGCCAGGAAAGGGATTTTCCAGTCTCAAAAGGCTGAGGCTGCATATGAATATTAACTTTTCACCCTTGAGGAAAATGAGTGGCAGGGATGCTTTGATAAGTGGATTTTGAGGATGAGAAAGTGTATAATGCGTGTGATGGAGAGTGCTTTGAAAAGATGCAACAATTGGAGTGAGTCTACTCAATCCCAATGACATGTATAAAACTTTTGTAGTGACCCTTCTATAAGTGAATTTCCTGTGAATGGCTGTTTACTTTTCATGCTGTCAATGTTGTAACCTGTTTCAACCTCTTTTTTTTTTTTTTTTAATTTTTTTCTAAAATTTCTTCTTTTATCCATTGGTTTTTGCCATTTGAATTATCTGTGATACTCTTAGTTGTATTCAATCTCATTTATGGGTATATTAATGAATTAAGCTTTTGAGGATTGTGCATTTATGTGCTATGGGGATTGTGGGGTAAGTGCAAAAAATATTTGATCCGCTGACCTTGAAGTGATACCTGTCTAGTGTGTTTATGGTTTAAAGCTGAAACTGGATTCTTGTGAAAATTTAAGTGAGAAAAGTAAACTAATGTTTGATAAAGAACTTTATCTAAATAGGCAAAATAGCTTTACCAGTATAGAATACTACACAAAAGGAAAGCTCAACATGGGGAATTCATATGTCTCTTTTGAAATTTGCAGAATTTTTTGCCTCACATCAGAGCCTATTACATATTTTTATGCAAGGCAAATAGGTCAATATGTACAGCAAGGATATTTGAGTTATGGGCCACCTGAGCCCAGCTTCATACTGGGAAAGTATATCTACTGGAATAAAAAAGCAAGATAGTCATTGTGTATAAAGTTAGTATTTATACCTTTACTGAATTCCAAAAATGATATTGTATTAATAAGCACAAACATGTGAGAGATGTTGGAATTTATACACCTCAGCAGCAACAATGCTAGTATCTACAAAGGAAATTCCTGTATTTCATCTAACTTTTCTTCTGTCATAATATGGTGACTCAAAGCACATTTCTTGTCACTTACAGATCCTGTCTAACTTTTAACAAGTTGTCAAATAGTTTCTGTGCCTGGAACAAGATTTTCAGGATATTTTTTTGTGACTCACCTTACCAATCTTCTGCAAGAATCCATTTTCATATACATATTGTTCATAAAAACTTGTTCTTCAAGACTATATTTATGTACTATATTATTAGCATACAATTCACATATGATGAAAGTACCAAGTGTGAGTGCACAACCACAAGCTGAAACAAATTACAAGCTGCTCTCTGCACATTCATTATATGACGTTGGCTGTCTTCTTCCAGTATGCAGCCATGCTCTGGTGACCCATAACTCAAATAGTCAACGTATTTAAAAAAAAAACAGTGGCTTAAAGGAGCAAAATGATGCGACCTCAATGTTTATGGAACATTTCACTGTCATGGAACAGGTTCAGATAGTCTTTCTTTTCAGCAATGAATGTGCTGTACAAAATAACAATGATTAAGACCACGTAGTATTTGAGACTACTAAACCTGTTCAGGTCAAGCTGTCTGGGTAAAATATTTTTCAGAGTTTTTCCTTATCTTGAGAAGGTGAATGCCAGATAGTTTTAAGGTGCCATGAACTCTGAACTCATTTGTGCCATCATTATTAATTCATTTCATTCCATTCATAACTACAGACTTATACCTACAGAATTCATATCCAATCTATAGACATCCCAAAGACCAGTCCACCCAAAGCAACAATACATTAAAGGAGAGGGAGAGTATCATAATGGTATAATTGCTTATTTTCTGGTAAATGTGCTTAATACGTTAAAGAAATCAATTTAGTGTTTTCCATTAGTGGACATCATCTCCCAAATGACCAAAGCTTAAGTCTTATAGAGGCCCTTAAGATAAGGCATACGATTGGGATAAGATTATAGAAAGTGTCAAAAAGAATCAATAATCTTTCCATCACATGAAAATTAAACAGTGGTATATGTTCAATATATGTCCTCTGCTGGATCCTTATTTCTTGAATTCATGATTTACATGAGCCTGTAGGAAAGTTTTTGCATCAGGAATATAACAAAGCTAACATTTAATCTATGTTGAGTTACAGTAACCATTTGATTGTATTTCCAGGGGAGAAAAAAAAAAATTTAATGATGACTATAGGAATGGAGAAGTGTAAAATGTTAAATAGAAAATCATAAATATATGTTTAATAGTATTTTAAAATATATTAATCAATACTGAAAAGAATATTGTATAAAAATGATTTTGTAAAATATATGCTGCACAATTCACATCCTACCCTTTTTTTTCCTTGCTATAGTATGTGCATTACTAACTATAGGCTTAATTTTCACACATTCTGCTCAACTCCCTAGAACCAATCAATCACTAAGTTTAATTATATACCAACAAAACATAAGTGCACATTCAAGACATTTTACAGCATCTGCAGGCTATAGAATTTTTTTTCCCTCCCAATTTTCTGAAAATAATTTTTCATTTGCAGCAGTTGCAATTCCCCAGTTTAAGTTGAGCTTAAACAGCCTGTAATTAAATAAATCTCACTGCATGTACAAAATGTTCTGCTTTAATGCATTTTTTAAAGAAATAAAATAGTTTCCTTGACTTACCGAATTATCCTCTTATTTCCAAATCTTGGAAAATATAAAACTTGAACTTAAAATGAATGTTACTTTTATATTATATAGTTCTAACAAACCTATATTGCATAAAACCTCTTAACTAAATATACTGTAATATGATGGAGTAAAAGAGGTACTTACACTATCATGTATGCACTGAATAGCAGGATTTTTGCCAGTTGTTTTCACTATTGCATTCCATACTTCTAGTGGTGTATATCCTTTATCACCTGGTATTATGTCTGCTTGTGAGAGAATGTTTTTCATTTCATATTTCTTAATCCATTCCAGACCTTTACCGAAATATTTCTGTTCTGTGTTCATACTGGTCAAAACTGCTGCACATGTACCATGTTTGGTCCACTCATGCTTCCAGAGATCATATTCCTTGGTTCCATTTTGAACATTTGTCCAATACTGTTTTAGCTCTTGCTCTATAGGTAGAAGTTGCGTTAAATTGAAATGCATTGAGTTATTACAAAATTGTGGTCCCTTTGTGCCTAATTTTGTGGGCCTGAAATAGTAAAACAAAAATATGAAATAATATTGACTTTCTATGTAACATTTATGATTTTCTTTATTTGGTATGTGATGCACCAGTTTTATATAACCTTTATATGCTAAAGGATAGAATGATCTATGGCATTAAACCCAAATTGTACAGTCCTGAAACCTAAATTTAACTATCATGTACAGTAAAGAGATTGTTATGTTAACTTATTCATAGCAAGGTGAAACAATATAGCTCTAGCTGTCCCCATGCATTTTTTAAACAAGTTTTAAGTGCTCTTAATTTCAATATATTCTTATCTCTTTTCATTGTCAATAGGTTTTACTTTGCATCAGTTTGCTCCATATCCTTGTTTCTGTTAATTATTTTTGGAATGAGTAGAATGACAAGCATTAATTACATGCATGTGTCTTTAAGAAACTTGTCACCAGGGGAAACTATATGCAACCTAAGGAACTTATTGCCTTGGAAAATTGGCTATGAGTATAAATGTTTAGAAAATCCTACATTTCTTAATTCTGCCTTTAGGTGCATTTAGTTTTCTGTTCTGGTGCCAACTCTTAAGAGATATTTCATGGTGTAACCTTGATAGACAAAGATTGAAGGGGAGGATTATCAGCAGTTAATGCAGACTGAATTTTTTTTTATTTTAATAGAACATGACTGAAACATTGTATTAAACTAAAAATTCACCTTTCTAACATTTTTATAATTATACTTTCCAGGATAAAATTTATTGCATTTTAAAATCTGTTGAATAAAACAGACTAAATTATTTTGCAATAAACCACTATATATACGTATAATTATGTATAATTTAACTGAAACTTTTATTTTTGTTATTATGAATTTTCAAAACTTCAAATTTTCAAAAGGCTGCTTTTTTAAAAAAATTTAATGCAAAGTTCCTGCAGCATACTGGATTATCTGGGATAACTTAAAAGAGTTGCCTTAGAAGAAATTCTTCCCATTCACTCTGTAATCAGTAATCACTTAGCAAACTGACTATTATTTGCTATACAAGGATAATTCCACCGTATTTCCCTGCTCTTAAGTGGCAGCACCATGGCTAAGTGGTTAGACTGCTTGCCTCTAGCCAAGACAACTGGGTTCAAGCTCAGCAGCTGCAAGTGGTATTTGTGGCAGATGAAGCAGTATCTGGGCAGGTTTTCTCTGGATTTCCTCTGTTACTGCTCCATCATCATCCCAGCCCCGTTTTCACTGTCATTATTTAGCATAATTAATCTGCCAGTTCTTGGTATTTCTAATTGACAACAACACTGCCCTAAGCTGCCAGATGCCTGACCACCAAGTTAGTTGGCATTAGAACTCATTCATTCCTATTATTATGCGAACCTACAATCACACAATGGCCTTAAATTCAAATGACAAAAGAAATTGGTTCTGAATACTGGAGCTGTTTGTTTCCTTTACTTCATGTAGTTTATTTTGACAATTTATATGCAAAGATAAAGATACCCAAGTTTGAAATTAATAACTAGGCAGCATTACTAAATAGGTGCATGTAATCTGTTTTTTTTTAAATAAAAATAATAATACTAATAACAACAAAAATAATGTTTTGTAGATAAAGTTATTGCATAATCACTCAGTTAACACTTACATTTCCCAAATTTTTTAATAAAATAAGATTGATACAATATTTTTTTAAAATTCATTGAAACGATAAAGAATAAACCAATGTAGTAAACAAGTATTTAAAGACAGTTTACCATATGCCATGTATCGTCCACAAATTCTCCTGACTTGGAAAAAGGCAGGTGTGCTGTGGAATTTTCTCCTTCCATTGAAGGCATACTGTTGCTGGCCATTGTTGTGTGAATATTAGTAAGTCCCAATCATGGGATTTTCTCCCATAACTGAAATTAAGACAAATAAAAATAAGTTTAAACAGTGCTCAACAATGATTCCACTTTTAAAGAGATAAAAAAGCATGACCGTTTATATTTCATTAGCAAAGTAAGATATTTTCATTCAAGAAAATTAATCCTTCCCTCTAGCTCAGGATTAATTTTTCCTGGGCATGACACACCACCTAATCTATTTCTAGTGGAAAAAAAAGGACTTCAAATTACCTATAATCACTAATAATGATGCGTTCATTTGCTACAATTGTTAAGTGTTACTTTACATCTGAGTAAATTTAAAGTATTAACAGTAAAAGTACCATTGTAAATGCTTGTTGCTTTAAACTGTGCTCAAATATTCCATCTTTTCCTGGAAATATGAATATTACTTTAACACTGAAAAATCTTATAAGATGTGATATGAATAAATGTCAGGCAGTTAGAATGATAATTTGTGATTTTTCTTAGTTGACCATAAATCCTGTAAAAATGGAATTGTCCCTATTTTGGTCCTAGTGGAATGTGGTCCATTTGTTTTCATGTGAATGGCTCTTTATCTTGTTATGTTCCTTTTATTTTATGTTAATTTTGTCTATTAACATTGAATTGGTTACAAATAAAATATTTCATTATTTCATATTTACACTGTGAGAGTGGATTTGCATTTCTTTTGTTACCTTTCTTCCATGTAATATTAGGGCTATTGATCTGTATGATGGACTCAAATTAGATTTTCTCTCACAAGATAAATGAAATATCCTATACTTTTATAAATTTTTAACAACTAGCATTCCTTACTTTGGCACCGTTTCATCTAAAGCAAACTGAAAATATTCTACAGAGTAAATATGAAAACTGCATAAAGAAACTTCTTTGACATGTGCAAAAGAGAGAGAGAAAGAAAGAAAAACTTTTTTTTCAGAGAGAAACTGCATGACCAGAAAAACTGAAAATTTCCAAACTTTAAAATGTGTCTAATTTTTTAAATAACAATCTTATTACTTGATTCTTTTCTAAAATATATTGGACTTACCACTTCCAACCAATGAAAGCATGCCAATAGATTATATTGAAAAGTAGACTAACTTATAGTTTCAGAAATACCATGAGGTAAATAAGAGCAAAATATTGAATAATAATTTAATAATAATTTTATTGCAGACCATAGACTCTACACTTGAGTTTCAATCATTGTCAGAAAATACATTAATCACAAAAAACATTGATAAAAGTACATAACAAACAAAAACAAGCAGCAACTTTATCTCATATAATAATGAAGTATTTCCATTTACACTATAAACATTACACTCAACTATATTTTATGTACATATTCTACAATTCATTTATCCTATACATACATTTATCTATCAAGACTTTTTCAGTTCTGTTGGAAATTTTTTCCCTCTTTGACTTTTATTGTTATGCAATTTATTATACAAACATTTACTAATAACTCACGGATTTCTTTCAGTACCTTTTTTATTTATATTTAGATTATATTGTTCTCAATCCAAATGGTAGCTGTGGCAGTTCTTGTTTAGGATCTTGTGAGGTTCATGGTTTACGACAACTTGAACTACCTTATACACATTTCACAGCTCTTAAAATATTACATGAATAGTCTCCTGTCTACCCTGTATTTATATTTTAAACAGTTGTTTTTTTGAAGAATTAGTAGTCTATTTATATATACCATACTTCACCAAACCTCAATTACATAACAAAAATATTGATAGATTAAAACTATAATACACTAACTTTAGACTACCTGAATTTAAACATTATGATAAAATCCTTAATATATATGTATAATGCGCTAACTTTCTTACAAATATAAACTACATGGTGTTTGGAAGTTAATTGATCATCAACAATGACCAAGAAATGTATATTATTAACCAGCTGTGCCGCTTCTCTATTAATTGTAATATTTGTGTGTTGATTCTTATGCATATTACTGTGGTAGTGAAACATAAGTGCTTTAATTTTTGCTCATTTAATGTTAAATTATTACTTAATAGGTATTGGTAAATGGTTGATTGTTCTGCTATAATTTGTTCTAATGCAGTAAGATATTTGCAAGAAAATAGCAGGGTTGTATCATCAGTATATGACATAGTGTTTCATTGGACAAGATTAGACAAATCGTTCACATATATCAGAAATAATAGTGGGCCTGTACAGATTCCTGAGGTACTACAACTTGTAACTATTTTGTAGATTGATTTAGCTGAATTTATGACATTTCCATTTTTATAATAAATTTCTGTATATTGCTCATAGTTTTGTAAATATAATTGTGGAATTTCACTGGATTTACCCCAAATTGCATATTTTTGCACTTTTCCCAATTTGAGGAATAATCAATCATTTTCTCATCATCATCATCAAGAGCTTTAAGTATTTCCTGAAAAAGATCTGCTCTGCTGTTGTTGTGGATAAGCCTTTTCTGAAGCCATGCTATGATTTGCAGAGCACATTATACTTTTTAAAGAAATCTAATACTCTTATGCTTATGATTAGCTATTTTTCTATTTAGGCAAAAATGGAAGTATAATGACATTAATTAAGATGAATTTGTTGATGAAGTTAATTACATGACTGATGTTGCAATCACTAAGAATAAAAAATGGAATAAATCAAATATAGATTGCCAATTTATGAAAAGTATGTGAAGCTTTAAGAGTGGGTAGTTCAACTGAATCATACAATGATATCAATTAATAGATTGCCAAGTTTTTAAAGTGCTGTACGAAAAACATGTGCTACAAAATATTAGTAGTTTTGAATTAACAGCAATTCCAGAAATAATGGTAGCAGCGGAAAGAATTTTTTCACTTAGGAGTTGTTAATGGGCAGATGTAAAAAACAGTTATGTTCTAATAGTTCTCAATTTTATATAGCTCATTTTGTTAACTTACAGATTTGTAACATGTAAATATTTAAATTGTAAACAGTTTCTGACGAATTCTTTTGCAACTGATATTGTCTGTTGATATACAAAATATTCTTATTGAGATTCTGAGGAAAACTGAAAATGTGTTTTATTGGTAATTTCTAAATATCAGTAAAGACTTGTGGTTATAAACGAATCAGTATACATCCTAAAAAGTGCATTCCTAAATCACCAATCTATCTTTAAACCTACTTAAAATCTCATTTAGACAATAGAAATATCATTCACAATTTAAATTTAAAAATTATCCATGTATGATAAAATTACAATAAATATGTTAAAAGCAAGCTCAATAATAAGTGCCCCTCTAAGACATAATAATGTAATTCATCGTTAAAGCTTTGTATCTTCTTGTTATGTACTTACCTAAAATTGTAATGGTAAGTCTCTTTAAAACCAATGTTGAAAATACAGACATATCCTTATTAACCAATTTCTCTACAATATTTCAAAAACAGTAAACAATAGATTGTAAACCAGTTTTGAAAGTAATAAATATTTTTGAATGAACAATTTGGGTTTTGAAAGTGCTTATCATCTGATATTCTCATTAAAAAAAATGAGTTTTTATTAAATTTAGTTCTACCCTGTAGCAGTATAAATATTTACATGTTAACAGTCAAATTAAATTTCTGTGGACTGAAAAACAATTACTTGAATTTCTTCAAACTATATTTAAATTATAAAGTAACAAATGTTTCTCAAGTAATGAAGCAAGATTTTCAAACACCTCAGACTGGGAAAATAAATAATGGAGTCCTTAAGGCAGAGTTCATAGCCCTCTACTGTTTCTAATTTACATTCATTATATCTCAGCAACAAGCAGAAAACTTGCAACATCATGCAACTTGTGGATAATTCGAGTGTTATTAATATCTGATAATGCAATTGAACTGTAAAATAATTTAAACACTGTATTAAAAATAATGTAATTTTTGAGTTTAAGCAAACAAATTATAAAAAGTATTTTTATAAGTATTTACTGTGCTTCCTTTCATTCTTTTATGAAACCTGAATTTTTGTGGGAAATTTTATTGATAGCAATATTATTTTAATGGTTAAAAATAAAAAGTAATGAGAATTTTATAATATTCTTATAAAATCTTTTACAATCTACACACATCTTAACACTATTGAATGAAGTTATACAATGATCTTTCATACAAGATATAAAGACACTTGTATTAACAATTTATAAATGCATAGCTTTATTAAAGCTAGGCAAAATAGAAATTACATACCCTTAGTAACAAACTATATATGCTATCCTAAAGTAATTTATTGTAACTGTTTTGTTTTTTTTCAATGGTGTTTAACGCCTGTTTTTACTACTGAGGCACCACAGGCGATGAACACTGATGATACATGAGATGAAATGATATATTGGGAAAGGATTATTGTAGCTGTGAAAATATTTTATGTTTGCCCAATAACTGTAAGTTATATTTTATTTGGATATGATTTTAGGAAACATCTTTGAAAGTGTTCTTCCCAAAAAGTTTTTTTTAATTATTGAAGGTCTTATAAAATTGTAAATGTGAGTAAATGTTGTGTGCTCTTAGTGATTAGTTAGATACTTTGAACTTGGCTAGTTCTATGCGACAAAATGTGAATTTTTAGAACGTTGAATAAACTTGATATGTCAATCCAATGTTGCAAACATGCAACTTTTTTCAGAAAATTTATGCGAAAATACATAAAGCCATTAGTGGGAATGAGCAGATAATGAGCCACAAAATATAGAATATACACTTTATTAACTGCAAAAATGTCCCGTCTTACCTGCAGATTACAAAATTGGCTGCACAGATAAATGCAAACATACATTTTAAAACACACATTTCTTGAGGTTTTAACTTTTCTTTCGGGTTTTAAGTTGCTACTCAAACTATTTTCATGTAGGTAATAAATACTGTTGTGCCTCGATTGCAAATATACGTGGAATTTGGTAAGGTTGTTTTATGAGGGGTATTTGAGCAGTAGCAACTGAGTCAACAGCTACAGATGGTAGTAATCTAAAGGTAATGCAAACTACAAAAAAGAAGTAAACATATCACAATTCCCCTTCCCTATCCCTTCCTTTAACAAGGTCAAAGCCTTGAAACACGGCGGAAGCTTAATAAAATGGAAACGCTGTTTTAACTGCAGTGTTCAGATTAAACTCTGAGGACGATTTGAATGGTCAAGTTGGCATTATGGCTAGTTTACCTTTTGCGTTACATGTGCACTGTGCAGACTGCAGAAAGGCTGTCAAATTGTGTTCACAGAACATTATTGTTTAACATATGTTACTTTTAGCCAAATTAAACAAATTTAAAAGTTACTTGGGAATCTTTAATATACTAATAGTATAATAGAACACGATTAGTTAATAGGTAATGTATGGAAGTTAATGTGTTCAATTTTATGTCTCATTATATATAAGAACATCCATTAACCTATAAGTCTTGAAGAGTAAAAACTACGTATGAATCCTTTTTGTTTGTCCTATAGAATGTGCCTTGTCATAAATGTGATAAGCTGAAATGATGTGGTAAGTTAACATGAAACGAAAGGTACAGTCTGAAAAAGTTGCGTTTGTTAAGGTTAACCCAATAAAGCAATGGTATATTTTTCTTCAATGCATTTATTAATTCGCAAACTAACACATTATAACTCCAGACTTTGTGAATCTTACAAAAGTAGGGATCGCAAGAAAGTGTGCATTGTGTACAATAAATTCCCACATTCAGCAAATGAATGTATTGAAAAAGGTAAGTGTACATGTGGTATTAATAGTTTCCAATATTCCTTCCTCGTCAGGTCATTTAACCTCGAGCCTAAAGAAATACATATTTATGCTATAAGGGGTGTATTAAGTAGTAGTAGCAGTCCAGGATCAGGTAAATTGCATTTATACTTAACCGTAGTACACATTCTCGAGAGGTTAAAGCTGTAGTCCCAAGCCACTCCCGAGCGATAGCGAGAAAGCCGAAGGTAGCTTTCATAGATTTAGCTAGATAATAAGGTACTCCAGCACAACGGCACAATAGCTCAGGCTGTTGGAACGTTCATGCTATTGTTGTGAAGGTAGTGGTTTTTATCTGCACATACTGACTTTTTTTTTTTTTTTTTTTTTTTTTTTTTGCTGGAATCAAAGGAGATTTGTCCCCATTACAGTGATTTACCTGCCCCTATCAAATAATACCCACGAAAAGGAGACGAACGTAGGGCACCAGGTCGTAGCAAGCAGCAGCAAAACACTGGTTTCTAGGATTTACCTGAGATTTTAGTTATCTCCCGTTCGGAACTGAGGAGTTCGGCTCTCTCCGCTTCGCACGGAACTGCAGCTGCAGCGACACAGTCACGCAGCGTAGTTGACTTCTAACGTTTCAGTCGATACATGCGGGTAGACCCAAGGTTGTGGGCTCAAATCCGTCCAGGGTCGATATTATTATTATTATTATTATTATTATTATTATTATTATTATTATTATTATTATTATTATTATTATTATTATTATTATTATTATTATTATTATTATTATTATTATTATTAACAACTATGGCTTCCTTTGAAAGGGAAGTAAAGCAACTGGTCCCCTGTTGTGGATTTAATGTATGTAAAAGAAACCAGGCCTAAAACAGAGACTTTCAAGCAAATTTTATCAGCCATTTCACGCATTGTATTGAATGGAGATCGAAAGTGTTGTAGAGCATCCTTAAATAAACCTAAAAATAATCCACATTCTCACAAATAGATTACTGACTGGCACCAGGAGAGTGGTGGGGGGAAGAGGCAGGGGATACTCATACAGATATATGAGGAACCTCCCCCCCCAAAAAATTGTAATCCTCTTGTTACCAAAATCAACAACAATAAACACATTCGTTAATCGTTTTTAAATAACAACGGGAGAGAAAACTAGGAAACATAAATAAAAGATTTAAGAAGTCAAGTGTGTCATGAATTAAAGAAAATGAAATTACAGAAAAGTGGCGATGGAAGAGTATATGTAAACATAGAGAAAGTTTTCACGCATTAAATTCATCACTGCCAGTGTGCTATGCAGCATCAAAGAGCTTGGTAATAAAAAATAATAATTAGAAACAGTAAGTGTGGCACATATTTTAAACTTATACAAAAATTATTGTGTACTACTTGGGTGTATTTACACTATCTGCGTAGAAATTTTTATATTGCAAAATCTAGTCATTATGTAAAATGTCGCTCCTGGTGATGTAGTGGTAATCATACTTGTCTCCTAAACTGAAGATCGCGGGTTCGATCCCGGCCAGGACCGATGGATTTTTTTGGGCGTAAAAATCCTAAGTATGGCTTCCTTCGGAAGGGAAGTAAAGCCGTGGGCCCTGTGTAGTACATTTACTGCACAATAAAAAACCTCAAGCCTGAAAAGAGAGGCCTAGTTTGACATTAAAGAGCAAAATTTGTCGGGCCCTGATTTGAATGGGACGCTGACTACCTGAGATGTTAAAGAGCGTCCGTAAATAATAATAATAATAATAATAATAATAATAATAATAATAATTTAAAATATAACTGTTATGTCCCATTTTATAGTAAGATCTTTAAATGTATTTATGTTGCTATCTAACTTCATTCTGTGTTGATACAAAATACTCGTTGAATATTGCTCGGATAGTTCAAACACTTGGACTACTAACAACAATGTGCCTTTAAATAATACTTTTTCTCTCAGTACAATTGCGACTATGTCATATAAGTGTTATATTTTGAGGAAATTCTTTTATTGACATGATATATGTAATTCTCACTTGTGCAAGCGCGCGCATATATCATTGCTCTGGAATAATGATTGTACACTTTAATCAGAATTAGGGATAATAGGTTTTTTCCGCAATCAAAATTTATTATCATTCCAATAAGAATGTATCCCATTCTCAGTTATTCTCATGACTGATCTAATTCATTATTACTATGCACCCATAACCCTGTGGCTTCGCACATGTGGGCGCAATTCTTCATGCAATTCCATTTGCCGTTTTGTACATCCTTTGGCAAAAGAAAAAAAAAAAAAAAAGAAAGAAAGAAAGAAAAAAGAAAAGAAATAGGCGCTTTGCTCGTAAACATTATGGTCACAATCGTAAGCATCTGGAAAGATAACATTTGGGTGGAGTAGCGGTGGCCGAGCGGTTTAGTAGGCATTCATTTTCTGCGTAAGCTCGTGGGTTCAACTCCCACACGTTTTTGCTTTATTTTTTATTATTGATTTTTAAGTGTAAATGTAGAACATCATGTTGCCTTAATATCATATTATATTTTAACGTATCATTTGAGTTTTATGGTGTTACCTAAGCACTCACCAAACGTAATCACAAACTAACGTACTCTTTACAAGTGACTAAATAATTACATGAACAGAAACATTTATCTTCTAAAGTGAAAACACGTAGAAATAAACAAAAATTAATATCGGGTGTATGAATCCTCAGCATGTAAAACTGCCCTCAATTTTCGGGTCATAGGTGATAGATTTCTACAGAAGTGTGGACGAGAGGCTACTACAACATCTCAGGCTTCTCCTGAATTTGTGCTCATGCATGTACAGGAAATAATGTGCAGCATATTGCATTTAGAACAAAACCGAAGGAAATATAATATGTTAATTTCAAAGCTTGCTATGTATGGGAAACACTATTACGATTCTAATTTGTCATAATATGTTAACAAAGGTTTATTATAAAAAGTACTTCATGCTGGGAGACGAACCTGCGCTCTTTAACCACGGCATCACTACACACCATGCCACAGAGCTAACGGAACACACACAATAATCAGAGTCTCTAGTGATGCCATATAACACACCTTTTGCAGTGGCTACACAGCCTCGCTGGATACCTTGTGAACCGCGCGCTGTAACATGTAGGACTTAGAAGAATTTTGCGTCCAAGAGGTGACTCCCTCCCTCCTTCTTTCTTCCCCCCTCTCTCCCTCGGGTCAAAGTGTGTATATGTCAGTAGGTGACAGCGTTCGCACTTTCCATTGTACAACACATATGCACAGGTTTAGTTGGCTAATTAACACGCTTCTAGTTACATTCTTCATGATGTAACTCGTTCCTTGTGACCAGTGTCTCAACTGGGGTAATTTGCTTTGTCCAGTTCCGGTTTATCATGGCTCAGTGTTGTATAACTTTTACCATATGTCTTTTAGAGCGAATTCCGAAGAAATGTAGCTATTGCTATTGTGCCCATGAAAATATTTTTGAAAAAATTCTTCAAATATCCGTTGATCCCACTTTCTAGGCACTAAAATGACCTTGAAATTATGAGTGCGTGCTTTTTTTTTTTTTTCCCCTCAATGAAACTCGGCCTATAACGATCAGCTAACAAACGATTCACAGAGTTCGTTAACTGGAAAATTGAACCATTGAGGGTGGGGGTTAAATTAAAGTGCAGTTTTGAAAATCGCTCTAGCGGTAGTAATTCTTGTTATTTTCTCAACATAATTCCGTGTATGTCATTGAAATAAAATTAAATAGTTTCTGAAAATCAACGAAATCAGGCTGTTAAGAGTGGAGTATACCTGAAATCGAAACTTTAAAAAAAAGTTTTGCAACGAAACTCGGCACACACTATTTAAATAAAATGAGAAAAGTACTCTCTGAAAATTAGGAAAATGAACTGTTAGGAGTGAGGGTATACTTGAAAACCGAATTTTTTTTTTCGCCGAGGATGTTGATTAAGGCCGCCCGAGGGAGATGTGGTATATGGGGAGATTGTTATTGTTATCATTAACAATTTGGTAATTGCCAAGCGATAAACTCGTCATGTGAAAGAGAACAAGGGGAATAGTCTGCGCATGCGCATGAACGAATAATTGAACTCGTCCTTACAGACAGCGGCCGTCCTTGCGACTTCAGTACCGAACGACAGCGGAAATGACCGAATTCCAGGGAATGCTGGTGCAATATACAAATCTTAAGCGATAGTATACGTTCTCTTATCAACCCTGGTAGTTTAAAGTGTACAAATGCAGGCGGAAAGAATACAACGGTTTCAAAATAGGGAAAAACAGGCATTCGTACGTGTAAAATTAATTATGTAGCTTAAATGTTTATCACAATCCATTTAAAGTTTTATACAACCAAGTGCAATTGGAAACATTAAGCTAACAATATAATATATTAATAAAGTAATGATATGGGAGAAGTATATACTTTTAAGCCAGAAAGTTATGTTTTTTATTAAATACATATGTATATATCTTCAGTTAGCGTTACTTGTTTTTTATTACATTCTCTGCTCTAGCGCTTTGTAATAAATAATCTTCTTAAATTCAACTTGCTGAGGGATTCCCTTATGAGGGGCATTCTAGCAGTTATCAGCCTGACCAAGAAAACACAAGATTTAAGAGAAATGCATTTTTTATTTTTCAATAGTTACCTTGTAAATCAGTACATGTAGTCCAAGACTTAAAATAAGATTTGTTCAGCTGTGAAAAATAAGCATCTGTCTCAGCTCCAACCTTATCATTTGATGTAAATCTTTGTCCACCCAGCTATTTCTCCAGGTTTGGGAACCAAAGATTGTCACTGGGAGTCAAATCCGGCGAAGGTTGCAATTTTGCAACATCAATCCCATACATGTATGGACGGGCATTATCTTGATAAAAGAGAACTTTCTTTTTTGCAAAGTGTGGGTGTTTAGTCTGAATAGTTCCTTCAGTTGGTCCATTAGTGAAGCATAATACTCTCCAGTGATGGTTCTGACCTTCTGGAGGTAGTCTATGAGTACCACAATGAAAATCCCAGAAATCTGTAACCATGTCTTTTCCTGCAGATGGAATCTTTTTTACTTTCTTTGGTGCTCTTTCACTTGTTGTGTTGGACTGCTCCTCCGTCTCTGGTGTGTAATGATGAATCAGTGTTTCAATTATTGTTATGAAACATTAGAGAAACTCATTGGAATTGGGTTTAAAATGACTAAACACTCTTGTAAAATGTTAATTCTAGTACACTTTTGGTCCATTGTTAACAAATGCGGCGCCCATGGAGTGGGAAGCTTTCTCATACCCATAACTTTGTATTAAACATAGTCAACACAGCCTAGTGATGTCTTTGCAATGCTAGTGTACCTTCAATGGGCGATCATTGAGTACAGTTTACGGAATTTGGGAATCCACACAGTGAAACTTTTGTTAATCTTATTTTGATTTAAAGTAAAACACTAAAAATCATGTCGTCACATTAAAACTCTCTTTAAGTTTCACAAACACACCGTGTTTTAAATGTTTAAAAGTAGATTTTTTTCCGTTATTTTAATTAAATTTGTTTTTAGTCGTCTTGTTCCCGATGACTCGAATGCCGTTGTAATATGTTTACGGAATTTGGGAATCCACACAGTGAAACTTTTGTTAATCTTATTTTGATTTAAAGTAAAACACTAAAAATCATGTCGTGTGTTTGTGAAACTTAAAGAGAGTTTTAATGTGACTACATGATTTTTAGTGTTTTACTTTAAATCAAAATAAGATTGAGTACAGTATTGTAAGTTTTTGTCACAATCTCATTGGTCTAATAAACAAAGATGCAGCCTGATGCCCCTAAGACTGGTTTTCAGCCTTTTATTTTTTTTCCTCCCTTCAACATCTGTTGTAAAACTTTTTGGAGACAAACTATTATATACCACTGTATGGTAATTATGGCACATATTCCCCAAACCCCTTTCTCATTTGACTTTTGTTGGGGGCATATTGTCTGGGAAGTTCAAAATTGATGATGACTGTCTTTGTTTCCAGGTCATATTAGGACCTAATTTTATCACCTATTATAATTTCAGGTATGGCAATCATTCCTGTTATTGTCTTTAAAGCAATTCTTGGCATCATTCCATTTGAATGACCTTTTACTCTCCATAGGGATTATTGGATCCGTAAATATTCATATAACACTTTTGAGAGACTTCCCAAGCCAATATTAAGGGATGCCTCTAAATTCTTATAAGTCACTTGTAATATTTTCTCCACTGTAACACTTTTTCTGCAGCCACTGCCATCAAAGATCTTTCACTTCTCTTTTTGTCTTTAAAAACTGTTGCCCCAGCCCTATTGAGAAATAATTATGCCCATTGTTATTTAATTTGTTCATTGATGAAATAATAGCAGATATAGGAAGGAGTAACAATTAGTTGCCAGTTATTAATAATGTGACAATTCCTGAGTTATTAAATGCAGATGACTAGTTGTAGGATCCATCTCAAAAATTGGCTTAAAGCAATCCTTGCAGCAAATAGAGAAATATTGTAATGATTGGAGCTTGAAGGTAATTGATTTTTTTTTTTTTATTTATTTATGGATGCTCTTTAACATCTCAGGTCATCAGCGTCCCATTCAACTCAGGGCATGAAACGGCCGACAAATTTTGCTCATAGGCCTCTCTTTCAGGCTTGAGGTTCTTTTTCGTGCCACAAATGTATGACACGGGACCCACAGCTTTACTTCCCTTCCGAAGGAAGCCATACTTAGGATTTTTATGCCCGAAAAAATCCATCGCTCCTGGCCGGGTTCGAACCCACATTTTGGGAAGGTGAATCAAGAGAAGACCGAAATAGTAGTATTCAAGAAAGGGGCAAATTAGGAAATATGAGAAGTGGAGGAAAGGAGATAAAGACTGTTAGGGATTGCATTTATTTAGAAGTTAAAATTGATGGGAACAACAAATGGGAGAAGCAGAAAAAGTTAACCTTGGCAAAAGGAGCAAAGGCAGCAGTTAGAGATTGTAAATATAGAATAACAGATATGAATATTAGGTGGTTAGAAAAAATATATAATATGATGGTTGAGGTAAAAATGTTATAATGGTGTAGAAATATAGGGACTAGAAGGATAGGAAATTGTGGATGTTGTGCTTAGGATGTTGGAAATTTTAGGCCTACCAAGCACAACAGCAAAGGAGTTTGCATAAATTGAAATAGGAAGAATAGCAAGGAAAGGGGTGATTATGGAGAGAGCTCTTAATATTGGTTTAAATGAAAGAAATTTAGTAAGAAAATGCTTAGAATTTCAAGAAAAGAGTCTAAGGAGCAATGGGTGGAGTAATAGTCTCAGGATTATTTGGAGAACAATGGAATGGGAGACATTTGGAGGAGGAAAAATAATGTATTATATATATAAAATACTAAGGATCTTTTACCTCTTATCTCAATAAACAGTTTTTGTATTTCTATATCTTCCAGTGTCCTTCTTACAGCTTTCCAAAAACCGTTTACATTGTTATATATATATAACAATATATTATATATATATACACCGATAAAAATAAATGGGAAAGAGAGAAGTATATTAATAAATCAAATAAAGAACACAGAGAGAGCATTGCATAGGTAAAAGTAGGTGTGTGGAGATTAAAAGGAAAAGGGAAAGCATTTCCTCAGAATCAGCATCTGACATGAGGGGAAAAAGAAGATATGAAACATATAGTGTTTGAGTGCAAAGGGACAGGACTCTGGAGGAAAGAGTTTATAAACAAGAAATGGTTTAAATAAGAAAAATAGCCTTGATGTGTATCATCATCTATTTAAATACTTAAGAGAAATGTCCATCTCTTTGCTTTAAAAATAGCAGAATATTAATAGTGAACAGTTATTGTTATCGACACATTCCTCTAACTATTCATCTCTCCAACTCCCAGCAGTGCATTGTTTAATTATATTAGAATTTACTGAAAGGTGATAGTAAAAAACCAATTATTTTAATGTATTAGATATTAAATATTGCTCTGTAATTCTGTTCTCTCTCTCTCTCTCTCTTTTTCCCCCACTTAAAATCAACTTCAATGAAATCCAAATCTAGTAGAAGCAACCAAGAAATGTTATATCTATAAAAACTCAACCAACTGTTCTGATAGTAATATACTATCTATATCAGGAGGCATCATTTCATTTCTAAGGCAGATAGAGTTCCAGAGTCATCATAACATAATGCCATATATCAATAATGCACTGCATCCCTTCAGTACTATGCTTTGTGGGCATAGTGTCAACTTGGATTTTGCTCATTGGGCCAAACCCTGATCTATATAGTAAACATTGTTAATATTGTGTAGATAATTTGTGTGTGAGATTTTTATGATTGTAACCGTACTTTGTATAACTTTTGATGAGTTCCCTGTCTTCTTTTGAGATCAGTGGATAATAAGTAAATAAACAAATGAGCCATTGCAAGAGGTTGTATGGCAGAACAAGGTCAGCTTCATAGAATTGCATGTAAACAGTGAGTTATACAACATTGGTTTCAGTGCATGGGTTTGCACGAGAAATGCTATAACTTAGTACCAGTATATACAAAACTAGAGTTACTTAATTAGCGATGATTTTTGTAGTGTTCGCATTTTTGTTTTCCACGTTAATGGTATGAAACGCTCTGCAGAACAAACATAATGAAGGAAAGGCAGTGAATGCAAATGTTCAATTTTTTATACAATTCATTTGTAATGTTTGCAGATGTTAAATGGTTCTTGTGAAGTGCTGAAAGTAGACATCATGGAAACATTCAGCCCACAAGCACCGAATGCACAGTCTCCATTTACATCAGGTGGCTACTCCACAACTCCTACTAAAGAAAAACAGCATAATAACATGCCACCACCATCTTCAGTAAGTGATTATTTCTTAAATTTAAATCTACCAATGCAGACATTGCTCTAACCATAGTGCTCAATGAAAACTTGAATTGCTCAGATAAGCTGCTCTTTTTGATTTCTTTATTAATTATTAATTAATTTCTAGAATTAACATTCCATTCTTATATGATATGGGGATGTATCTGAGATTTTTAAGTGTGTCACACTGTAAAAATTGAGTAGAAAATGTTTGCCTTTTTTTAATTGAATTACACAATGAGGTCTATAATTTTTTGGCATGACCATGTTTGTTAGGTAATAGAATAAAAATGCAGGTATCATTCTTCAATGTAATTTCTGTATAATTCAATACTTTACAACTAGCATTACAACCCTAAAAAGATAGTTCAAAGTTTTGTCTGATAAATGCTGGAAAGCAGCTTCCTTTAACTCATTCATTGTTCATGATTCTCTGCCCTGGAATGTCATATTTCAGTTTTGAAAATAAGCAATAGTCTCTGGGCTGTATGGTGAATGATTCAGCTCTTGGAAGCCACATGTATTCATAGCAATCTTGTCAACAACAGCTGTGTGGATTAGTGCATTGTCATGCAACAGGCAAACTTTGACTCAGCATTTCACACCTCTTTTTCCTGATGGCACTCTATAGTTGATGCAGTAGCTCAGCATATACTTCTCAGTCATTATTGTGTTCCTTTCTTTGAAATCTATCACTAGAATTCCCATTCAGTCCCAAAAAATCGTCCCCATCGGATTGTGTGCTGTGGGCCTTTCTGGAGGGTGCTTCATGCTTCTTCCTTTACTCTAATGACTCTCTTTTTGAAAGAGGACCATAGTAAGGGACCATCGTTTGCTCCTGTAACAACAGATTCCAATACTGTCCCCGTATTGACCATTACAAAGGTTCGAAAATCTCTGACAACATTCCATGCATGCTTATCTTCGAACTGCTAAAATTTGAGTCACCCTTCTTGCAATGACCTCATGCATCTGCAAATATTGATTATGGATGTGAAGCACAATTTCTATGCAGCTGCATTCACCAGTTCATAAGCCACATAACCTCACAGTATATTACTCACAGTTCATGCTTTATTGTCTAGACCTTATTGGTGATAATAACAACTATGCTGTAGCTACCATATATTTTGTCAGGTACTATGAGAGAAACTCTGAAACAACCAGAAGCTTAACACAAATTACTTGAAACTGACAATTGAACCAGTAAGGAGGCTTAGAAAGGGAAAAAGTGATAATAGCATATACATTTAAAATAATTATTAATAAGTTTTAAATTAATTAATTAATTCATTCATTCATGGACCAAGATGATAATCTTAACATTCATAAACAGACTATCAGTACAATCACATGGCAAGCATCTAACAGGATTGAACACTCTACCCTCTAATTATAAATAAAGTATCAAAAGCTTCTGCTACAAAATTATGTGCTAATTTATTATCTATGCTTTTCAACACACTGTTTCTTGCACATTTCAGGAATGAAACATGATGAAATGATTAAATATGATGATTTGATTGTGGTTTATTATGGCACACTTTGTCTCTTCTACTGCTGAAAATGTTTAGTAATAAACTGTGGATTTTGCTATCTGAAAAATACCATTCTGTGGGATAGCAGATGTTTTGTTCTTCTCAATAAAGAAGAGTATTATTATTGTTTCATCACCATTACTTAACACTTTCATAGTAAAAAAGTCTAGTAAATAAAGATTATTAAAGGACATTATTGTTTATGAAAAAAATTCTAGAAATCATCTTTTGCTTGCAGAGCAGTGTACCAAGACCCACAACAAGTCACATAACCCCACAAACTCTCATGAGTCCAATGACTCCTATTTCTGGAGAACCAGCCTTAATTCCTACATTACAGTAAGTAATACAGTTTTGAAATTTTCTTCATTGGCATTCAGTTTTTCCTTCCTTCCTTAAATTTTTTCAGTTCATATATTAACAAATGTTCTAGTTCATTTAGAAACAGAGCATTAGCAGTGGTTTAGTAAATGAAGATTTACAGCTAATAAATAAAATAAAATTGTTACTACAGTATCCCCATGTCTGAAAAATTATTACATCAGAGTAGTGTTTTAGTCATTTGTGTGATATTACATATTTTTTTTTTTTTACTCAATTGTTCATTTTCAAGGAATGTAGTATCCACAGTCAACCTGTCATGTACATTAGACCTAATGAAGATAAACTTCCGAACACGTAATTCAGAATATAATCCTTCCCGGTTCAATGGAATTGTGATGAGAATACGAGAACCACGCACTACGGCATTGATATTCAGATCAGGAAAGATGGTAATTACTGGAGCTAGAAATGAAGATAATTCACGATTGGCAGCTAGAAAATATGCTCGTATCATACAAAAACTAGGTTTTACGGTGAGTGAATAATAATTAAGTACTATGGTAGAATAAACTTATACTAAAGTAGACTTAAACTTTCTTCAGTAAAAAAATATATTGTTAAATAGAACAAGTATTTTTTACTTTCAACATTCTAAAACATTTGTAAAACCAATCAGTATGAAATCACCAATGAAACAGCATGAATATTATGTTCAAGTAGTAGAATGGATTTATGCATCTAACTTTAATAAAAATATAAGTTTTCTACCACTATTATAAAATTAGCCACAAAGTAATAACAGCGGGCTTAGTTTTTATTGTAGAGTTTCACATGCTTTCTTTATCTGTTATATAATACATACTAAGCATTTTGGAGATGCTTATGTCTGCACTTTAAATATGTTTTACTTGCAAAATAAATTTAAACATTAAATATAACAAATTATTATTATTGAGGAAATCACTCAGATTTCACTAATTTTGTTCCATCCATGGAACCACGTCAAAGATGAAGGCAACAGCCTTTCAAACATGTCCAAGTAAGTGGAACAAAATTAGTGAAAGTTGTGATTTTCTCAATAACAATTTGTTATATTATACTATATTTCACTGTGAAAATGCCCGCTGCTCAAAACTACTTAAACATTAAAGTTAGAGTTTTTCACAAAAATAAAAGCATATATGATGAAAAGCTTAATTTTAATAACAAAAATTCAAACATAATAAATATAAAGTGGTTGATATTAGGTGACACTATACTTCACTTTTATTTATGGACGCTCTTTAACATCTCAGGTCATCAGCGTACTATACTTCACTAATTGATTAATTTATTAGAACATGTTTCAAGAGCATTCATTCTCATCTTCTGCTGGGAACGGACTAACACTGACAGGTGGCAATGTGACCTTTGGTGGAATGTCAAAGGAGCACTGTCATTTTTAAAAGTACAAATTATTGATTCTACTTCCTCTACAAATATACAATGTGAGATATATTTGTATTGAATAATTCCTCTCGTATGTCCACAGTGTTGTCACTTCTACCCATATTTAGGAAATAACTATTTAACAAGTTACAAACCTTTCTTTCTTGGATCTACAATGCATTTCACAACTGTGTTTATATTGACTTTGAACATAAGTTTATTGCCCACCAAATGAGGTTCAACATGTCCATCCTGATTCAATTTGCCAACAATCAGATTTGCAGCACATCATTACATAGATTCAACAGTCTCATCAGTAGTATCCTTATGTTTCTGAATTTGCCTCTCTTAGGAATTTGATCTATTACCTGTTTGCCAAATAAATGAAATATTATTTTTGTTCAATTATTTTGATGCAATAGTCTCTTCCAGAGTTAAAAAAAACATTTTTTAAAATTTATTTTCAAAGTAATGCCTAAAAAGAGGATAATTTTTGTAAATGTTACATAGGCCTACCTTAGTATCCAAATTAGGAACATATTTCTTATGCAATATCAAAAGATGTGGGACATAATTTTTTATGTGTTTCTTCAGAAAAGATATTAATATTGGATTATTCTATTTTTCCAGTGGTATATTAGCCCCTACCAAAGCATCAGATAAATCCATGTAAAAGTAGTTTACATGTGGTTTATGTAGTGATGAAAGGCTGAACATGCTGGATTGTAGACGATTTCCATTTCCTTTGCATTTTTGCAGTATGTGATGCAGAAGCAACATGCTGGTCTACCTGGATAAAACATTTAATCTGAAATTATGCAGTGTTTTACATTAATAAACTCAGAAATTAGCAATGAAAATTATAAGATTATGCATAGTAAAAATATCAGAAATGAAAATAAATATATTAGAAACAATTTACTGGGCAATAGTGGGGACAATATGCTGTATGGTGCTAACATTTGGGGATTGGGTGAGGAATGAGTTAATATGGATATAATAAATAGATCTTTTTTATGCAAATCCTCCTAGGCTACCTTACTCATTACCTAATGGAGTGGCATAAGCAAAATTGGGGAGGTTGGGTAATAAAGGAAATGTGATCAAAATTTTGGCATAGAATAAGGAATTTAAGTGATGTTGAGCTTGTGAAAGAATGCTTAATAACCTCAAAAATTCAAATTGGAAAAAAACTATTAAGGAACATATCTTTAATTCTAGAAAGTATCGGAATGGATAATGTGTGGAGCTCAAGAGAATAGAATGTTCAAGGATTTTGGAACGAGGCAAGAAATGGGATTGACTGTATTGAAACCGTCACAGGTGGCCAAGGTTGTTAAGGCAAATACTTGTGAGCAGGAAATCTGGGGTTTGAATCCTGCAAGGACCGTCCTCCCTGACTGAGGTTTTTCCAGGTCTTCCTCAGTCCTCAGCCGGGGAGGTACCCTAAACTTACGCCTGGAATGCTTCCTTCCTTAAAAAATGCTTTCCCAATAAATCATATCATCTCTTGTATCTCCAGTGTCCACTGCCTGTGGTGCCTCAGTAGTAAAAATGGGAATTAAGTAAAAAAAAAAAAAAATACAACTTAAACTTAGGTATTCATTTTTTGCACTTAACTTCACTTACTTACATAAAAGTAAGATGCGTTTCAGGAGAATCTCTCCCATCTTCAGTTGCTGACTGAACCGCTGTTACTCGAAATGATGGCTGGACAACCGGATGTTCCTGTGGTGGCCTCTGTTGGCGAAGTAGGAAGTGACTGAGTTCATCCATAGGAGGAAACTCGAAATTCATTCGGTTTTCTCTATTTATTAATATGAAAATTTTTTCCCAAGTGGATAACTCCATTGGGTTGTGAAGATGTTTTAGCAGTTTAATTCCCAGTTTTATTTCATGATTTTTGGTCCAAAAGTGAGCTGCTACTACTGATTTATACACCTGTTTAAACCAAATATTCCTAAAATCTTCTTTCCTCCGAATTTCCAAATTTCTTTTTGATTTGCCTATGTAGCTCTGTTCACAATCTGCACATTTTATTTTGTAAATTCCTCATTTCTGTTCTGTTGGTATGGAGTCTTTTACTGTGCAACCTAATAAATTCTTGATGTATCTGTTCTTTTGGACTAACATTATCCCATGTTCTTTGAAGATTTTCTTGAACTTGTTGTGGTAAATTGGATGGTAGGTGAAACTTTTGAATTTGTATTCTTTTTTTGTTTTTTTCAGTGTGGAAACTTTCCTTATCCCTTTTTGTCTTTTAGATTTATTGATAATTTTTATCACTGTGTCTTTGTTGAAACCATTGATTATAGCTGTCTTAATTGTTTTTTTGTATTCTATTTTGTAAGTAGAGTTTAGTGTAAAAAATGAATACCTTAGTTTAGGTTATATTACCACTCCAATGTAAACAACTTCGTAAGTACAAAAAAAAATACCCTTAAATGATACCACCAATGGAAGGCTGGATATAGACGGCTGTCATAGGGAAGAAGCAAAACACAAGCAACCAGACAAAATTAATTTATTATGGCATGAGCAAAATGCAAACAATTTTTAGTAGCTTAAACACAAAAGCTCACCGAGCTGGGACATAGAACTAAAAACAAAATGGAATATGGAAAAGTATGGAAATTGTTGTGATATATCCAGTTGGGATGGATATACATGGATTGAAACAGGTTTTCTGAATCTTAAAGCATTAAGGAAGGATGAAAATTGTGGAGCTTGTTTATTCTGTGGAGCAATAGGAAAATCAAATGGACTATATAATAGAATGTAAAAAAAAAAAAAAAAGTAGAGAAGAAATACAATACAAATGTTGGGATAGTTACCAAAAGAAATTGTATTAAGAATTATGTTGAATAAAAAAAAAAAAAGATTTTAGATGTTAAGAGATTAGGAAGATTCTTTGAACAAGTCAGAGAAAAATGATTAAGAAAAATATAAGAATTAAGATAGAATAATTAGAAGATCTTTCCCAGAGTAAACCAACATATTATTATTGTTATTATTTTAGGTCCTTATATATTTATAACTTTGATGTTAAGGTGTAATTGGACTGGGGTAGTAAAAGTAACTCATTAATACACTCACAAGTAAATTATGCAAAAATGAGATTTCATATTATAATATGAAAAAGATTTCTATTTAAGCTTACCTGTTTATTGTAACAATCACAGTACACTATCTTCCCATCTGACCTAATAAATTCTTTGCCTTCAATTTACTGTGGCTATTAATGCACTTGTACCTTTTATTGGAGCCATAATACAAATACTAACAACTGTAAACACATTCTAATCATTTTAAAATTGCTCATGGTTTTCCCTTCTTTAGCTACCAAACTTAACAGCTGCAGTTGAATATATGTGAACAAAAGGCATTGTTGTCATCAAGGCAATCAATGTTATTAACAGAAGAAGCAGAAATGCCGGAACAGTACCTTTAAATATGCATAAAAACTAACAATAAAGAGTATAATATGCGCTGATAATGGCAAAAGTGGTTCTGATATGCATTAGTATGATTTATTTTCAAAAAGGTCCTAAACGTGCAAACAGACATAAAAGCTGCATTTATTTTGATTAAAAAACCATGAATGTTGAAATCACTAAGTTTGTACAATGTAGTATACCTTTATTAAACAGACTCAGTTGAGGTTGTTACAGTGGGAGAGGCATATTTCAACATTAAATTTTTTCTTTTGGATATTCTATTAACTTTCTTTTTTCATTCTTGTGGCTTTGTTTGGTTCATTAGTCTCAGTAAGGAAGTTTTCATTGAAACAGTTTCACTTCGTAGAAAGAAAAAAATTGTGCAAGTTTCAACACATTTTACTCAAAATTAAATTTGGTCATACATCTTTATTTTGGAGGCTTAATTCATCTGTCACAACTGGCTTTAGAAGGTATGATTGTAATTTTCTGCCTTTTAAGATTCTCTGAAGGAATCTTGGAATTCTTTGGGAAATGCTTATGTGTGTGTTTCTCTGGTTGATTTATGAAGACTGTTACAAATGTCTGAGCAAACAATTGTCTTTTTTCCGAATTGTGAGTGCTATGTAACTATCCAGATGTGGTGCATTTTGTAATGCGTTCTGTTACTAAAATTTGAATTTTAGATTTTGCAAATTTTGTTGAATTAGTAGCAATGCATCCCAAAATCTTTCACTAAAGCTGTTATGAACCCTATGAATCTGTTATTTTTGTAATGCTTCCATCACAATCGAAGCATATGCACCCTTTGTTGGTAAACATAGATGTCATTGCAAAAAACTGTTACACAACACAGAAATTGCAGGACAAACATACATTACTACAGCTGACTGAACTGAATCACAGAGTAACCTACTGATTGAATGATGGATAAAGCAATATGCTGTCTATCAAGAATCAAAATGAAATTAAACTTAAAACAAAGCAAATGTTAACTATATTATTAATTATAATGTAAGGTGAAACTGCTTTTTACTGTACTTTGGTAGGCATTTGACAACAAGCAAGATTATGCAGAAGAGAAAAGCAGAGCTTTGTGTTTTATATATATACATAAATAATATGTAAAATGTTCATTTGTAGGTTAAGGCTGCAGCCATTTTGTGTAACATTACAGTTTATGTAAAAAAATCTGTTTTTTTTCTCAATTTGAAAATGTTGTTCTTAATAATTCTGTTTTTGTTTCCAGGTAAAATTTCTTGATTTTAAAATTCAGAATATTGTCGGAACGTGTGATGTGAGATTTCCTATTCGTTTAGAGAATCTTAATATGATGCATGGACAATTTAGCAGGTAATTGAGAAACTGTGGTAATGCATATCAATCCAGCTTATTTAACTTATAGATCTTGTGGCTATATCATTTATAAGAAAATCTTAATATGATGCATGGATGGTTTAGCAGGTAATTGAGAAACTGTGGCTATGCATATTAATCCAACTTATTTAACTTGTAGATCTTTTGGCTATGCAATTTATAAGATAACTATACAAGAGAAAGTGATCTTTATCTCCATATTGTTTAAATTAATTTTTTATATAGTCGCTGAATTGGATTCAGGTTAATTGTAAATATGAGGATCATGAAAATTTCCTGGAATCGCCCACAGATTGCAAATGGTATCCAATTACCCTATCAAAATCTGCCATCATTCATAGAAGCAGCCATGTGATAATGCTTTGCTTGGTGAAGGACCATAATAGGTACAGCTCTTTGTTGCAGTGCAGATGTATGCATGTTGAAAAAATGGCAAATATTAAACTGCTTGGTAATTAAATTCTTTGTGAGGAAAGGAATGGCAGTGACAGAAATTCATAGGTACATGACAAATTCTCTAAGGGACTCTATGCCATTATTTTTAACTGTTTTCAAGTAAACCAATGAGTTCAAATGTCATCCTGAACGATTGGAAGATATCTGCTACCATACTGAAACTTGTCGAAAAGGTGCACATGTTATTCGAGAATTGCTGACTAAAGGTGAAATTGTTGAAGCTATAGACTTCCAGACAAGCATATATTTCACATTTTGACTGTAAATTTTTTAAGAAAAAGTTATGTGCAAGATGAATTCTGAGATTGTTGATACCAGATCAAAAAAGAATCAGGATGTAAAATCTCTGAGCAAAGTTTGGCGTGTTTTCGGAGAGAATCAACTGATTTTATTCTTGATTCATGACCACTGATGAAACATGGGTGCATTACTCACACCAGAGAAAAACAATGGAAGCATCATGATTCTCCAAATGTTTGAAGTGAGAGGAAGGATTATGGCATCAATTTTCTGGGATGCCAAATTTATCCTATTGATTATGATTATCTTCCTAATGGAACACCTGTTACTGAAGTATGCCATGCCAAGCTTTCGAACCAACCAAAGGCAAACTTTTCCAGAAAAGAACAGGTTTATCAAATTAAAATTTTTTAAAAATTGTAAAAACTTTAAAAAAAATTTCATATGGAACTAACACAGTGTAGCTCACATGAATTAAATCTGTCGTCTAACACTCTTCTTGCTTCACTAACCTTAAAAAAGGTTTTTAAGATTAGTGAAGCATGAAGAGTGTTAGACGACAGATTTAATTCAGGTTTATCAAAGATCTTGAATCAAGACTATGCTCAACCTCAAAATGTGCCGTTGCAATGGTGAAAATCAATGAAATGGGCTATTATTTGCTATCATATCTTTCTTTTTCCCCAGATTTGGGTACATTGGATGTAAATTTCTTCCCAAAGCTGGGAAAATTCCTTGATAAAGAAAATTTTATCAAATAAGGAACTTTAAGCATCTTTCCAGATCTAAGGAATCTGATTTTTATGATGGAATAAAGGCTTTACAACATCATTGGACAAAGTGCATTAGTGTCAAGGGGGACTATGTTGAGAAATAAGAATAATTTTCAAAGAGTTAGCCTTTATTTTGTGCTTCATTCTGAGAACTTTTCAAATTATTTGTACCATTATTTTCACTTTTTAAGTGTCTATATACTTTCAAACTTTATATGAGAATGCTGTTATGATTAGTTCTGAAGAATGAAAATATTAGTTTAACTGAATTATATATGTAAATTTGTAGATGTTTCAGTTTAGTATATGCTGCATAAAAGATACAGCTAAGATAAAGCTCAAGTTATGGAATTTTAGCATTACAGCTTTCCTTTTGTTCTTTTAAATATTTAAGATATTAGTGAAATCACATTTAAGTGAACCATCTGTTTATGTGAAAACACAGAAATACAAACTGTCTTCCCTTGGAAGTTTGCTGAAAGATTTGTTTGAATTTGCTATTTTAATATGTTAAAATTCTTAGAAGGTTTTGCTTTTGGTTATGTAATACATTTTTAATACAGTTAACATTCCAAAAAAAATGAATTAGAAAATTAGGCTTGTGAAATTTTACAGAAAGCATAGAATAACAAATGTGGTGGTGGTGGTGGTGGTGGTGGTGTGATGCTCAAAATACATAATATCTACTGTTTGTCTTGCAATTAATTTGTACAGTGTGCATATTTGTTCTGGCATCTTTAAAGTTTTCGCATTCTTGCACTTGATCACTACCAGGCTTTCAGATTGTACATTTTCTGATTCAAGATCTACTTTGTACAGGTGTGATGTAAATCAGCAACTGACTATTAATTGAACTTTTTGCACAGGTATAAATGCTAGAAAGTCTGTAATCTGCTGTTCTTCCATGTTTAAACTCTGCTTTATTTTCTCATTATTCATGTTCATTTTAGAAATATTTTTTTTTTTAATTTCTAGCGTATTATTGATCAAACCAAATGAAATGCTAATCATAGAATAATTTTTTTTCTTTTTCTGTCATCCAAACTATCATTTTTCATTTCCAACCTTCTTCTTCTTCTTCTTCTTCTTCTTCTTCTTCTTCTTCTTCTTCTTCTTCTTCTTCTTCTTCTTCTTCTTCTTCTTCTTCTTCTTCTTCTTCTTCTTCTTCTTCTCCTTCTCCTTCTCCTTCTCCTTCTCCTTCTCCTCCTCCTCCTCCTCCTCCTCCTCCTTTTTCTTCTCCTTCTCCTCCTCCTTCTTAAAGCAGGCGGTGGACACTGATGTTATATGAGATGAAATAATATATTGGGAAAGAGTTTTTTTAAGAAACATTCCAGGCCTTGTTTAGGGTACCTCCCCGACATTTGCCATTTATGAAGACTGAGGAAAACCTGGAAAACCCTCAATCAGGGAGGATGGTCCTGGTGGGATGTGAAACCCAGATCTCCCACTCACAAGTCCAAGCTTAACAACCTCGGCTACCCGTGGCAGTAAGCATTGTATAAAGGAAAGGTATCCACTACTCTGGAAGGTTACAGGATGTTCATGCATTTCTAGTCTCTTTTGTAATCTTGTTCTGGATATTCTGAGAACAGTCACCCGTTTGGAAGATTTAGTGTGATATAAGATAATATCTTTATTCAATACATTCAATTCTAGAATATGTTCATTAACAGCCAAGTAAATTATATTTTCTTAAATTTCTCATTGGTTTGTAGAAACTGTATAGTGAGGTAAACTCCCGTCTCATATAAGCTTATGCTGCATCATCCACATGTAGCCAGTACTTTGAGCCTTTTTCAGGATACAAGGTATAAATTGTTTTAAGGTTGATACCTTTTGCTCTTGGGCTCGTATAAAGCATTTTTTTTTTTAACTGGCATGTTTATGTTTCAATGGAGAGCCAGATGGTGATAAGTGATTGGCATGAGCTCTCCTCTAGATGCCAAGGTTTGTGGATTCAAAACCTCTTTTGGTCAATAGGGTTTTGGGTTGTAAAACCTTGGGTTTCTTATGAAACGGAACATTGTGACAATCCTGATAGAAGCCATTAGATGCTTCTACAAAATCTGCAGAAATCAAATGTAGATATCAGGAAGAACTTTCAACAGATGTGTCATGCCTTACCTCTTTATCACATTGATGGATGTTATAATTAAAGAGTGTAAGAAACATACTAAGTGTTTCACTCTTGGTAGTTGAAAATCTTGCAGATCTTGGAACTAGCTTTTGTCAATGGGGGTTCCTGGCAACTGAGCCAGGAACCTCCAAGCAAATTTGAAGGTGTGACAAGAAGAAATTAGTCATCAGTGCTGAGAAAATTAAAATGATCATCATTGCATGCAAATCAATTCATCATACTATTAAACTTAGAATACAGCAATTGGAACAAATCGTTCACTTCAAATATCTTGGAGCAACCATTAGTTGGGATGGGAAATGTGATCAGGGGATTAGCTCTAGAATGGCTGCCATGGTTAAACTATTTTATGCCCTTAATAGAGGATTTACAAGTAAAAGAGAAATCAGCAAGAAGACTGAAATGGCAGTCTACCATTCAATCTATCTTCCCACCATAACTTAAACCTTGGAGTCTTGGACCTCAAATACTGAACACTGTAGCAGACTACAGGCAACATTGTTGTGTTATTAAAGGAAAGTGGAGAACAAGACATGCTAGAGACCATGAGCACAACCAGACTATTGGATTATCATCAAAATTAAATTCTATGGATGAATTTGTGCACAAGGCACAGCTCCGCTGGTATGGACATGTGACAGATGCCAAAGACCCGTTACCCACAACCTGTGTGCGTCGGTCCTGGTGGTGTAATCGTAACCATCCTTGCCTTCTAAACCCAAGATTGCGGGTTTGAACCCGGCCAGGATCGATGGATTTTTTCAGGCGTAAAAATTCTAAGTATGGCTTCCTTCGGAAGGGAAGTAAAACTGTGGGTCCCATGTCGTACATTTAGGGCAAGAAAAAGAATCTCAAGCCTGAAAGAAGAGGCCTCTGAGCAAAATTAGTCAGCCATTTCACGCCCTGAATTGAATGGAACCTGATGGCATGAGATGTTAAAGAGCGTCCATAAATAAAAAAAAAAAAAAGACCTGGTGGGAAGCTCATCATATTAGTAAGGGACAATGAGGGCACCCATGGATAAAATGGGAAAATAATATAGAGGTTGCACTTGCCATAACAGGAATGACCTTGAGGGGAACCAGAGGGAAAGTTCTGGACAGAATGATATGGAAAGCTTTCTGTAAAACCTCAACACCCCAAGGTAAATAAGATCTCAATGAAGAAGAAGAAAAATCTTGAGCACAAGTTCTCTGGAGGGACTTAAGTCATGGGTCCAGTGTCTTAGATTTACAGCATGCTTGAAAAAGAAGACCCCGGATGAAATTACAAGCCATTTCAGATGCAAGTAATGCTTTATATCACACTAGATGGCACTTGAAATGATGGGTGATCACCTATCCTTCTGACATCTATAGGTGCTAAATGTAAATAAATTCAAATGGTTCATAGGGTCCATCAGTACCTGGAACAGGCCTTAGACCTAAGCCTTGCAAGTTGCTGTTCATGATGATGAGGTATTGGAGAGACAGATGGTATGATCACAATTTTCATTTTATTGCTTTTTGCATTTAAGGTTCATAGATTTGTTTTCATGCTTATTCAGTAGTTGTAATTTGGTAGTTGTAAGAGCTTCTGTTATTGAATGGAGCCCTATTTTAATATAAATATATATATATATATATAATTATGTATACTTAAATATATATACTTAGAGAATCTTTGTTTTGTTTATCCCCCACATGGACTGGGTGTTTTTGCGTTTTGTTTCTCTGTTTGTCTTGGTTCAAAGATTTAATAAGAAAAATGCATTTTCATTTGCTGTAGCTTTTTAAGAAATGGATCAGCTGCTCAGTTTGTGCAGAATTTCAAGAGCTTTTTTCAAGGATTCATTCACCTGATATATTTACAGTTGTAAAATAATACTTAAATTCAAAACAACAGGATCTGTGCTAGTCAAGAAAAATAAGATCCCTACATCATGTATTAACAGAGGAAAACAGAATGATATTGATTCTCGATTAGATCACTCACTGTGAAAATCTCTTGCACAGTTAGCACAACTAAATGGGATCAGCCTTTTATCAGCACAAAATTGCTAAAACTGTATATTCTTACAAGGTTACTCAAACAGCTCACCAACTTGGGAAGGAGAAATTTCATTTTCTGTGAAAAAGATAAGCACATTTTCAATACAATTGCATAATGAGGTGTATGAGGCCAGCTGGACTTTGTGCTCTACTAGCTTGGTCCACGTGCAGGTAAAAGTAAAATGAAGTCCCAAAATATAAAAAAACACAAAGAAATAGAAATGTTCCTATTGTTATGAAATATTATATAGGGATAAAAAACATACATTAAAAAGCAGCATTTCAAGTCTTTCTTTCCTGTGTTTTTTATCTGTTTGTATTATTTCCTAAAACAGAGCATTGTAGTTCTTTGTGTCTTATATATATTTATTTTTACTGTTGTGACTATGTATACATGTATAGTAACAATAGTAAAAATAAAAATCAGCAAGTATATAATATTTATATATGCCAAAAATGAAAAATAAGTAACTGACAAAAAACAATATAGCTAAAATAACAAGAACTAGAGAAATAGAAAAAAATAAAGCACTGAAATGGTCATACAAAAAGCACAATATTTTGAACTGCTTGTGTTCTTCAAAGACATCTTCTGCCTTTGAAGGACACAAGCAGTTCAAAATATTGTGCTGTTTGTGCAACCATTTCAGTGTTTATTTTTTTCTATTTCTGTAGTTGTTATTTTATCTACATTGTGGGTTGCTTTATGTTTCATTTGGATATATATTTTCATAACCCACATACAATAACCAGCACTTTCAGCAATTATGTCTCAAATCTCTTTATGACACTTAAATAACCACCTGAAAACAAAACCTCTTTAACTAGCACTCGCTTAACACTATCACCCTAACATTCCATAGAACAATATTAAGGTACCAGGGTGCATTTGGAAAAAGAAATGGTTAACTGAAAACGCTTATTGGTTGGTAAGTCAGATTAATGTATTTTATTACTTTATAATATATAGTACTGATGATTACATTACATATTTTAATTAAACTTGGGTGGCATCCTAGACATCATGGGCAGACAAGCCCTAATGGTACATCCTAACAGTACTGTTTCTTTTTCTCAACTGACTTGCAAAAACCAAAGCAGCCATTACTTATAATTTATCGACCAATGGCTATCCTCCTCTTCTATTTTGATTCTTATTTTAACAGACTTGATTAGCCTTTTAAAGTTACACTCTCTGTTGCTAATGACAATAATATGCTGAATGTTGAAACATTGACAATGTTATAGCCTTATTATTACTACCATTTTATAATTGCCACAATATGTACACTTCTAGTTCTTGTTAATTTATCTACATATGTGTGTGTGTGTGTGTGTGTGGGTATATATACACACCCAAGTGATAAGTCATAAGTCATGGCATCCCTTTTTTTTATATATATATATTTTGTTTCCTCGTGAACAAGGGAAAATACGAAATATATTACAATTGAAAGTATGTGGCATTTACTCTTGAGTGATACCTAAGATGCAGACTCATGAGAAGGAGGTCTGGAGTTTGATTCCCACACGACCACCCTCCCTGACTGACTTTTTTCCAGGTTTTCTCCAGTCGTCATAAGTGCCAGGTAGGTACCCTAAACTTAGGCTGGAATGCTTCCTTCCTTTAAAAAAAAATCCTTTCTCATTTCATTTCATTTCATTTCATTTCATCAGTGTCCACTGCCTGTGGTGCCTCAGTAATTAAAATGGGCATTACACACTATTAAAAAAATACTCTGAGTGGTGCCACCAATGGAAGGCTGGATGTAGGCAGCTCTTGCAGGGAAGACGCAAAATATAGGCAACCAGACAACATTAGTGTATTATGGCATGAGCATAAGGTACACACAACTACTTACACAGGATTGCAAATCTGTCACAGCACAGGTCTTCCAGGTAATCCATGGTATTTAGCAGCCTTTGAAGTAATTTCCACGTACATTAACTGTTCATTGCCAGTGGAATACCATCTGCTGTATATTAGTTGCTAAGTGAACCAGTTTGCACTGAAAAGTTGTAGAAGTGCCTTCTTTGTTACCGAAAAAGGTTTCCCACATAATGGCTGCTTCACTTTGGGGGATGAGATCATAATCACTGGGATCAAGATTGGGTGAATATGGTAGGTGTGGAACAACTTCCCATCCCCATCGCTATAAAAGACACTTGACACTATTGACTGCGGGTTGCTGCTTTATATTGGAGAATAATGGCATTATTCAAAAGTTCTGGCCATTTGGTGCATGGCACAGCGCAATTGTGACACCAAAAACCTGTAATAATGAGCATTCACAGTGATCTTGCTCACTGGATGATATATAAGCACACCTTGACTGTCTTATGCCAGAATAACATGTCTTTTGTTGGTGAAATAGTTTGGCGAAACTTGTATTTGCTTGGTGACTCAGGATGATGCCATTCACTAGCTTGAGTTCTGGTTCATATGCTCTTGCCCATATTTCATCAATTTCAATGGATTGAATGTGGCATCCACTTCTTCTCTAAATCTTGCCATATTGATGCAAAATATTTCATAGTGGTTCCACTTTTGTGCCTGTTAATTTATGTGGTACCCACTTTGCACACATTTCCTGCAAGTTCAGATCCCCCCATAAAATATAGTACACTATTTTTGCTGGAGTTTCTGTTTGCTCTTCTAATTCTACAAGTATCCAGCTCCTATCATTGCATCAGCACTGTTCACCACCATCACAATACATCCTTATCTGCAGACACAGGTCGCCCACTGCATGGTAGAACTATATTTGACATTCTGCCCCATTTGAAGGCCTCTGTCCACTTCACCCCTATTTGAAAGGGCAGAGCACATGCAATCAGTGCTTCCTGTAGCTCTGTGTAGCATTCTTGCCATGGAGAAATGCCATTTTCTGATAAGCACGTTATTTATTCTTCGTGACCTCCATTCCTGATCGTTGTTACTCACCAATTACATTTCGGGAGTGCTGAGACACAAGCTCTGCTCACATATACCAATCTGGTGGCCTCATTCAAAAGTACATTTCATACACTTTCAATCGTATATTGTAGAGTTTTCGTGTTGTACCTTGTTTGCGAGAAAAATAATTGCCATGTCTTATATATCTGACTGATTGCAGGAGTATGGCAAATCAAACCATTCAACTGTCAAATATTTTAATTTAATTTATTTCAATCTATGCTAACTTCTATAAAGTTTTTGAGATAATAAACTAAAGCAAGGATGATAAAATTACTTTTTTGTCAAAAATTAGATTAAGGTTTTCTGATAACACAAATGCTTTAGCATTCATTTATGCAGAATAAGATTTTAAAGCTGATTTCTACTATTTCAGCTATAGTATAATATAAATTCATCATGTATGTTAGTGCTTGCATAGAATTATCTTTATGCCTTTAATTATTGTGAAAAATGCATATTACATGTACAGAATTTCTATATTTCAGTTATGAACCAGAACTGTTTCCAGGTCTCATTTACAGAATGGTGAAACCAAGGGTTGTGCTGTTAATATTTGTCAATGGAAAAGTGGTAATGACAGGTGAGAGAAATGCTTTGTTGTTCTTATTTGTGACGTAGTTCCTGGTACTTGTTGGTAATCTTTTGCTGTTTTCAGTAATTTTTTTTTTCAAACTTACAAAGTACTTGACTAGATGTAGAGAAGTGATGCTGAACTAGAAGTGAATATTTCATGCTAAACTTCACACTAAAGTAATACTACTAGAACCTAGGTTTTTATACACCATCTAAAAGTAAATATGTACAAAAATGCTACCTAATAGGCCAAAATGAATGTCTAAAATGTGCAGTATATTTTGTAATGTATAAGGAGATAATTCTAAGATTTTCTTCTATAAAGGCCCCTGTTTATCACAGAAAAATGATTTATGTATTGAGGGTGTTCTTTCACTGCAAGAAGCCACAAGCTCACATTAGAAGTACCACTATTATTTATTAGCTAGCTTTCTAGCAGGTTGATATATTGTTTTGTAACTATATTTTTATCTAATATGCAACCAAATTTAAAACAAGTTTAGGAACATATACATTTTTGGAGATAATGTTAGTGAAATCTGATGAACTAGAGGGATTGCTGCCACAAAGAATACTTGAAACTAAACATTCCTGGGCATCACAATGTTTGCAGCATCTTTTGCATTTAAAAAGTGTAACACTATTCTCAATATACTGAAACATTTAGCATACTATAACACAGCCTCTAACCATGACCTCCATTAAGTCAAATCTGTTTGAGGAGGTAAAGGCAAGGTTGTAAATAATTCATGACATTTTTGAGGTTTGAGAGATGACCTCACATTTTTTTTTTTATATTGAAACTAGATATGGCTACATCTTGACAGTTTCAACAATATAAACCATGAACAAAACACTTCAGTACATTAATTTATGATAAAGAGCTTTTATCTAAAATTACTAAGATCATTGTATGATTGAGTCAAACTACACACTCTTATTGGTTCCACTTGTTTAAATTAGTACATGTTTTGCATCATTAGCTAACCATTATATTTGAACAAGTGGAGGCAAAAAGAGTGTGTAATTAAACTCTATCATGCAATGATCTTAATTATATGGTTAGCTTCACCGTACAAGTTCCATTTAACATTGAAAAAAAATAGTATATTTTAATTCTCTAAACTTTTATGAATATTTTAAATGTTTTAACAAAAAATTATGAAAACTTTTAGTATGGGTCCTATTAGGGAAGATGAAGTAGAAAATACAATATATACTTTCAAAACCTAATAAAGCTCCATTCCCAGCAGGATTAAACCTTGAACTATTAAAATTGCTACTTATCTTTCCTTTCTCTTCAAATGATATATAGTATCCTCCTTAATGCAAGACCATTAAGGTAGGAAGCATAATAAGAAAAAGTCTCAGGATGTAGCCAAGAAATGCTAGGTTTCAATTACAGGAGAAGAAAGTTACCCATTATTTTGATTTATTACATAAAGTAGCATAAATTATCTCAAATTTAAATAGCTCATCGAGCTTGCATTCAACAACATTATTCAATTAAGATCATTGTATGATTCAGTCAAAGTACACACTTTTATGGGCTCCACTCACTTGCTTAAATGTAGTACATGTTCATGAACCTTTGATCACATTCTCAGCTACCTGTCAACTGCTGAATAATTTGTTATGCTTTGGGGATGTATATTCTGCTCTGGTGGAGATGTGATGAACTTGGTTCATGAAACATGTACTACATTTAAAAAAGTAGATGGAGCCAATAAGAGTGTGTAGCTTAACTCAAACATACAATGATTTTAATTATGTGATTAGCTTCACTGTACAAGTTCCAATTAGCAATCCTACGCTATTCAAATTTACAAGCATTGCAATGTCTAAACCCCTTGAAATTTAAGCCCTGTCCATCAACAGCAGAAGAAGAGTCTGACAGACCACAAACAAAACTCTGACATTACAGTCATTCTATAAAACCCCATACATAACTCAGGAGAAGTGGCATTGAATTGAATAACCTGTACAGAAGAAAAGAGGGATGTTTGGCACAAAGGTACAAAATGGTATGTGCAAGAATGGCCCAAATTAACTAAACTTTCTTGTTTTATTTATAAATATATTTTCCCATGTTGTTAATTCTCTCTCTCTCTATATATATGCGCGCGCGACCAGAAATGGGTATGCTATTCCTTTATTTCTTTATGTGTTTATATTTTACATTTCTCACGTGTTCCTTAAACTATAGGGTAAGAGTTTTGTCTTTTGCATTGGTTTTTAGGAGGTTTTATAGACTGCATTTTTTTACTGGAGCCAAAATAATGTTGGCAGCATCTTTTAAAAAGTCCAGAAGATTACAAAGAATATCAATTTTAAATACATTTAAGGTGTGTTGCTTACTGATGAGGTACATCATATTATATTACTTTAATTGTAGGGCTAGTTACAACACATACATTCATTGCACACAGGTTGGAAGTAAATACTATTTTTGCAAAATGTTAAGACCAGGCTGAATGCTTTGTGACCTTCTTATGTTTTCTGATTCTTTCTTATTTCTTTTTCTTTTATTTATATCCCTAATTTCCAATGGTTCTTCTTTAACATTCATGTTAATTGAATACTGCATTTATTCAGTGTGTCTCCACAATCTTGAACTAACTCTTGAGACTGATTGAGACACATTTTCCAATTCATTGTTGGCAGAAATTAATAAAATTGATGCTTCATTAATCCCAGAATGTTTAGGAACCATTATTCCTGTCATTACAGGCAATTTCTTACCAATGATACTAAGTATAAAATTGTGTGCTTCATTATAAATTTATGATTATTGTTTTGTTTTTTTACTTCTAGCTCTCCTAGTTTTGGCTATGTTATCCTTTTTCTTCTGAAAAATGAATACAATAATGGTAATTCCAGCAATGCATATTATCTTTTATTTTTTTAAAATTGTTTTGTTGAGCCTATTTTTTTACAAATCTGCTTCACAATACTATTGTAACCTGCATTTTATGGAACTGTAATTAATGAGAATCAGGTGTTATAATATTATGCTTTTGGTTTCCTTTATTAATAATTTTCAAAGTTAACAATAGGAATAACAACAACAGCAATAATAATAATAATAATAATAATAATAATAATAATAATGATTAAGTAAAAAATGTACTTACGAAGCTGTAGACAATGGAGTGGTAAGATATCCTACATTAATGTGTTCAAGATGTTAACACTTTAAAAAAGTAAGTGGAGTTGGTGTTAACATCTTGAACACATTAATGTAGGAAATAATAATGATGATGATGATGACAATCCTGTTGAGCCAGTTTCACCAAGTGGTATTATACTTCCAGTCCTTACAGAAGACTCCAATAGACTTTGCTTTTTCAGCAATATTTTTCCATGCTTAAACTTTCTGTTCATGGGAGAGCTAAAAAGAAAACTGTCCAAACAGATTATCCTTTTTTTTTAAATTCATTCATTCCTTCCTTCCTTAGATCTTGTTTAAGATCATAATCTCATCCAAATTGCTTGACATACTTTACAGTATTAACTAAATTACAAAATCAGTTTTCCTGTTCATCAACAATTTCAGTAATAATTGCAGTCATATTATCAGTTTTATAGGTTTGACTATAGAGCCACCTAAATGTAAAGTATTTTGTTTGGCATTAAATTGTATTTATGAAACAAGGATTTACAGGGCTCCCAATTTTCAATTGCTTTCTAATCATAAAAGGTTAATGTGCAATATTTATGAAACATAAAATTGTCGTGACTTATTGACATATATGTCAGATTTGACATAATTGTTGTGCCTGTCAAATTTTACAAAACAGGGTGCTGATATATAGGAGCTTGCCTCTTTGGCTCAGAAGGTAAGATACTGGAGTCAAGTAAAAGTGAATTATTGTTATCAAGTTCCAGTCTTGTTGGTGAGCATACTTAATTATAAAATTAAAAAAAATAAGTAACCTATTCTGTGCAGACCCCAAACCTCTGATTTTTGAAACCACAGCCTGTCTGTCATCTTATACATTAGGTCACACAATCAAGTGGATTGTTCCTTCTGAACTAAGCTACTTTACAGAATAAATCAGTTAATTATTATTCGTACTGTTCTTCATATGGTTAGTCAGAGATTTTACAGAATTTTGTAGCACTAAACCTTGAAAATGCTGATAATAAGCTATTATAATCTGGATTTCTTCACTCATGAATCAGATTTGAAGAAATTCTTAGACAAATTTTTTACCCATTTCGCTTTAACACTGACTTATCAGCATCTAATTTCAATTATATATTACTACATAACTGTTGTTAATCATGAATCATAAATTTCCTATCTAAATTTGCTTTCAAGACTCTTCTGCAACTTCTAATATTATTGTGATGTAAGTGGTGTAATTCATTAATATCCCACTATAGTGTCGTGCTGAAACTGATTTAAACTAATATTTTTAGTTTTATATAATTGTTATGCGAGTTGTTAGGTTACATTTATTTTAATATTATATGGTAAAATATTATTATATTATTAGTGTTAGATTTAAGTGTTAGTATGAAAAGAGGATTTAGTAGTTATAAAATTGAAATTTTAAACAAGGATTAATATTAACTAGAAATGTTAATTGGAACTTGTACAATGAAGCGAATCATATAATTGAAATCATTGCATGATTGAGTCGAACTAAACACTCATTGCTGCACTTACTTGTCTAAATGTAGAAACTGATTTCACGAACGCTTGTCTCTGCATCGTCAGCTAGAACATCGACTAATGGATATTTTGTTAAATTGTGGGAATGTGTATTCTGCTCTAGTGGAGGTGTGAAGAACTTAAAGTTTATGTTTCCATTCCCCAGAAGTGCAAAGTTCATTAAACTGTCTTTGTATTTGTATATGTAGATTTTTTCCCATGTTGCTAATTCTGTAGGTTCTTGTACTGATTTTAATAATTTTGCTTTATTCAATATGTTGCGTATTTTTGTTCCTGAAATGCTCTTTTAACCATGTGCCTGTGTTTCTGTTTGTTTTTCCAATGTAGATTTTCTCACATTCTGCAGAACTTATTTTGTAAACACCTGCTTTTTTTTTCCTGTGGAATACTGTCATTAACATTGTCTATCAGGAGATTTTTGACATTAAATCTGTTTATAGGGGCTAACCTGATATTAAAATCTTTAAGAATATTCTGAAACTTTTTCATAGTCCATGGACGATATGTGGATTTTTTAAAAATTAGCTTATCTTTTCTTGCTTAAAAGTGTTGTGGTTTCTTTAATAAGTTTTTTCTCTTGAATTTTTGTACCCTTTTATGTACTAGTTCTTTTTTAAAACCATTTTTAATAGCTGTATTTTCTATCTGTTTGTATTCTTTGAAGTATTCTTCTTTGCTAATTTGTGTGTTAAACTGTTGATAATGGCATGTTTATGCATCATGGTGTTAAAACTGTCAGCTTTAATGTGATATCTGCATGTGAATTTGTTGTTCTATATTTTCCAAATTCCAGATTTCCTTGATGCTTCATAATTTTAATGTCCAAGAATGGGAATATGTTATCTGTTTCTATTTTGTATGTGAATGATATGTTTCTATCTTGTATATTCAGAAATTTTATGGCATCATCAATAAATGTTTTATTAATTATGGCAAATAGATCGCCAACATATCTGTACATTTTAAATATGTTTTGGAATGCAGAGTTGGTGTTGGAACTGAAATTATAGTGGGTGGGGTATTTTGTTATTGATGGTGATTTATTTTTATTTATTTAATTGGACAATTAGATGTTCTTTTTGTCTTGCCTCGGATCTTGAAGTCATGAATTGATGCTTCCTATTTCTCCGGTTCCTATGCAGAGGTTAGGGATCTCAGGGGAATTTGGGCTATTTTTATTGACTTGAAGTCATTAAGGAGGAAGGGGATTCTTCTCTGTAATAATATAAAGTTCAGCTCTGGTTGGACATTTAATTTATTCAACAATTTGAAAGGTTCAGGAAATTGCTATGCGTCTGTCGTGTAGTTATTGTTCTGGTCCTATTGTACTTTTTAATATACTCTTGGGTTATATTTCACTGTCTTCACTTGTGTATTTACTCACTTTAACACAATTTTGAAATCTGACAGTCGCCTATAATTTTGTATAAACATTTTATAATCATTCTACTCACTTAGCTGTAAAGGCTTTATCATGATGTCACAAGGGCGGCTATACATTATCAATGATTCAGCATCACTATTCTTACTATTACTCTCTCACTGATCCACCGATTTACTTTGACTCTCCGCCACGGTTTAACTGGTTTAACTACTATGACACTGAATAACTAATGACTGATGCTAATACTGAATAACTGCTACTTACTGCTAACACTGCTACAACCTCTCGAATGCTTAAAAATTACTTTTTATAGTTATTGTGAAATCTATTATGTGAATTTGCTCCACCCCTCGCAAAAATCTAATTCCTTTAAATATTATTGAACTTGGTTCCTTCTAGAATTTTATTGGATCACACCAGTTATGGTTTATTACATGTTTGCTTTTATTCGGTGGTGTTTTTTTTTTTTTTTTTTTTTTTTACCAGGAAACACATCTGCTACTCCCACACTACGAAAGTGGAGACCTTTTTTAGATTCCTATACTAAAAGTCTGCGATAAAGCAAGCTTTGGCCATATATGCGGCCTCCCTTTGAAATAGCTAATATCTTGGTTTGTATAAAACATGTGTTTCGGCATGTGGCATTTCTTTTAAGGACAAGTACAGTTACCAATTGAAATCACAATACTGAACGTACCCCAGTTTAGAGTGCAATGACATTTGGCACCTTGAGTCGGTGGGTCTGTCTGGTAAGATTTGAAAGAGTATAATTTAACAAAGGGCTTTCCAAAGCAAGGCTAATGTTCGCTTCCTAACTTTTGCAACAAAAGTCCACTGCATCCATCCGTTTTACAGAAACATAACAAAGGCATATATGTTGAGACAAATATAAAATGGCTTCAACCTCCATGTTTATATAATTGATATTAGCATAATTAATTATAAGTATTATAAATCTTATTATAATCAATTAGTACAGTTTATATATGGTATAAACATATATACATATCATTTTATGTATTTCTTGAGTATTAGAACAACTTGTTTACAAAGCTTTTAGACCTAAACCAGGAAGTGTGTTTTGGGAACAGGATGAAAAGAAACACCGGTCCCATATATCTTTTGTATTTGTAAGAGACTTTGTATATGAAGGGTCTTCTTTAAGAATTTGGAAAAAGAATGGGTCAGGTCCCTAGGTATTGTATGAATGGACAGAAGAGTTAGTTTTTGTTAAAATCTAGGACAGGCTGGGCAATAAAAACCTATTGATGCAACGGAAACTTGTGGGTGTCATAATGTAACTGACATTATGTAAAGTAACCCAGGAGAAAAACAGAAGCAATAAAGGGTAACAAGGCAGTCGACCGGGGAGTTTATGGAGGAGAAAGACTTAAACTGTTAACAGGGAGCTATATCAAAAATAGTGTACAAAGAGAAGAACCGTGGTATAGTTTGCAATTACCGGTCAATAATAGACTAGAATCCATCGGGCTAGTTGCCAACACCCATCAATTTTCTGAAAACTTAAAGGCGGCCCTTAAAAGATTAAATTACTTGAATATAAATAAATGGTCTTATTGTAAGCTCTACAATTCATCAAAAAATTTTAAAAATTGTAAATCTTTAAAAAAGTTTTCATATGGAACTTACACAGTGAAGCTCATGTGAATTGAACACTCTTCATGCTTCACTAACCTTAAAAATATACGGAACGGGTTTCAAAGATATGTTATCTCCATCTTCGGCCGTGGACGACTAGTGTGAAAGGTTTTTGTGTAGTATCAGAAGCAATGTTCCGCTCTGGTGAAACTTTTATGAACTTAAAATTTATATTTTCTTTTTTCGGAATGTCAAAATTCATCAAATGATCCATATGTTTGTAGATGTAAATTTTTTCCCAAATATCCAATTCTACTGGTCCTTGTACAGCTCTCAATAATTCAACCTTTGTCTTTATATCATGATTTTCGGTCCAAAAGTGATATGCCACCGCTGATTTTCCTATTTGTTTGTATTTTAAATTCCTCATATGTTCTTTAAGACGTATCCCCACATTCCTCTTGGTTTTTCCTATGTAGATCTTATCACATTCTGCACATGAAATCTTGTAAATTCCTGATTTTTTCTCCTTTGGAGTATTATCTGTAGTATTGTCTTTTAAAACGTTGTTTAGACTAAATCTATTAGTGGGAGCCAATTTTATATTAACATCTTTAAATATTTTTAAATATATATTATATATATTATTAAATATTTTTTTGAAATATTTTTTTTAGGCCTGAGAGGGTCATAAAATTCCAGCAATCCACTGATCTAGCTTGGCATGGCGATATTCGGTAGGCAGCAGGAGAAGAGGAAATCGACATCAATCTGTCAATTATCAATTGAATAAATTCCTCCCCCACTTATCATAGAAGCATATCGAAAATGACTGCAATGTGCACTGTCAATCATAGTATTACAGGAAGACATTACTTATTAGTCAAAGAGACATATCCATATACATATACTAACACATGAAATATTGAAGCGCTGATTCTAATTGTTACATTGATAACCTTGATTATTATGCTATTCTGGCATTGAACAATACCTGAAACAGGATACAATTATTATTATAATTGCCATCAGAAGCAATTATAATTAAATGGGGCATTTTGAGACGACATTTTCTGCTTAAATATGTATTCCAATTCTGCTCATAAAGAGGTTAACTAGAAATGGTTTTGCATTTATAGACATGCAAGTGGAGCAATAAGATATTTAATTCAACTCAATAATATAATGATTTCAATTAAGGATTAATATTCTATTGTTTTAAGTAAAAAGTTAAACTTAAGCATTAAAAGTTAAGGTCTTAGCTTTTTTGGAGTAAGTTTTGTTTTCTCCTTTGTCTTTTTTTTTCCATACAGCTGATTGAGAGAGGATATGGGATGCTTTCACTTTTATATTAGTATTATAATTATTTTTTTTTCATGATTTTGCCACCTCTTATTTTTACCAGCTCAGTGCTTCTCAACAATATATTTATTTTTTAATCTGCCAAACAAAAATGATAAGTTTGACTGGGGCATGTTGAAATTGATGCTATATGAACAGAGTGAATATAGGTGTCATTTCTGACTCACATATCCATCCCACCCCCTCCTCTATCCATTACTCATTTAGTGCAACAGCTTAGTGCTATTGCTTGTTCCCTATTTTCAATAGTTCTTCTTGTTTTGGATAACACAAGAGGTAGATACATTCTGAATATAAATTATCATAAAGTAATGTCTATTAGCACTTATATACCTAATGTTATCATAAATATGGTCTTAGAGTTTTCATTAAATTGACACAAGATGCTAAATGATGTTTTAATACCGTAATAAGCCAGTTTTATATGAATATATATAATGAATAGAAATCACACATCATTATTCAAAATGACCATCTTTAGCATGCAGCTCTTAGTCTTTGTGGCAACTCATCAATTGCATTATGCAAAACATCAACAGGGAATTCTCTTGCTGCCTTCACAAGAGAACACTTCAAATTGACAATGTATTTGCAAGTCTGAAGCACAGACCCCATTTTGGATTCACGTGGTTTTGGGTTTAAATTATCAGAAGGTCAATCAGAAGTGGAATTGAAGTCTGGCACATTGATCACTAGCCATAACTGGATTGTCTGAGCCTTAAGTGCAGGAGACTAAATCCTGTTGAAAGCTCCAGTTCAGACTGTTGAAGAGGATATTATTCAGGTTCCTGACCAATCTCTCCAGCACTTGTCTACTGGTACGCTTTGATTGAAATTTTTAGCCCTTTATCTCAGAAATGAACTCAGTTGTACCCTCATAACTGATACCTCACCATACTGTGATGCAGAATGATGACCCTTCTGGATCCTTGGAGCCTTTTTGATAGCTTTTCTTGAATTTATGCATTTAAATCAGTGGAAAGATTTGTTAGTGTCTATTTGCTCAGTAAAACTTAGGTAAGCACCTGCCTTTATTTAGTTCGTTTGTGAGGAGGTTTCCTTTATAAGCATGTAGTCCTAGATCACTGCTTCTTGTGAGACATTCTGAATATTTTTAGATCTGGGCCATTTGTCTCCTTATTGATTTCTGAGCACACAGGCTGTCACTGCCTTAACCAATTATGGAGTAGTGTGTATTGTGCACCACCTTCCTTGCCTAGGGTGGTCTTTCGCAGTTACAGCCTCTGTGAAATGTTGGATAGTACAATACACACACCTCTTTGAATATTTTGAATTCTGGTGTATTTTTAAAATATAACCTGGACTTGCCTAACTTATGCAGAGATATGACAGCCAGACAATTTTTGTCCATAGTGAAAGATACTACAGTAGTCATACATTCTACTTCCTACTTCTGCAATTTAGTTACAATGATTCATGTCTCATGTCACACCTCTGGAATGTACTGTCCTCTATGAGCAGAATCTTCATTTCCACATTTTCTATTATTTTATATAACAGTTTTCTAGGATTATTTCCTTGGTATACAAAATCAATGTTTAATTTAAACTATTAAAACTTATGTTAATATATTTTTGTGTTTAGTACAACTGCTGTCAAAAGTTGTGTCTATTTATCATAAGACTAGGTAAAAAGTTAACTAATTTTAATGTACAAAGATATAATTTTTTTTTCCAGGAGGTAAAACAAGAGAAGAATTACAGGAAGCTCTTGATAACATGTATCCTATATTAAAAAGCTTCAAAAAGCAATAATTATGTGAAGTGCAATGAAGAAAGCATTTTTTTTGCTATTAACTGGTACCTGACAAAATTAGAGCATTTCTTTGCTTTGAGCATTTGAAGTGGACTCAATCAATGCTGAGAAATGTTACATAGATTTATTTAGTAATATGCAATAAGTTTGTATAATATTTGTAATGCTCAGAGACATCAAGATTTTCAATATATGTATTTCTCCATGTGAGTCTATTTATTGAGAAACTAATAAAGAAAGCTGCTGGATTTCTTAGGATTTTTTTATGATGAAAGGTTTTCTAAAATCATCTGAATAAAAAAAAAAAAAAACATACATACATACATACATACATACATACATACATACATACATACATACATAATACATTATAGTGCAACGATTCATCACCCAGTTACAGCTTTACTTTAATTTTACTTTTATAAAGATGCAATGCAGATTGTTCTGTTGAAGGTTTCTTGGATTACATTTTATAGAAGATTTTATTTTAAGTGTTCTGTATATTTCTTATTTAACAAATGTACATATAAGCAGTTGTAGATATTAGTAATCAAAGATGTACACTTTTTTTATTCTATACATATTGGTTATTGCGAGTGAGTTAGTAAATTTTATTACCATATGTAGTTATTTTTTCTAAAATCATATAACAAATAGCATATGGTATGTTTTGCAGCATGTTGGTGATATTGTAGCCCAAAAACCAAAGCAAAATTATAGGAAAACATTTAACTATATTCATGAGATGTTTGATACTTCTAGAATCTTAAAATTAATGCAAAACTCAGTTTTAAAGCAAATTAACAACATGTCTGTTCTTTGCATCTACGAGGGTAGGCCCATAAGTTTCTGGCCTAACCATTTTCTAGATATGATGAAGAGAAAAAACTATATTTCACTTTTCCATATGGTTACCATTTATTGTAATTCACTTCTCACATCTTTGAATTAACATCTCAATCCCCCCCTCCCCCCCAAAAAATAGTTGGAGATCTTGTCTGTAAAATGGGTATAAATAGCATCCATCACTTCATCACATTTAAATTTCCTTCCTTGAAGGTCCTTCTTGAGTTTTGAGAAGAGAAAATAGATCTGGGCTGTAGGATGGATAGTCGATCTCTTTGAAGCCACATTTCTTCACAGCTTCCTTTGCAACAAGAGCTATGTGCATGGGCACATTATCATGAAGGTACACACCACCACTCATCTTTGAATTCTTTAAATTTGTTTCCTCATTTTTCTCTTTGATTGAAGCATGTAGTCTGTGCAGTAGGCCAGCACAGTACTCTCAATTTACTCCCCATTGACTCTCCTTGAAGTCAATGAACTATTCCTTCACAGTCCCAAAAGATTGTTACCATGATCTTCTTGGTTGACTGAGAATCCTTAGTCTTTAGAGGCGGTGCTTCGCCAGGTTTATGCCACTCCATTGATTCTCTTTTTGACAAGGGATCATAGTAGAGGACCATAGTTTCATCTCCTGTAACAATGGTTCGCAGAACTTCTCTTTTGTTGGCATGGCAGAGCTCTAAAAATGCCTGAAAACAGATGACTCATTGCTGCTTTTGGACTAATGAAAGAAGTCTAGGCACCCATTTTGCACTTACCTTATTCATGTTTAAATGTTCATGAATAATTCGAAGGATATTTTAGAAAAGCCCAACCTTGCTGGTATTTCTGTAACTTTGAGCCGCAGGTCTTCCATAATTTCTCCTTCCACAAGAGCAATGTCTTCAGGAGTGAGCACTTCCAAGGGCCGACCTGCATGCTCTTCATCTTCAGTGCTTTATTCATTGAAGACCCATTTGAAAATGTTTATCCCATTCTTTTATGGTAGAATATGAGGGGGATACTTCCCATATACACCATCAAATTGCTGTTTAATTTCATTTGGAGTAAGTGCTTCTTTTGTGAATAACTTAATAACAGCTCGATTTTAAACATGTCACAATCTTCTGCATATAGACTTCTTTATGCAACTATATCTGAACAATTGAGCACAACAGAGTGGAAGTTACAACTGAAATTATTACTTAAGAGATAAGGTATGACACCAGATAAGGGTTTTGTGAAGATGATAATCCTTATTGGTGAGGCTGGAAACTTTTGGACCTACCCTCGTATCCTCATTGGTCTTTATCATCTGGTAGTTACTTGAAGAATCTTTCCAGTATATTTGTAGTGTTTATTATTGATTGTTGGAAAAGATTTGAAGCTAATGCAATATGTGAATAATGTTTGTTTGCTTCAAAGAGTTTTAAAGAAAAATGACATTGGAAGTTATTATGCAAATACAAATGGATGCAAGCTATTAGCAATTTTGTCTTTTTCATATTTTTCTTGGGATGAACATTTGTTTGTATGAGGCATTAATTGTTATTTATGCTGTGTGTTCATTCAAAGTTTCAATAAACACAAGTGCATTATTTTTAATCAAATACATAGGCATACATTATTTGTTTCATTGTTTGTTCCTTTGCATGTTATTGTAGATTTTAACCAAATAGCAAAATTTCTCTTCAGGCCTCCAACTTGTCTTTACTTGACAAATGTTGTTTGTAGGTAATGAGAATGCTGGCTATCAGTATGGATTAAGGCTGGGAGAACTGCATCATTACTAATGGTTAGGAGACTTTACAAAATGATCAAAGACATACCAGCAAGAAAGAGAGCTCAAATTCAGATTATTGAGGTCTTTGTGGCTAAATAAAGTTGAAATAAGCACAATGTGGGAATTAGTGTTAGTTGTGTAACAAAACATGCCAGAAAAGAAATGTACACTCTATGGAGGATAGGAAAATGTGTTAGAAAGTGAACAATACAAATGCATTTGGTTTTCAGAAACAAAAACGATGAACCATTACAGCTTCAGAACAATGGTAAGGAGTATGGTAAGAATATTATCATCCAGCATCATTTGCTGAAGACTCTTTGCAGGTACCATGCGATCAGTGTTGTTTCCTTCAGAGTGTTTTGCTTAGGGGTTAGTGGGCCTTTCATTAGTCTTTTTAACCAGCCAGCCAGCTGGATCTCGGTGATTAGAGGGAGGGTAAAACAATAAAGCAAATGAACCAACAAAACAAAAACCAATTTAAGAGGCTCATTATTTACCAAAGTATCAAACGAGGTGTTGAAATTGCGTGCCTTCTTTCTGCATATATTTTTGGCATCTCTGTAGAAAATTATTCATCACTGACTGTAGTACATTTGAGAGCTGAAAATTTCCTGATGAACATTATATTTGAGTTCTTGTATGGTGCAGGTTCATCTTGTATGTGGCATTTTTTAATTTACCCCATAGATAATAATTGCAAGCTCTTAAGTCTGGGGACCAAAGGGGCTACAAATCCCTAATAATAACTCTGTCTTGTGAAATGCCTTGTAAATTGCTCTCATGGAATTATTGATTGTGTAAACAGTGGCAAGTCCTATTGAAAAAAAATTCATGATCATGCTCCCTGTCCATTAATTCTCTGAAAAAGATTAGTATGGTATTCACATAAGTAACAGAATAAAATGTAGGCCCCAAAAATTGGTCATACGATTCTTTCACCTCTAAGTCAGTATATATGAATTGTACATAAAGACATGCTTTGCTGTTGTAAATACACTTTATGTATATCGTAGAATTAAGAATGAACAACACAACACACAGGCAGGAACAGCTGTGCTACAACTATGGCAGCAAGGTCAACAAGTAAGCAAGCAAATTTGTTACCCTCTCCACAGCACAGCAAATGAGTGAGGACTTGCTTGTAGTAAACACTCCTTGCTGCAGGGAAAACATCACTGATCACACATTAAGCAAAACTAATAAAAAGCTATGCCAAATATGAGAGACATTTAATAAGTTATCAACCCCCAGTATAAAAATGAAACCGGACCTCATTATTTTTCACTGTAGTGTCTCTCATTTGACTTTCATACTTCACCTCCACTGATTTGATTCATTTGAAATTTAGGGATATGTCTTGGTCCGATAACCTTCTCTATGACATTATTGGAACACCTCTGTCGAAGAAGGAATGCCTTCAGGTTTCAAAAGAGAAAATAATAACTGGTGGCTGGGCCTGGACTATAGGGTAGATGGTTAAGCTGCAAGTACCCACATACTGGATAACTACTCTTACTTTTTGGGATTTGTAACAAGGTGCATTATTGTAAAGCAGCATACCTCCATTGTCCATTAGCAAAACTAAGAAATCATAGGGCTCCCCTTCTCATATCTGCTCTTACAAAAAGGTGGTATATTGCAACACATACTACTTATGTTCAAATGCAATAATAATAACAGTAACTACTATAACAACAGACTTATCTTGCAATTTTCCAAAGTGCCATTGCTTCGTTGAGGAACTGAGTGGTGACTTTTTTGACATCAATATTCCTGCTTCATTTCTAATGGAGAGCATAGATAATGAACTCAATCTTATCTGTGACATTGTATTATCAGGTAAGTATTTATTAGTTTTAGCTTATTGAATGAGCACTTGGCCATAGCTGATAGTTAAAGTGAGGACATTGTAGAACTGTACACATATTAGTAACACTGCTGGCAAATGGCAGGATTTTCATCAATTAGGTATAATTTGGCCAGCTTCTTTTTTGAAGTTCACAAAACATTTGATCATAATGGATCAAAAACTATTCATTTACTGAGGAAAATATAAGATAAATCTGTAGCATAATATTTGCAAAGTGCATCGGATTTTTTTGATCATTTACTTTCCAGTTAAGGTGCTGAGTGTTGATGGTTGGAGTGGTGAGAATTTAGCTGAGATGATGTTAATGTTTTTAAAATGTTTAAGCTGCTGAATTATGTTAAAAATAAATGCTTGGAAATTTTTTTTCTGCATTCTGTATTTGTTCATCAACTGCCCGTTCATAAAAAAACTTCTTAGCCTGGCATTGCTATGTTGTTTTTAAAACAGGGTCTATTTTCCAAGAATTTGAGATTTCCTTTGCTTCCTTTTAAACAATGCTCGAAATTGCTGCCTCAACTCCATATTATTTCTTGCTTGTTTTAACAGTGGTGTTGCCTTCAGTAAATCAATGGACTTTAATTATAAATATTTTAAAACAATGTTGATGTACTGTAATATTATTTCCAATGTATAATATATGTTATATATTATACATTGGAAAACAATCATAACTTACAAACTATAAGGAAGCTTACAGTATGTGAGCTTTTGTAATGGGTCATATATAGCAAATAATTCAGTAAGACTTAAAAACTCCTGTGTTATGAGACATAGGTATTTCATCATGACCACAAAAAGATATAATACGAGTTAATGTTAATAGTATATTCAATATCCATTAATGTTTTATTCTTTGAAAAGCTATGGATACAGTAAATTTACTTTTCATCTATCTCTCATATGTTAAATAAGATGTAAGATGAATGGCTTGAGTTTTCATGCTTTCCTATCTTTTATCCTATTCCTGCCAAACTATAATTGTACCATTATGCTTGCAAAATTCTTGTTGCTTCAGTCAGCGACGATCCAACACACATAACTATAAACAATATTTAGAATTTGGTGAGTAGCATAACTAAACCTATGTATTACTTGTCCATTTTTTGTTTTCATTTTACAATAATAGAGCTGAAAGATGTATTTGTAAATGGTCATTTGATAAAGGACCTTCAGGTTGATGGGACTCTAAATTAACAATTTTCATTTTTAAATCATCATTTAATTCTTCAATAAAGCGACCATGATCAGCATCAATTAAATGTATCACACTGTCAGTATGAGAATATATATTTGTGGAAAATTCTCAAATTCATTTATTATATTGCATCTTACATTGTCAACTGAAACACTTACTGTAAGACCTGCTACCAGTAGTACTAGGAATAGACTCATTTGTACTTACAAAAAATACATAATTTTTTTTCCTTCAACTTTCTGACTGATTCTTCTATTTCAGGATCTAACTTCCACTTTAAAGCTTGCTTAAATGTTTAGATTTATTTAAACTTATGTTTCCTGATTCTCTGGGTAAACTTATTCACCTATCACACCACGAAGGAAACTGATTTTCTGTGACTCAATTTCTTTGCATGCCAGTTATGCACCATGATTCATTCTTGCATATACATATTAAAAAGAACATAAACTGTGTGTAATTGTAATATATGTATTACATTTAATTCAGAAATTAATTTAATCTCACTTTCTAAAATTTTATTAAAGATTATTATAAAAATAACGTTACTATACACATTCCAAAGTCTTTGTAGCGTATACAAGTTGATTGCTTAATTTATCCTTACACGGAGGACAGAAACGCTCCATATTGTAGGCGAATCCCGAGCGGTAGCGGAAAGAGCCGAAGGTAGTGACGCACAATAATAGATAATAAGGCTTTCAAATGCAAGGGTATGATGACTCAGACGGTTAGAGCGTCATGCTGTAGTTGTGAAAATAGTGGTTCGAATCCTCTCGTCCATATGTTTTATTTTCTGCTGGAGTTAAATAAGATTTGCCACCACAATGCTGTACTTGCTAACATAGTTCTAAGCAAACAATGCACTATAAATTGAAATTTACAAAATTTTCTCCTACTGGAATCAAAGGAGATTTTCCACCATTGCAGTGATTTACCCGCTCTTATCAATTTATATTGACGAAAAGGAGGCGAGCGTAGGCCGTCAGGCCTTAGCAAGCCGCAGCAAACCACTGGATCCACCGGTTTCTAGAATTTGCCCGAGGTTAGCGTTAGGGTTAATGTATATGTGTTTTTTTTTTGATTGATTGATTTATGGACACTCTTCAACATCTCAGGTTATCAGCGTCCCATTCAACTCAGGGCGTGAAACGGCCGACAAATTTTGCTCAGAGGCCTGTCTTTCAGGCTTGAGGTTCTTTTTCGTGCCCTAAATGTGCGACACGGGACCCACGGCTTTGCTTCCCTTCCGAAGGAAGCTCGGTCCTGACCGGTTTCGAACCCGCGATCTTGGGTATAGGAGGCAAGTATGGTAACCATTACACCACCAGGACCGACTATGTGTGTGTGTGAATAGCGAATTCCAATAAGAGCAGATTTGCCACCGTTACAATGTTTTATTCGCCTAACAATCCCTTTTCAATTTATAATTAGAAATATGGAGGGCAACACATAGATTTCATTGTTTAACAAAAAAAAAATACAATACATGCAACATTTACATTGTTACAAGTGGACACGCAAATAGCTCCACTCTGTCCGCTGTCGCTCGCCAGCCAGCAGCAGCAGCAACGATTTTTTTTTCTGAATGTACGACAAAGTGATGCTTTATGCCAGACGACAGAAAGAGTTGAGCATATGTGGGAAAAGCAAGAGTAGGGATTAACATTTAACATTGCATCATCGAAAAGAAAAAAAAAATGTTACAACTTAAGAGGTGGTTGATGAAAGAAACAAAACTCGTAAACAGTATATCTTTGGAATGAATAAAATTCAAAAATAATGTCTTCATGTAGACCTATATTATAGAATGGTTTCTAGGGCATCACGGGCATATAGGCCCATTGTACGCCCCTGCCACTGTCAATTTTCCATACCATATCTCGTTGATAACCTCATAATTCTACACTGTAGAGGTATACGTTTCTACAGTGATGGTGGACTTTTGGTATAAATTCGCAGCACACTAATTACTTGGGGATAGGAAGTCCTGATACTTCCATTGTGTAAACTCTTGTTTTGTTTTGGGGTCATAGTAGTGAACCCATATTTCAACCCCAGTAACTATGATAATAAATAATCAGTATTTCCTTGTAGGAGGCCCAAATTATCCTAACTGAATTCCTGGCAATACGCTTTCTGGCCTGGGCCGTTTCACTAAACATCCAGTCTAGTAGTTACTAGCGTTAATTTCAACCGTTCTAATAAAACCTGTTTAACAACATTTATTCCACAGTGGTAGAATCCTAAAATTTTGTCATTAGTTGTTAATACTGGTGTAGCGACTGTACCCGAGCGTGAAAAAGGTTGTTTCGGGGATATTTATTACGCTTGTGAACTGTTTGTTGATGCGATTTTGTTTACGCAGCATATATTTTAAATCGTATATTCTAGTTATAAATTAGTATTGTATCTACCGCATCGAAAATAATCTCTAGTGTTCAATACTAAGAACAGTGCTGCAATTAATTAGTAAGCATTATGAAGTAATTTTTTTTACGCAATTCTCCGGTAAAATTACGAAGAAAGACAAAGCCAAAATATGAAGAAGAAGAAGGAAAAAAAAAACGCAAATCGTGAAAGCATTGGGGTTAATTACATCGGAGAAAGATTACACATATGTTATGTAAGGGACACATTATGGCCAAACATCAAGAAAGCTACAATGGTAAGTGCCTTTATATTACATTCATAGTATTATCTACAAATAATGGTGTAAATAGCACAGTTTCTATGGTATTTTTCAAGTGAAAATAGATAATTCAAGAAGTACAGAAATGGGTGGTGGATTTGATACCGTACCTTTATAAGGTTTATAATTAAAATGCATCGAGTTTAATTGATAGAATCAATACCTAACTTAAAATATGTACATAGTATGTAAATTCACCATTCAAAATTCATGGATAGAATTCCACTAGTTAACAATATGCAATATTACAAAACCAAATATTTCATGAAACAGAACACTGATAAAACAAAATTGACACACTGATGATATTAGTCTGCCACAACAGTAACTAGTAGTTTATTCTCATAAGTTCTAGAAACACACAGTTGAAAATTAAACAAATTATGCTAGAATGGAGACTAGTTTTACTAAGTCACGAGCTTCTGGTGCCAGAATTTGGGATACCTATTGGGAACTGATCTTTGACATCTTCATATGGGAGTGAATAATTGTGAAATTGTGCTAGTTCAAGAAATATTACTAATACAGAATAATTTTGCATACTTGTAGCTTCCATTTTTTGACTCATTTCTTTTGAAGATGCTTTCACAGGAAGCATTGTGTGGAGGTCATCTTCAATGGATTCCCAGCCTTCCTTAAATTTCTTGACCTAAAAGTGTACTTGGTAGTTGAGAAATGTATAAAAAACATGTACAGCTTTCATCCTTCCTGATTTCTTTAGACTTTTTCCCTTTATTTGTAAAGAATTTAACATGGAATCAAGCTGGAAATCACTCATTTTTACTCTAGACTTGATTGGAAATGCTCCTGTCATCCTCTTTCAGCACTTACTGCAGACTGTTTTACTGATTTGCAACTATTTCTATTTCAACCAAGATGTACCATTTACCAACCTGCATGCTCAAGCTCAGCTCTCCAGTAATAATTTAACATTACTTAATTGAATGCTCCTCATACACTGATGAATTCAAAGAAGTGAAGAATGTGAATGTACTGATGATCATTTTTAAAATTTTGAAAAAAATTCTTTTTTTTGTTTTTATTATTTTTTGTCATAAGGGAATGATTTGTTGCATAAGACTTATTCTATAATTAGAGAAAATCCTCAGTATGTAAGCAAAGGAATAAGAAGAGCTTAACTTACTGTAGTTGAAAATATCCACCCAACTAAATTGATGACCTATGGACTTGAATTCATTTTGTGGAAGCAAGCAAGAATAGTAAACTGTTTGGGGAGATGAGATTGTCCCCTTACCACCTGAATCTAAATTCAATAGAATTCATATAAAATAGCTGAGAAAAAATTTGAGATGTTTCTTTAAGTGCTCTAAAAACTATGGTACTTCAAGCTTTCACTACCATAACAAATGGCAGGAAATTATTGATCGTGTTTCAAAAATATCCAACAAATATAGGATAAAGATGGTTTTATACATGAAGAAGTAAAGAATAATAATGTCTATAAGCAATGACAACATTGATGGTCATGTAAACACAAAGGGATACAGCTGGCTCCAGAGTATATAGCTGTGTGGAAGCAAAACAGATACAGATATTTTCATCAGCAGCAGGAATTCAACAATTGTAATAATTATTAGATTATTATGCATTACATTTCATTTCTCTGTCCAAATGACAAACTTTCAGATTGTGCTCCAGTTTACATTGCAGGCAGACTGCACACTTTAGTTCTTGTTTTGAGTGTTCATACACAGTGCAGCAGCACCATCCCTCCATTCTATTCTGAGATTTACTAATTAAAAGTATGTTCCTGTTTGAGCCAAGTTAGTTGATGGGGCTATTTTTCCAGCTTTTTACCTCACAATGAAAAAGAAATGCCAGATAATTTGAATTCCAAAAGACTTATATTCATTTTGTCCAACACAAATTGCTTAAATGGCAATGTACATGAAATGATCAAAAGAACATTAAACCATTTACAAAAGTTTAGCTGCAAACATTGGGTATTATTGGTGTCTAGAGTCACAATGATTGACAGATCTTTCAGTTCATCAGATGAAATTGGATAGAATAGTGCAGAAATAGTGTGATTGGTATCTCAAAAGATAATTTTCCATCATATGTATTATAGTGGAATAATTACATTGCAAGCTTAAGCAGTGTTAATATTATCCCAAATATTATTACAAACTTCCAACACAAAATATATTTACCTATTTTTTTCCTTCCCTTACAAGGATTAGGCCTTTGTGATCTGTTCCAAGGCATGTCTTGATCTTTGACATATTCTTATTTTTTTTAATCTCTGTGGTCTGCATTATCATTTTTGCAGCCTGCAATCTTGATTTATCCTTATTCTTTATTACCGAAGTTTCACAGGAATATAGAATTGGTTTTGCTACTACTTTATACTGGGCTTCCGAGTATGTCCTCACCGCGCGCATGGGGTTGTGCGGTCGTTAAACAGTAGAGGAATGGCAAGATCAGAGAAGTCTTCATTTTCCTCAAGGTAGTCAACATCACACGAGTTCTGGAGAACAGACGTATAACTTGTGCATGAATATCTTAAGGTAGGGAAGGGAATAGCGCGAGACGTATGCAGTGATCTGCATGCCACGATCAGGCTCAAGCAAGTTTTATGTCAAAGCCTGCGATTTGCCTCCATTAAGCTGATCCAGCTGATCAAAGCCAAGCCAATGCAATAGAACACCTGGTTTTTGCTGACTTCGAAGAACTGGAAGGAGCTGTTCTGGGGTGGATATGCCGTACTCTGAAAAGTGGCTCCAGAAGGTTCTGTAGAAACTGCCACACCGGTACGGTGGCGCAAGTGCATACAGCTCACAGGGAACTATATTGAGAAGGTGGATCTTTCTACCGAGTTGTAAATTATGTTATCGTGTGGGGCAAAAATAAGTGTAATACAATATTGTATACCTCTCATACTTGACATAATCAGCATATTACTATCTATGTATAATATTGAAAATCTATTTAAAGTGTTGATCGTAGAGAGCACTGAATGATCTCTCTCCGGCCCCCTAGCATTAGATGGTTTCCACATTTGGAAATTTCTCTTTCACGTCACTTTCCACAAGCAGTTTATTTCAATCTTCTGGAGGGACTGAGAATTGTTCTTGTTCCATGAGATTCACAGAACATGGAAAGTTCTGCAGTTCATCATAAAACTTTTGCATCTATATCATTTTGACTCTACCTTGGGAATATCGCTCAAGTCACTTTTGGTAGAACGATCATGTTCAATAAAAACAGCTTTAAATGGATTAGATCCCAACTTTACTTTTCTCCAGTTTGTCACAGATAGTATTCAGTATCTCCGCTGGAATCTTTTCTGTTCCCTCTGGAATCTAGGTGAACATCCTCTGTACTTTCATCAGCAAAGCCTTTTCTTTTTCTTCTCCTTCTCCTTTTGTAACTCTCACCATTGTCTGGTTGCTCAACAGGCGTAAACAAAGCCGAGACTCCCATGATAATACCAGAATAATTGTCGTAACATCATTACAGAATGTTTCAGAGACTGGAGTAGATCTAGTACTTTCTTCATATTTTCATCTTCTTCCTGTTGAATTTATTAATTTTTGCAATCTCCAGCTCCACAAGATAGTTTTTCAATGAATGCTTTTCTGATGTCATTATAAGCTTCTCGTATCCACGATTACTGTTCTTTGAACCCGCGAAATATTATGTGCAACTAAAAATTTCCTTTTTGTTTGTTTGTTATTGTTTACTTCCCTTGGCACTGTGATTCAGACACCCTCAGGAACTTGGGGTCCTTAGCGATTGCTGTTTAGCGACTTCATAAATCCCTCATTGTTCCTATGACCGTCCGTCAAAGGCAAATGTATATTAGGAAATTTCCTTACTTTTGCTCAAAATGAGAGAAACTTTGTCGTTAATACGGTGGAATCTTAGAGATGGTTGGATTCAGTATCGTTTTCACAAATCCACCACATGAGCCAATCTTGCACATAACCGGTAGTTATAAAAAACACTAAGGAAAACTTCGGATGAAGTCCTCTGTGTTAAATTTGTAATTATTTACCGGCAAAAAAAAAAAAAAAAAACAAAAAAAAAAACGCAGTTGGATCACTGAAAGTCAAGTTTGTACATGGTTTGTTGGCATTATAATATTTCTTCTCAACATTTACAGCTATCTCTTTGCTATCAGGCTTTAAAGTTTTTCCGTGTTTCCCAGCACTTACGGCTTCGCTCCTTTTACTACTACTTCTATTATTATTACTATTATTATTATTATTATTATTATTATTATTATTATTATTATTATTAGTTACAACTGATGTATCGCCCATATTATTATAATTGTTGTATGCATTTCATTTCTCTAATTGATGTAATGTGTAATAATCATGAGTAACGTATATTTAGGATTTATATTCTAGTTCATACGTTGCATAGCTGGAAATTCTTATAAGAAGGAAACTTTGTGTTTTGCTCACCGTAAGCGGAGACACTCCGAAGTCTTATAAACATCAGGTTCTTTTGTATAGGCAGGACGCAGCCTTTTGTACCCTGTCCTTTTAAAAGAGATGTTTTCGTAGAAGAAGTCTACCGTTCTCTTTAACTTACGTAAGTGGGGGAGTTTAAAACCCGCTGGGAGGTAAAAACCTTTAACAGCTAAAGCGATGGTTCTGGTTGAAAGTTGCGTATCACAGAAAAGGTTTTCAAATCCCCAGTGAAGAAAGAATCAGGCGAGGCCAAGCAAACTTGAATTTAGCCAGCGAGAGAGCTTAGTTTAAAATTCTGTGTGCGTCCCAACGATATATGTTTGAATTCTGTATAAAAAAATACAGGTTTGGGCGCCGAGCTTCATTCGATATTAGGAATCTCCGAAGTTGTTCGTTGTTCTGATTCTAGCTAGATCTTCAGAGTTTTTTTTCGTCACTCAGCTGACTTCTAAGTTCTATTCCGCGTATCAATTAATCGGAATATGAAGTTACTGTCTGTGTAACAAATAGTTGTCAAGTCTGCGGTTTAGTAAATATAACATCAGGACAAACAGTCCATCAAGTGAACATTGTTGAATAATTACGCGCAGCGTCTACTTTGCTAGCGACAGGACATTTATCATCAGAAAGTGCCGTTCAATAAATCATCAGTGAAAGTTACTTCTGATCTCCTATTTATTCGTAACGCCGGTACCTCTTCTTAACCCATCAGCGAAAACGCCCCGAACTTTTTTTACTTTTTCTTGGGACGGAAGTAACAAATCAACACCATCTACGAGTCAACATCAATAGGCCAACTGTCAACGCCCCCACAACATTATAGTCCCAACTCCTTATCATTATTACATATAAAAAAGAACGATACTCATTACGATATTTCCAGCAAAGGCATAGCTCTCCAACTCCAACATTTTGACGATTTTTAACAAAACCAACAGTAAACAGTTAGCCAAAAGAAAGGTACTGACTTCGACACATGCAAGCATGCCACTGAGGCCTGAATAATCACGTAAAGAGCTGCGAATCAGCGAAACTGCATGGTATTTCCAAGAATTATGACAAAAGATGGTTGTTGTCCCTATTGATTGTACGATCCGTGGAAGACAAGGACTTTAGACAAGGACAGCACAAAACATGCCAACTTAAATCTCATGGACTTCAGGTTACCTTGTCACTGGGAAACTTGAAAGCAGTAACATAACCACTCTTACATATAGAACTTTCATAATTGCTGGTTCACCCAGGCAAACAACACTTAGGAGCCACCTATAAATAGACAGAATTAGATAAATTAATAACAATGGAACATAACCGATTATGCTCTCCGTTAGCTATTGATTGTTGTTCTTTTGTGTTATTGTGGACTATATTACGGGTTACCTTTTAGCTTTATAATCCCCTTGAAGTCAATCTCCTCTTGTCTACTTATTAATACATTTGTCATCCATTTATTTGTAATACTTTAGTTTAGAATTTATCTTGTGCTATCATTTGCTCCCATAAAGCGAAAAACGTCAGGACGTAAAGCCATATTGTTTCACGTTTGTCAGAGGCCAACGATACCCTGTTGCCAGATATCCTCCATTCCAGCCAGTAATTGATGACAGCCATGATTCTGCTGTGTAAAGCATTCTGTGATAAGACGAATTATATCATATTAAGTTAAGTTTTGTGGGCTATTCGCTGGCATATAATAAAGATCACTGTAAATAATCCTTAACCCATTTTCAATTTCTTACTTCTTTGCTACATATAAGGGATACTTTGATGGTTGGTAATATAGGGAAGACGAGGGACACACTCACATTAATTTTTGTGAGATGTTCAGTATCAACAATTGCGACTTGCGGCCGTGCATGATCCAACGGAAATGCGTGATATGGCTTTGCAGCATTTTTAGGATATCTCTGAAGTATTGCCCAGTTACATTTGTGTGGTGTGCAGCTACATGTTTGTAAATTGTAAATTTTTAAATCATTCCTTGAATATCAAAAAAATGAAATGATCATAATTTTTCTGTAGAAGTAATCACTTTATATATATAAGATTTCCGCATAGAGCTTTTGCTATTTACTCTCAGGATCGAAATGATGTAGCCAAGTTTCATCAGCAACGATTATCTTTGAAAGAAACCCCGTATCTTTCTGTAATAGCTCTACTGCATGCAGACATGCACGTCCTTTTGTTCGAGAATCAGCAATCTTGTAACTTCCCATATACAAACACGTCTTATGCTCATTTTACCAATTACCAGCGTGTGTTTGTGGCGCTCAGTCAATTTTGCAGAATTTCTGAAAGTGTTCTTAATGTTATTCAACGATCCTATCTCACAATGACAGCAGCGGTGTTAACGCTTTCTTCTGTTAGAGCACAAACTGGAGTGTCGGGTCCACGTTCTTATGAAATTGATAATTTTAAACCATCTTCGAGCTGTGCTAAAAGGCAGAACAAACTCTCCATATCCCATAACATTTTATTGGCCTCGGCTGAAGATTTGTTTGAGACAAAATTATAATTTCAAAGCAGCATATGGTTCGTAGCATGTCACCTCTGTATTGCTGTTGGCAGAACTGAACCCATCTCTATTTGCACACCTCTCACAGGCGAGAACGGAGTGACAACAATGAAACTAATATCATGTGTATATTATGCATCAAGTCAACAAAACATTGTAAAGCTAAAATTAGGGGAGAGATTATGCTTGTAATAATTAGGTTTATTATTTTTTATTGAACAGTCTTCCTAGCTCCTTAATTGCTTGACGTGTTTTCTTAAAATGCTTTAATTAAAATTTTAATTGATAAAGTAGATGATTGAATTTTGATAGCCTACAGTTGTTTAACAGCAACTGACGTAGAAAGATATTCCTCCAAAGTGTAGTTATTGATTCCGGGAGTAATGGAAAATTCCAGACATTTTTCTTTGTAAGAGTTACGCGGAGTCGGACTTTCACAAATAGGTGTCTTCTTAGTACTAGACCAAAGAGTTTTATTCCGGAAAACTTCCATATGTCATCCGCTACTGTATTAAATATATACATAATGTAAGTAGGATGGAATAGGCTTGTGAAAATAGAACTCGAAATTCTTAAAAGGTTCGTTGCAAAATGATAATTCCACTATGTTTCCTCTTGTGTAAGACAGGATAAATATATTTTTTTATACATAAAATCAAAATGCAACATAACAATGACCATAAATATTGCTAAATTTTGGTACATTTCAGAACCGGAATAATAGTTACCAAAGTGGTATCTGGCGTTGCAAAACATAAGAATATGCTGTATTTTTCCTTGTTTCATTGCAAGTGCATTTATCCGTACGCGGCGAACGGAATCGGAATCACGTGCAACTCAAACTCTTGCTGCAAGTTCCGAGCGACAACGGAGAGAGCCGGAGAGAGCTGAAGGAGAGTAGGAGATAGTGCTGCAATATATAGCTATATAACAAAACTTCGAAGCACAACTGCATAATAGCCCAGACGGTTAGAGTGTCATGCTACAGGTGTGAAGAAAGTGTGTCCGAATCTTCATGTCCTTATGCTTTTTCCTTTTATCTGCCGGAGTTAAAGGAGATTTGCAATGCGTTACTGGGTACTTTAGTACCACTTACAGAATGCAGTAAAATTGATATTTAAGACTTTTTTCTGCTGCAATCAAAGGAGATTTGCTACCATTACAGTGATTTATCCGCCCCTATCCATTTATATTTACGAAAAGGAGGCGAGCTTGGATCTCCAGGACTTAGCGAGCTGCATCAAACCACTGGGTTCACCAGTTTCTAGGATTTACCCGAGGCGTTAGGTTAGTGAGCGTGTATACCACGTGCCAACGTTTTTTCCAATCCTCGAAGCACTTTAAAAACTCGTTTTTTCTGATCTTGTTCAGCTCCTCCTTCGATGCCGTCTTTATCTCCTCAATCGTGGCGTAGCGTCGTCCTTTCATGGGCCTCTTCAATTTTGGGAACAAAAAAAAAAGGCTCAGGGGGCCAGGTCTAAGGAGTACGGTGGCTGCGGCATCATAAGTGTGTTGTTTTTGCCCAAAAATTCGCGCACAAGCAACAATGTGTGAGCAGGGGCGTTATCATGGTGCAAAAGCCAATTTTTGTTCTTGCACAAATACGGGCTGGCGGATTGCTTCGCGCAAATTGCGCATAACTTGCAGGTAATATTCCTTATTGACCTTTCTACCCTGTGGCAAGAACTAATGATGCACCACGCCCCTGCAATCGAAGAAAACTGTAAGCAAAACCTTCACATTCGACCGAACTTGGCGCGCTTTTTTCGGTCTTGGCTCTTGTGGCAGCATCCATTGGGATGATTGAGCTTTAGTTTCCACCTCATAACCATAAACCCATGGTTTGTCACCAGTTATGACCCTCTGGAGCAAATTTGGGTCGTCGCGGACAGAGTTCAACAGCTCCTTAGCAACGTTAATGTGGTGGTGTTTTTGGTCGAAATTGAGCAACTTCGGTACGAATTTTGCGGCGACCCGTCTAATGCCCAAATCATTGGTAAAAATCGAATGACACGAGCCAATCGATATGTTTAGGTCCTCAACAACTTCTCTAACAGTGATTCGACGATTGGCCAATACTATTTTCTTCACTTCTTCAATGTTTTCGTCTGTTGTTGACGAGCTCGGGAGTCCGGGACGCTCTTCGTCGTTCACATCTTCTCGACCCTTTGTACCACCGATAAACGTTGCTTTGGTCCAAGGTAGCTTCACCATATGCCACAGTCAACATTCGGAAAGCATCCGCGCACTTAATTTTGTTTTTCACACAAAATTTGATACAGATTCTTTGTTGCATTTTTTGGAATAGGCAAAAATCGAAGACAAGCCAAAACACGTCCAAGCAAAATAGCTGTCAACAATTAACTGAACATTCAAAATGGCCGAGCTTGTCAACATAAGTGAGGGATATGAGTGCTAACATAACGCTACAAAACAATCGAAAATCGAATATACGTAGCCCGCGGAAATTCAAAATTTGCTATACTTTTTGAAGAGACCTCGTATATGAATTAATTTCAAATTGGAATAAGAGCAGACTTCTCGCCGATACAATATTTAACCCGCCTAACAATGCCATATCAATTTATATTTAGAAGTTACGGAGGATAATGCATAGGTTAAATTATTTTTAACACAAAAAATATATGGAATATTTACTTACAACTCGTCTCGCCACGTTCGGCTCTCTCCGCTGTCGCCCGGGACTTTCAGCAAGAGCTATACTAGCAATGAGTTGCACTATGATTCCTGTGATTCCCGCTCTGCCGTTCTGCGTGTGCAGGCAGTGTGTACTGTGCCTTTGAAGAGTGCAAGACCAAGTGGTAGAGTTTGAAGTTAGAGCATTCCAGCTTCGCGCAAGGCCAGATTAAAATCCTCTAAGGGCGAGTTGTTTAAAATTTGCTAAACTGGAGAGATTAATTTTAACCGCAATTTTAAAATTAACTAGAGATTACTCATCATTTCTGTTGCATAAAATAATCTCAAACTATTTAACCTCGAGTTTGCAATAACCTTCAAGCTTAACATCTCCAAATAATAGATAAATTCGTGTTTAGAGCTTTGGTGTTCAACTGTTCAACCTGAGAAAAGCAATAACTATTCATTTTCCCCACCTCTTATGTATATGGGGTTTCCCCTTAATATGTATTTATACATGAATAAGAAAAGTCAAAGCGAATGCGAGCGGCAAATTTTAGCAAACGTAAGAAGGATATTATTATTGATCTGGTGCTAAAATATAAGGAAATAACGAAAAACAACAACAACAACAACAACAACAAAACAGATTCGATCTCCTATAAGGATAAAGAATGTTATAGAAGCCTAGCGTCGTTTTCCTTACATTAGCCTCTATTGGTCATTCGTTTCTCCACTTTTAATATATTTCCTTAAAATTAGTAGTATCATGAACATCGAATTCAGAACATGATTTCACTTAGTTTGTGATTGTAGTCGGGGACATAAAATCTGTTCCAGCTCATCGACATCTTTTGCTAAGCAAAATCGCATTTTGAATTGTTTGACGTTCAGTTCTAGGAATGGATTGTTTCTCTCATGAAATACACGAGAGCATGGTGAAATTCATCATCGGATAAGATGTGAAATAATCATAAATCTGTAAGGAAATACGTACAGTACACCGCTTGTAAGGTTAACCAAATATAACCTCAATTGAACGCAACTGTGCTGTTATTAAGCGGAAATGAAAAGTGAAACAAAGAAAAAAATTGACCTACATGCAATTAAAATAAATAAAACTCGTTATGTTACTTTTAAATGAAGTTCTAATGCTTTTTTACTCTCGAAAAATTTTTATTTAACAATTACTAAACTCTAGTTAGTGCTTTTAACTTGTGCAATTTCGCGAGTTAGATTTAATTTGAGATTAAGACGAAATAGGCTTAATTTAATAATTATACAACCAAAATTCCAAGTTTAGTATAATTGATAGTTAATTGTATGTCCTAAACTCAAGTTAACTCTTTATACAACTTTCTTCTCGGGAAATAGCAAGCAAGATTGGCAGTTTCCGTGCTTTCGATTAAAGTCAAACTCGGGTGACACATGAGAACTTTCACCATCTTGTGAAAATAGTCTTGAACGAGTTCATTGCTATCCAGCTACTCAACAAAGCCCTTGAAAATGCATCTGCATTAACTGTCATTGTATCACAAATAAAAATAAACGGTATCACTATTCGACTTGCCAGAACTTCACATCGAACTCCAAACCTCTGAGTGTAGTGTGTGGGTTATATGAGGCCAAATACCTTTATTTTGAGAATTCACATGGAACCAAAATTCGTGATGTTTAGTATGTCAGCCGCATAACGAAAGTGAAGAGACATGTGCGGGTGTGAATAGCAATAATCCAGTATGGCCTCAGAGATTCGTTACTTGCGTTGTTATTGTTTAAAACTGGGACAAACGATCTAATTTTTAAGATTACAGCTATTTGACTGCGATGTCTTCTGCTACATTTGCCAAAAAAAAAAAAAATTATTTGCATGGCAACGAAGCAATTCGGTAGCGAAAATGAAGAATGACGGCGCTGACGTTACAAAACTCTTAAAATAAAATTCCCAAAATATGCGCGATGTTTAAAAGAAACTTCGTAATAAATGATTCAACATACACAAAGTTATATTATTTTAAAACCAATATTATATATGAGGCAAACTTTATTAAATCATATCAGCTTATCGCATTCCCAATTGAATTAATGAGTTCTAAAAGCAGTCATCTTCGCCTTTTTTTTCCAAATTGAATTCTTCTTTACTGTAGTATTCTCCCAAAGTGAATGCATCCTTTGAGTATTTTTTATTTGTTTTATTTACGGACGCTCTTTACATCTCCGGTCATCAACATCTCACTCAATTCAGGGTGTGAAAAAGCCGATAAATTTTGCTCAGAGGCCTCTTCTTTCAGACTTGAGGTTCTTTTACATGCCGTACTCCTATGACCCTGGGCCCACGGCTTTACTTCCCTTGCAAGGGAAGCCATACTTAGGATTTCTACTCCGGAAAAAATCCGGATTGAACCCGTGATCTTGAGTTTTTGAGGCAAGTATGATTACCACTACACCACCAGAACCCACATCGTTTGAGTAGACAACTACTGACATATTGTACTTTAATGTTATATATACTTTCTTTAGGATGAGTGAACATAATTGACTGAATTTTAATGTGCATCCATTAAATATTCACCGATGTTAACGAACAACACCGAAAAGAGGGTTCTTAAAAAAGTAATTTGTGACTACTTGTTCAGCCCAGTGTTATACATGTAATTGGAATTTATTGCTCAGAAATTCATACTAGAACCAAATAGCGCTAAAAGTTGTATTATAACGGTATATTATATCACACCTCCCTTATAATAGAAATAAACCTGGGTCGTTAATAACTAATTAATACTGTTTTCAAAATTAACCTTTTAAATAATAATCTACAAAATGTCAAGCTGAACACATGATTGCACGCCACTGCATTGGTCTTATTTTTGTTTTTTTTTTAATTGTGTTTAACGCCCTTTTTACTACTGAGGCACCACAGGCGATGAACACTGATAATACATGAGATGAAATGATATATTGGGAAAGGAAGTATTTTTTAAGGAAGGAAACGTTCCAGGACTAAGTTTAGGGTACCTTTCCGACATTTGCCAGTTATGAGGACTGAGGAAAACCTGGAAAAAACCTCAGTCAGGGAGGACGGTCCTGGCGGGATTCGAACCCTAGATCTCCCACTCACGAGTCCACGCCTTAACGACCTCGGCCACCCGTGGCGGTATTGCATTGATACGATAATATGAGTATAGTTAGGAAAAATGTCGCATTTGTTCTTTTTTCTAATGTTGCGAGATATTTGTAAATTGTTTTATACAACAGTTATCTGTTTTGTATCCAAAGGATATCTCACGACAAAAATACAAATTAAAGAGATAGAGAATGAATTCAGTTTTTTTTATTTATTTATTTGCCGACAAGCACCTGGTTCATGGAAAAATTAGAGGTTGTGCTGAAATGTACAGAGAAAGAATCCCTGACAGAAGCCATCTGTAATATACTATTTTTCAATCTGTTGATAGACGTTTAAGGTGCAAGTAAAAGTAAAAGTGGAAGTCAATGGCGTGCATATTCTTTAAGTTTGAAACCTTTGATCCTAGGTTCCCTATTTCAAATTGTTTGTGCAAGACCCTTTTATAAAGTGTGAAAATATTTCGGTGTTGTTCACTATCATTCAGTGTATGTATTGTTGTAGTTATCTCCAAATTTTGTAAAGAAATATTTTACAAAATAAGTAATTTATTTTATAGTATTGATGATATTATTAAATATATATTATCAAAACCAAATATACATGACTTTCTTTGTTTCTATTGTATACACTAGGAACTTCAGTTATTTTGTCTCTTCCCTTAAAATTAATTTTCTCTGAAAAAATGTTCAAACTCATCGATTCAATTATTAGATTAACAGTTATCTGGCAGCCTACAGCTGAGGTTACACACGCTTAGGCGGAGTATATATTTCGGTTTGTTTTCTCCCTTTAACCGTCCTATAACAGAACAAAAAAAAAAAAAAAAATCCCCTCTTTTGAGTTTGCTTTGAGTTGCTTTCTTTGGTGCTACATTATCGTATTCACCGAACTGTGATCAAATGATTTTTTTTATTCCTTTAGCTGCCACTGTTTATTCTTCATGTTCTTTTTTATTTTCGGCGGATATCAAACATATGCTGCACTTATTGTTATTTGCTGCTTCCACCCTTAATGGCCTCTTCATATGTGCCTTAGACGCTGCTCAGTGAAAGAAAAAGTTTGAAAGATATAGAAATGTTCGATTTCTTATCGCTCAGTTCATCAGCTGCGCCGCCATCCATTTCATTATCATTGAGCGTCGGCGCCGGTAGTCTAAACGGAATATGTTCTGCTATCTCGACAACTGGGGCTGGGCCAAGATCGAGGTGAACGGGATTACTGCTTAAGGAACGCTAAGGCTGTAACTGGAGTCTTTCTATCCATAACATTTAACATTTTGCCCATAAGTCACAAAGAGTACTACAACTAATAACTATTGTCTGTCCATAATCAAGACGTGTTTCAACATTTCTTACGTCATAAAATGGGTTACCTGTTTGAATGATGTAGTCCTACTTATAAAACATACGGACATAATTACATATACACATATTTCAAGATTTTATTTCTTATGATTAATGATTAAATTCTATTCTATAATTCTAATTAGATTTTTTTCAGAAAAAAGTGTATTATGTTAATGATGGCAAATAAAAACCTCTCGTATGAAATGATAAAAATATTTCAGTTATAATAAAAGTAAATATTGAAAGTTAAAACGCATAACGCTATATTTCTTATAACTATACATCGTGGAAAGATGAATTAATGCGAGTCAACTAAAAATAAATATTTGGTGACGTGAAAGTAGGTGCCACACAGTTTTTTATTGTTGCATTTTTCCATTAGGAATTTTTAGAAGTTTGCACACCGCCTTACCTCTAAAACTTCCTCTATCGTTAAGCATATACTTTTTTGCGACTAGTCCTGCAGATATACCAACGCTTTCAACATAGAACTTCAGCATATAATCCCCTTTGTCAGTTTTCCATTGACTTGATGTAGCCACAACGTTCAGGCTTATATCACACTGTGCCTCTAAGAATGCTATATTTTCGTTATCTTATAACTAGAGTTCATTAGGCATTATAGCGAAAAAATCAAAACGTTCGCAAAATACCGTGCTCTCATTCTACTATGCAATCAGAGTATATATAAACTGGTAGGAACCGGTTCCCCTTCAGTGCAACACAATCACCTGTAAGACAGGGACTCAAGTTCCCCTGACCCTGACGCAGGCAACTGTGTTTGTTCAACTTTCTACTGTGCATTTGTATTTTGAGTTGACCGAATCTAGTGGGTTTTATTGAAAAGATGGCAAAACTAAACGGGTTTTAACAGAGAAGGAACATGATGAAATTGGTTATCGATTAGAAACTTCTGGTGAATAGTGTTTAACTCCCGTTTTTACTACTGAGGCACCACAGGCGGTTAGAAACGTTTGCTCGAAAGTGTTTAACACAATTAGTTCAGCAAGTTAGTATAACTGTTGGCAGTGCGTATAAAGCCACTCAGTTGTTGCATTTTCATCCACATAATAGTATTGCTGTACTTGAAATGAATCCCGTGGAGATGCTGAAACAAAATATTAGGGAAGCAGTTTACAAAAATCGGGAGGATGAACTGCGACTATCGCTTCAAAGTCTTTTCAAATGGATTTAGCAATGTCTCACCGCGGAGAGCACAGTCACTTCGAGCATATACTATGTTAGTTCACAATTAATTACAATGTACGACTAATAACAGAATAAAATGCGCTCTGACTTCCAACCGCGCTATATGATTTTCCTGGGCAGGTGGCGAGTTCATTACGCATTTTTTTTTTTGTTTTGTTTTTGTTTTTTAATGAATATACACCGCAATTTGAAGATCTGTTGTGCCAGTGAACAATAGTAGATGCTAATTTGACTGAATCACTTCAGGGCAAGTTTGTAGCCTAAGATTCCCAGGCATCCACCTAAAGAACTGAGGAAAACCCCTGAAAAATCCAGAAAACTAATCCAACCGGGAATCGAATCCGGATCCACCCCAAGGGAAGTGGGAACGCTATCGCTAGACTATGGCGATGATTACTAACAAAACTTGCTACAAATAATCAGGCAGTAACTTACCGTTAGCAAAATGAAATGTCAATTGCATAGCGGAATGAGGATTCTGTATATGCTCTTCAATATTTTCATTTTTCAGTAGTTTTAGAATTAACATTTAATACTTTGAATTTGCGACAAAATGCGAAAAACATCTGAAAATGCAATATGATTTTGTTTTTGCGGGAAAAAAAAATGCAAAATTAAAGTTTCTCGAGGGTATAAATTATCAAGATCAATGTCGCGGAAGTAATGAAATGACAGTCAACAATCAATCTTCCACTTTTGGTAATTCAAAAACGGTTAAAAAGGGAGATGACATACTGAAAGAACTGTCACAGTTTAATAGTTTTGTTTCCAATTTGAAAAGCATATTCCCTCATTCAGGAAATTTAAAAAAAAAAAAAATGATTATTTAACTTATGGGCAGCTATCTGTCTTGTTTCCAGCTCTCGCATTAATAAGATGGAGTTTTCGCTTTAATATTTTGTTTATCTTGGTAATTTCTTTAGCTAATTCTTTGAATCTCTTCACTACAATTCCCTATATAGCAGTAGTGAAACACTGCTGAGTATCTTTAGAGATAGGAATATGTTTACTCTAGTTAAACTTGAATTACCGTCGTGTTTAATGTTTCAATAAAATTATTGATTACTAATTACTATGCAAAAGGAATCATCTACGCACATAAATTGCCGTATAGCCTTTTAGTATTATGAGCAAATCTGGAAAGGGAAGCGAATGGATCAGAAATAAACAATATGCTGGATAAATATGTTAATGAACACACCAAGGCTGAGATTTAAATCGTGCATTGTAAAAGCGTATAGCAAAACTTGATTTACATGTGGTTATGAGCAAATGAAACATTTCCTTCATGGTAGTGGGCAAGCTGTTTAACTCAGCAATTGCAGGGCAAACGATGCAGCCATTCGAAAGTCACTCCTAGGCATGACATTAAAGCTGCCATTTTTTTTTATAGTATTACATCAGATGCATTTATAGATGGGTTTGTATTATTTCACATACAGTTGTGTGTAAACGCAAGGAAAGACAAAAACATTGATTGATATCCTAAAATTAACATTCTCTTCCCTTGCTTTTCCAGTCCTAAAATGTATATGTGTTTCGGACAGGTAGTGTTGATGCTGAAAGATTTTTCGATAAATATAATTAGATCGTGAAGATAAGATTTAGGGTGAAAGGCGTTATAACCCAGCCATGTGTAATGTTAAATTTCAATGCATGAATAAATTGTGTGTAACTTAAGCACGACTTCGCTGTAGGGTTCGTAATTTATAGCGTTTATAATTTTAAAATGTATACTTTTCAATTATAATTTTAGCATTGTGTAGTATTCAATAATGTATATTATTGATAGAAAATAGGAATTCAAGGATAAATTAAGCAAATGTTGGGATGAAATCAAACTACACTATAATGTTCACTTTTTCTTTTATAACAAAAATCATAGATGCCAGGCGACATTGAGAAGGTACAGTATTTTCAATTATCATCACAGCGTCATTTTACCATGCTTTTTTTTTACTTTATTGGAGCGTAAGGTATTAGGTTACATTCACTTTCGTAAAGGCCCTAATAAGGTTGCTCATATGGGTTTATTACATGGTTTGTTTATCAAGAGCACTTAACAAGTTGGTGTAGTGTAGGGCCCTAACTTCAGCGAAAGTGGCAAAACATTTATCGGGTGTATTTTATGTTTTTGTGCCTACTGTTTCTACCTATAGTTGATAAGCGCAAATTAATACCTTTATAGACTGTAAACCGTCAAAGCTGGTACTTTCAAATGCAAGTTCATCCGTGAGAGCGTGGCCTGCGTGGCCATAATCGGACAGATAATCCCTCTATTCAAGAGCATGTATCTCCACATTCTTCAGCGTTTAATTAATTCAACTTATGTTGTCTCTCTTCATTTACTTTTCGTATTGCACTTACATTTTCTACTTGCATCAAAGTTATTGTTAATGGAATGTCATTGAGCTGTTAAATCATTATGCTATGTGCTTTTCACTTTAATTGCATGTTTTTCTTCTTATTTTTGGTGCTACAGCTACAGCTTGGTCTGACAAAAGAGGTCGCTGCTTCCTCTACCTTCGTCTTACCATTTTTTGATAGCGGACAGTAATGCCGATTACCTATCGCGCTGCTTCCTAGATCAAGAATGCCACCTCTCCTTCAGTCAGCTCCCCAGTTGTCCTCACAAGGCTGGGTTGGCCCCATTCCAGACCTCCCTAACATGGAAAAATTCCTAAGTAGCTACCGGGAATCGAATCCGGGCCTCCAGGACAGCAGTCAACACACTAACCGACAGTCTCTCCAGATCTTACTAAGTGATTTCTATTTAAGGGGGGAACTTGAAAAGTGTATCGAAACAACCCGCTTAGGTTGGAAAAATTGGAAGACAATATAAGAAAGGTAATTGCAACAATAACACTAGAAGTACTAATGCATGTCGAGACCATCATCTTCAACATAAGGTAGGTGATACATGCTCATGAATAGAGGGGGTTATGTATATCCGATTCCGGCAGCTTCCAGCCGCCACGCAGACCATCATGATGAACGTGCTCTCATGGATGAACGTGCATTTGAAAGTACTGTATCCCCTCAACGTCGCTTCACTTTGACGGTTTACAGTGTATAAAGGTGTTAATTTAAGCTTATCAACTATTCTATTTTTAATTTCTCTACAGAATGTGGAGCATAAAATACATGCAATAAATGCTTTGCCACTTCCGCTGAAGTTAAGGCCCCACACTAAACAAAGTTGTTTAGGCAACCTTGATAAAACGATAATTATCATGAAAGTACGTATAATGGCTTTGGTAATTGTATTTATTTCAGAGGTTTAATTCCTTTTATTAAGAAGCCAACCAGATTCTGTGGACAAGGAGCACAAATGTATAGAAATACATTTATACTAATTTCCACTATTATACTGTTTTTCCTCAATCCAGAATGGTTTCAAGCAAACCATTTAACATTATTCATTTGTAGCAAAGGTTAAACTTGAAGGGCTATCATTAAGGGATAGTTTCTAATATCTGAAGCTACAAGAGTGCGCGGTCCTTAGGTTTTCAGTTTCTTTTTTTTTTTTCTTTTGTTTTTTTAAGTAGTAGTAGTAGTAGTAGTAGTAGTAGTAGTAATATTAGTAGTAGTTATATCTTTACTATTATAAATTCTCTATGCACATACAAATATATTTGCATGGGTCGTAGACCCCACTTGCTTAAGTACGATATATAATTAGAAATAGGAACAAATAATAATACAAATAAAAAAATAATAATAAAAAAACAAATAAAAGTTTTCTAAAACATGGAAAGAACCGTATTTAAAGATATGTGAATGGGAACATATTAAACATTATTTATAACTGTACTAATTATTGCATTCCAACCAGAAAATAAATTGCTTCTAGCTTCGCGCACTTTGGCTAGGAATATGCCTATCTTCAACCAATTAGTGTGATTCGCAAAAAGTTCCAAGCGTGCTAATCGACCTCTAATTGCCTTAAAAAGTTTTCCAGAAACAGCGTTTTTTCTCATGTGTTCCCAGTGTGTACATTCGGCCAGAATATGTACCCCATTCCTCATCCCCTCCCCAATGGGCAGATTCTCCTCCCAGAACTTTCCTTTATTTTTTAGCCTCCCAACTTCCCAGTCTAAACCAGGCCATTCCTGATCTCGACTTTCTCCCTAGATATATACCTCTTTACCGCAGGTTAATTTAATTTCATTCGATAGGCTCAAAGAAACTTTCGCATTACATTCTGCCTCCATTTCCTGCCTGCTGATAGCCTCTATCCTTGTTCTAAACTTCTTCCATGCGTTTTTATTATTTTCTTCGCCTCGTTTAAACAAACACGTATCTCAAATTCTGCAAAAGTGTACAATAGAAATATTGAAAAAACAAAGTTCACGTAGGTGAAGGAATATCGTATTTGAGAAAACTGGAGTGGATTATCATCATGTGAATTATAAACACTTAGTCTATTTTGATGTCTTCAAAGGAACTCTTAAGAGGAGAACTGCGGAAAAAAGATCACTTATTCTATTAAACGGATAATGCTTCGGCTCATTCAATATATGTGATCAATTAATCAGTTAGATAATGAAAAGTGTTCATAGATGCCATTCAAACGGCAAATCAATGTAACAATGCTGTTTTGGGTATGCTAAACAGACTGTCAAAGGTCTCTTTGTGTGCTTTGAAAAGTGGATTGAACGTTGGAAACAGTGTAACACATCAGAAGGGAATATTTTGTAAGTATGTAATTGAACGCAAATGCACCTTGACCCTTAGGCATCAAAGGTTATTTGTGCACTCCTTTAATCCTAACTTTGTAGTTTTTTAGTGAGCTCTAGAATCATGCCTACACGCTTAAGAAATACAACAGCTGTTCAATAAAGAATGAATATCCTTTTTACAGGCATAATTTCCCGCACTAAAATTAAAGTTTACAATGCTTTGTTAGCTTTAATACGTAATGTAAATGCGGTACCTAGTTTCGTTTTTGTTAATCTGGGTGCCCGCTTGTGAGCGCTGTGTAAGTTGATACATGTTCAGTTCCGTCTACAGCAAAATGGACACATGACACATGTGCTGCTCTCAAATTCTGCTTTCGTTTCAACAAATCAGCTGATGCCTTAGCAATGTTAAAGGAGGTCTATGGAGAGTTTGTTCTTTCCTATAGCACAGCTCGAAGATGGTTTAAAATTACCATATTTACATGTTGAACTCATAGATTCCAATACACTTTCTATGATCCCAGTTTACATTATATTTCTTTCAAACCCTATGAAACCCGTTACAAATTTCTATGGAAGTTTTCATGTTGCTTAACCTGCCTTACTTTAATTTTTATGTTGGTTAACCTATTTAACAACGATTTAAAATTGTTTCAAATTGCCAAATTTGGAAAGATAAAACAGATACACGTACATATTTATAGGTATAACTTTAATATGGCGACCGACTTTGTGCGATCAAAGTGACTAATTAGTGCTCATGAAGATACCCAATTTGATCTCAGTACGATCCCCGTTTATATGCATCTCAGTCGGGATTAAATCCCATTCCATTTCCAGATTTTAGTATGATCGATCTTGAATTTGAATCTCCGTTTACATGAAAGTTTCAATCCGGAAAGCGTATTCAAATCGAGTCAAACGTGTAAACATGGTAAATGTTCAAAGAAGGGAGGCAATCAATTTCAAAGGAAGGTGGACCCGACGCTCCAGTTTGTTCTCTAAGGGAAGAAAACAGCGTTGCTGTTCATTGTGAGAGAGGATCGTCGAATAACATTAAGGAAACTTTTAGAAATTCTGCAAATATACTAGATATATTTTTGTTATTGTTGCAATTAAATAAACAAATAAATTAATTAAAATATTTTCTAAACCACTCTGTAACATGCATTTATAATAAATAGTTTAAAACTTAGGCAGCAATAATGAAATGTTTTCAACTTCTGCATGCTTCAAAAGTGTTAAGCGCTGGCAGGATACCATACGAAATACACATATAGGTCCATTAGCTGTGTATCCAAGGGGTACGGTATTCATCACGACGCTTGGAGTGCAAACGTTTGAAAGCCAGCCCCAGAGGAAGCTGTGCTGTAAACAAGTGCAGACTTTTGGTAAAAGTTGATGGTTTTGTTTGCGATGGGAACGTGGAAGTGGGGTGGGGTGGAGGCAGCCAGATATGTAGACGTACCCTTATATTACGTCGTTTCGATTTATGGGACTGCCGAAGTTTTTGAAAAGCCGGGCGGACCGAGGGAGAGCGGATTGGCGCCTTGTCGTCGGCAACACTGGAGTGGTTTCACGGAGGATACACGAATAAAAAGGCGCAAGTTCAATAGCCTTGCTTCTCAGGTCTTTGCTTCAAATGGAGATAACTTCGATGTTTACGGGTAGTAAATCTCTGTCTGCATCAGTGATATATAAAGTTGTTATTAGACAGGAGATATGCCGAGAATCATATCTGAAATTGCTTAATATTACTTCCAAATTATTTTCTGCACTTGTATTTCAATTGTAATCTGTTCATCATAGAACATTAAAATGAAAAGAAATTATAATTAAAACATACACATTATAGCGCTGCTCAGAAATCTGGACACTATACATTTCCACACACATACACACGCATTAATAATAATAATAATAATAATAATAATAATAATAATAATAATAATAATAATAATAAACCAATAGAGTGTTAAAGAAGATTACCAAAATGATTTTTTTCATACATGAATGAGTCAAGCATTTTTTCTTTACCAAAGTTCAGATTTTCTACCAAGATACATGTAGCAATGCTGTTGATTTCCTAAGAAAAACATTTTGTCAAAAGGCATTTTTTGACTGCAACTCTTTCAAAATGCGAGTCTCTTGAATTATGTTGAATTTGTTTATTTACGCACGCTCTTTAACATCTCAGGTCATCAATGTCCCAATCAATTCAAGGCGTGAAATGACCGATAACTTTTGCTCAGAGGCCTCTTCTTTCATGCTTGAAGTTTTTTTACGTGCCATAAATACACCACTACTACTACTACTACTACTACTACTACTACTAACACTACCACTACTACTACCACCATCACTACCACTTCTACTACTACTACCACTACTACTACCATACTACTACTACCACCACTACGACTACTACTACTACTACTACCACTACTACTACTACTATTATTACTACTATTACCACTACTATTACTACTACCACTACTACTACTACTACTACTACTACTACTACTAGCACTACTACTATTATTACTACTACTGCTATTATTACTACTACTGCTATTATTACTACTACTACTACTACCACTACTACTACCACTACTACTAATACTACTACTAGCACTACTACTATTATTACTACTACTACTGCTATTATTACTACTACTACCACTACTACTACCACTACTACTAATACTACTACTAGCACTACTACTATTATTATTACTACTACTGCTATTATTACTACTACTATTACTACTATTACTACTACTATTACTACTACTATTATTATTACTACTATTACTACTACTACTATTACTACTACTACTATTACTACTACTACTATTATTACTACTACTATTACTATTACTACTACTACTACTACTGCTACTACTACTACTATTATTACTACTACTATTACTATTACTACTATTACTACTATTACTATTACTACTATTACTATTACTACTATTACTACTACTACTATTACTACTACTACTATTACTACTACTACTATTACTGCTACTACAGAATGCTGTTACTAGAGGAATGAAGGGATTGACAGTACTCGCTAGCCGTTTGACTTAAGCAGAGTTGCAACAGGAGCTTACTCCGAAATTTCAAATGCCATTGTGGATGTTTTCTTTCAAAAAGATGAAGCACCTTGACCGACAATTTTCCAATACTTGGATAGGCTGGGGCTCACCTCTAATATGGGCAGATCCTGGTGGTCTAGTGGTAACTAAACTTGCCTCCTAAATCGAAGATCGCGGGTCCAATTCTAGGTCAGGATCGATGGATTTTTTCGGGCGTAAAAATCCTAAGTGTGACTTCCTTCGGAAGGCAAGTAAAGCCATGGGAAGTACAGAATCTTAAGACTGAAAGAAGAGGCCTCTGAGCAAAATTTGTCGGTCGTTTCACGCCCTGATGACCTGAGATGTTAAAGAGCGTCCGTAAATAAAATAAAACAATCAAAAACCTCAAATATGGCCATCAAGTTCTCTGGATTTGACGCCCTTTTACTTTTTTGCTTGCAGTTTATCAATCACGGGTGTATAATACCAAAGTAAGAGATTTACAGGACCTGAAGTATCTTATTGGAGAAACGTATACAGTGATTTCAGGCGACCTGCTTACAAATATCTTTCAGGCTGTAAACTTTCGTTTTAAAATTGTCCAGTTTGAATTACTATGTAATTAAAAACAAACAAACAAACAAACAAATAAACAAATTTAAATTGAGTTATTGAGGGGTAAATTTAAAACCAATTTTATTACAATTTACGTTTTCCTTCTTCATCCCCTACCACCCAAATTTGACATTTCAAAACGCATCCTTATCTTACGATGCTTAAATTTTAATGAGAATGCAGTACTTACCAACGTATAAAAAATTTTTGTGTAAATTTGATGATTTCCTGGCAACCTGGACTATTATTATTGTTTGAATTTGGACCGAATAAAATTATAAAAACTTCTGAGCATTTAATGTAATAGCTGTGATGTGGGTACAAAGTGTTTAAAAATTATGTATATCCTACAAGGAAGAACAGATTGTAAGAGCATTACTCAGGATGTCCTAAATGGGCTGTATTACTGTAATTTAAGATGTTGTAATTTTTACCCCAAATAAATTATTTTTTCGTCCTCAACTAACTGACTTAAGAAACGCAGCAATTGAATCCTCCTCGATAAGGGGATGACGAGGTAAAACCTAAAATAATGGGTCATCGACAAGTTCCTCCGCATTGGGGTGATATGCACCGCGCAGGAGAAAGTTGGTACTCCTATATTTCTGGCATTTCTTCCTTCCTTCCTTCCTTCCTTCCTTCCTTCCTTCCTTCCTTCCTTCCTTCGGAACCGCTTTTTAGTAGGTAATCCGCCCACCGTTGCTAAGTTTTGGACTTAGGAGTATATATATGCCTTGGTGGATAAATGAACATAATAACTATATGCTCAGCGCGCATCTACGGCTGCCACCCGAATTCGCTTCCCTGGTGAAATCTCAGCTACACAATTGCGGAGCTACTTCTCGATGACCCTTTATAATCATATAAACATTATTTTAATCTTCCTAAAATAAAAAATAACGTTTTATTTTGTTTAAATGTAAACAATGTATACATAGTAGTCTTTAGATTTTAAACACAATATAAGGAAAAAAGCTTAGCACTTAACCTAAGCACCAGATTTAATGCTTTTAGATAATAGTTTTACTTCGATAGCTATCACATTGCTAGTATATCGTTAGAATTGAGAATTTGTAAGTGTAGATTACTTATAGAAAACTTTTTCTGTTAAATAACTCACCAATTTGGCATCGACGTTGCTCACAAATAATCTCATTGAAGCCACTGTTTGAGCTATACATTAAAACATCGCTCACAAGATCATTTGAGAAGTTCGTTTCTTTTTCAATGCTTTCTATAAAATAGATAACACCTTTATGAGCATCCCGTACACAACAATTTAATGATAGGTGAAATTCTGACGGGCACTTCGAAACAAGAAAAGCGTGGAGTAAAGTTCTCGTATTGCACTAACCAAATTCTATCCGCATTCGATGCGAGCCTACAGATGTCACTCAAGTGTAAAACTGCACGACCTCTATGATCATACTGTTGTCTATTGTGACGCTTCATTAAGGAACGAAAATAGAATTAGTAACTAACGAACGATTTTGTTGGTAACAGGTTAAAACAGTTTATTTAGTTACAGCCGGCCATACAAAGCGCCTTTGTAAGCGAACAATTGTAATGCTTTATATATGCAATATGAGAGAAAATTCAGATTGTGATAGATGGATTTCACACCACTCAACAACCGCCATGTGTGGTCGAGATCGTTAAGGCGCCGGCTCGTTAACGGGAGGTCCAGGTTTCAATTCCCAGCAAGACCGTCCTCCCTGAGCAAGTTTTTTCTAGGTTTTCCTCAATCCTCATAAATAGCAAATGTCGGGGGAAGTACCCTAAACATAGACTTAAAAAGCTTCCTTCCTTAAAATAAAAAATATCCTTTCCCAGTTTATCATATCATTTCATGTACCATTAGTGTACAGCGCCAGTGATGCCTCAGTAGTTAAAACGAATGATAAACGCTATTCAAAAACACTCATCCGCTCTTTGAAGAAATTTAAGCATTTGATATTTATAATAAATGAGAAGATCAAGGTTACACTTCAGTATTTTACAATACATTTTATTTTATTCCAAATTAACAATTATTTAAATTTAGCCATAAAATCTGTTCTCTGCTGTGACGTATTCATTGCATTTAATCTACGGCTACTGAGTTAGCGCGCGTTTTAAAGGACAACTGCAGAGGCACAATTTGTGAACTTAGATTTGAGATTGCTTTCTTCTTTAGTACATGAATATCATGGTATACCCAATAATCTCATTTAACGTTAAAATTAAACCCGTGTTTTCATTTTGAATTCAGCAGGAATAAATTGAATTTTTAAAATAATTTTTCAAAGTTTCATAAAGTGAAATTTGCTTTTTGCAGGAAAATTAACTGCATTGAACTGTAACCATAATACCTATTTCATGTAATTTAGTAACAATCGAAAAATATTGCTATGCTCTTAAAATTATTTACTGACTTAGATCTTTTACTTAAGGCAGTATAGACTAATTTTATTACCTTTGTCGAATAATGCATTATTTTAGTTGTAAATGGAGGTTAGAACACAAATCTGTATATTGAGAAAATGAGTATCTGGATAGGGAATGAATCAAAGTCTATCCTTACTTCTAACAGGTGACATTTTAAGTTTATTATTAAGTGTTTTTCAATAAATACTACGATCATAAGTTCATCCATGTTTAGCTAAATATTCACTACTGTGTAGGGGTTACTATTAACAAACCAGATTTATATGTAAACTCTCTTCATTCCGCTACGCAATCGGAGTTTGTAAACAGTAGGACGTGCAATTCCCGAAAAGACTAAAGCGGAAGTTCCGCAGCAATTGTTCTTGCTCAGCCGTCTTTATTGCCAAACTATTCCAGTTGCATTTCTGCAGGAAGTATCTGTTAGACTTTGTATTGCCTGTTTTCCTATTGTGGAGTATGCCAAGAGTAAGATATACACTAGAACAAAGAAGATTTATTTATTATTGTTATGTGCAAAAGAAATAGTACAAGTAGTAACGAGAGAATTTCTTTCTAAATTTTCAGGAGTAGCTTCTTCATTGGTTAATGCAATTTTCAGGTGGGTAAACCAAGTTTGAACTCAAGGCGTGACATTGATGAGAAGCCTAGACCAAAATCCCGGGGTTGAATAGGGGAGAAGTTTCATGAAATATGTTGTGGATTAGAAACTTCTTCTCAAAAATCTTTTAACGCCGTTAGTTTAGCAAGTTGGTGCATCTGTCGGGAGTACGAATAAATACACTCAGCTGTAGCTTCTTCATCAGGCATGTCTCATAGCAGAAAACAGGCATTTCGAACTTCTATAATGATGGTTAGTACAACATTAATTACTATTTACTGCTAGAAACAAAAACAATATACACAACATTACCACAGCTGGTTACGCAGTAACTTCACGTCGGCAAAATCAATTTTCGTTTGCGTAACGGGATGAGGACTATGTAATATATCTATTTATATAACCTATATATAGATATAGTTAAAATAACTAAATTAACAATAACTGGAGAAACAGAAATTCATAAAACACTTAAGTGTAACACAAATGTTGCAATCTTTCGACCAGTTTGTGTTCTTCAAAGGCAGAAGACAATTGAACTTAATTTCTTTCCTCATTTCTAATGCAATGCCAGAAAAATTTACCGGTTTAATGCTTTTAATAAAGTATGTAAATGTACATATTCAATAGGGGTGAATGTACACTTTATAACACAGTAATTAAAAATGAGAACTAAATCTAATCTACAAAGATAAATGCTAAATATAATGACTTGAAGCACTTAATTCACAGAAGATAGAATTAAAATGTATTAAAATAGGCTGACTTTCTCCTAATATATTTTTTTACAAGCAGGGAACACATATGTCAACTTTAAAATAAAAATTAATAAAGATCACAAGAATAAGCGCTTTAGTTGTCAAAAGAAGATTATTTGCAAAGAGAAAATGTAAGGGGGTAAAACAATCAGATTGTGTATGGAGAACAATATGACAGTAGAAAATAAGAAATGAAACAAAAAGAAAAATAAAGCATGAAAGGAAAAAAATGCTAACGTTAATTTATATTAGAATATTGCAAATTAAGTACGAATTCATGTAAACAAACTTATTAAAATAAAACGAATGCATAAATTGGATTACATACAGAATAAATTAAAATAAAATATGCAACTAACAATTCAAGAATTCAGGGAGCAAATTAGTGACTGCAGCACTCAGATTTAATCAAATATTTAAAGAAATTTTTATTATAAACCTGTGTTAAAGCGGAAATGTCGTAGATATGTTCAATTGTAAGCAATAGACGAAGATTATTTTAAGAGCACCTAATCATTCCTTGTTCTTATACTGTACTAGATAACTACGTTATTTAGTATATGCAGTATATTCCTTCATCACTAGAGCCATAGTGTACTTCGCCACTTGTCTTAGAATTTCCTCTCAGTTGTTTCTCCATTGTGTCAGCTTTTTAACCATAACACAAAGACTGCGCAATATTTTTCGACTCGCCAGAAAGGGAAAGAACTGACGCCTACACGAACTTACCCCTGCCGGCGTAGTAGCAATAATTAATCTCTCGTCTCGACCAGCTTTGACCCTTAGGCTATATTCCGCATTAAGGTGCGCCACCTATAGCCCAAAAATGTCGAGATTCTTGACAAAATGTTGTAATTCCTTAAACAATTTAGTAATGGCTGGTCTATTTTACTTGCTGTTATGCAGTGATTTTAAATTTTTTTCATCTCGATTCACTTGTCTTACAGGTAGTTTTATCAACCCAACCAACCCAAATGGGGGAAAAAAAGTATAAAATATGTTAAAATAAAGAGAATGACTTTAAATACCTGATCATATATTCAGTTAACCAGAGACCTATGGCGATCGGTAGTGATGTAGGATTGAGGAAGCTTCAGAACCTGATGGTGCTTTACAGAATATTTTTTCATGAAGTTCGTTTACTTCAGTAATCTCAAGTCTGTGCAAGGCGCGCACCAAGCAAGTGACATGAATGCAGACGGTAAATAACTTTCTGAGAAGAAAGGCTAATGAAGCTGCATCAGAAATAAGAAGTTTGGAATCATTGATGGCACTAGCAACCAACTACAAACTCTTTGTTAACGAAGAATTCAATGATTTGGCGAATGATTTCCTCAACTTGAGTGCAGCAAAGAAGGTGTAGAGTAGATGTGTGAATGGAGTTTAGTTTACCTCACAAGATTCTGCTCCAACAATCAGAGGCTGCATTAATTATTCATATTCAAATGCAAGACTGACTAATATTCTCCTCAAGTGACGAGATGGTCTCAATGTAGTGCTTCATTTTTAATGCTGATCAGACCTGCTATTTGGTACAGTGCATCTCTGGAAACTGCTTTGCACACAGCATTACAGGCGATGTTCTTCACATATCTACATAAAAACTATTATTTTTTTATAGAGGAGCATGTTGTGTCAGTAACACCATGTCCACTTTGGCTTTGTTATTGGTTCTGTTGACAAAAATTCAATGTGACAGTTTTTCTTACCTAAAATCTGAAAATTAAAAAGAAGTGTTAGTACAATAGATACATTTTACCAACATAATACCGAAGATATAATTCAATAAAATTCTTATCTGGAAAAATTAATTAAAGGACAATGTCTTAAACTATTAAAATATGCATGTATGACGGTAAAAATATGAAACACATGTTGTTACAAAACGCATATTAATCAACTTAATGGATCTAGCTAGAGATCATTTATATAATTTATTGCGGAAATAAGAAATAGTTGTTTATAATACTAGCAAAAAACATTTTCCCACCTAAAGTCATTCCTGGGAATTTTACTAGCATATAAGCGCAATTTTAGATAATTTCTCTGTCTAAGCACCTTTACCTCTTTAAAGATGTAGCATTAGGACATATAGTAGAAGAGCTTTCCTCGCGGCTTGAAAAATGGTGGTTTGATAATGCTCAAGGAATCTGCCTCTAGTAGCTAGCTATTAACGGATATCTCAGAGAGTTTTTTTTAATGGTGCTTAACGCCCGTTGTTACTACTGAGGTACCACAGGCGGTGTAATGATAAATTGGGAAAGGAATTTTTAAGGAAGGAAACGTTCCAGGCCTAAGTTTAGGGTACCTCCCCGGCATTTGCCATTTATGAGGACTGAGGAAAACCTGGAAAAATACCTGAGTCAGGGAGGACGTACTGGTGGTATTCGAACCCCTGACCTCCCGCTCACGAGTCCGCGCCTTAACGACCTCGGCTACCCGTGGCGGTATCTGAGACAGTGAAGATGGGAGAAAACGCAAATGATATTTCTGGCAAGCAATTCATGCATTAATACGCTTGAAGTAGTATAAACAGTATAATTATACAGTAGGAAGGAGATCGAATTCTGAGTGCGCATGTCACGAAGTTATGTGTATTACCTGTAGTCTCCTTTAGATGCCCGTATAAGTAGAGAGATGATATTTGAATACAAACTGAGAATATTCATTCCTACATTTTAATAAATTAAGCAGCTACCAGGCATATATATGCAACCAAAACTGTAACAATAATTATTGCCAAATGTAAGCATTCCCAAAATATTTACTATTTACGCTAAAGTTTAAGTCACAGGGTTGGCAATTATGTTAGCACTACTCACTCTATGAACGAAAGCCAGCACATACTTTTTCTGATTGGACAGGTTTCGGCTATAAGCAACATTTAATGCTGAGTCGAATTACTCTGAATAATTTTTATCAAATGCCCTAGAAGCTATAAGTTCATCCTCTTTCACTGTTGGAAGCTCTTAAAAATAATAAAAGCATTGCACCGAAAAATAATTAATACTGATATTGAAACAAATCTGGTATTATTTTCTTCGTTATTTTAGATCATTTCAGGCCATACTTATGTGGTAAAATATAGACAAGAAAATGAATACACAAAAATTAACAACCCAGGTGTTATTGAGAAGTGACATTTTTATAATATTAATAATTGTAATGTTATCTAAATTAAACTGTGCTTACCGTTTATAACTAACTTACGTTTTATTCAGTCAAATTCAAATAACAGCAATAAGAATTCAGGCTGCCAGGCAGTTTCAACTGAAAAATGTTGGCCTGAATTGTAATTGTTATTATTATTACAATGATAATTATTATTATATTTTTGTAAAGCAGTTTTCCCTAGCTCTGAACAGATAAATATCAATGTTTGCACTGACGCTCATTAATAATATTAGTTGTACATTTAATTTATCATTCTAAAGAAATAAGCCACAGAATAATTATGTGACTTAACTAATTAAAAACAGAATTTATAGTATTTCCACGAACGTGATACTGAGACACAAATAATGACTTAAATGAAGGAAATTTGACAATTGCAGCTTTAAATTAATATACAGAACTTAAAAATATTTCGCGCCAACCAGTTCATGTTCATTTGTCAAAATAACATAATATTTCTAGTTTTTTATGTACGATTGGCTTTGTTTCAGAAATACACATACATTAAATACGTTTACTTATGGTCGCTTTGTCGCAATGGTTGGAGAAAATGCGGAAAAAAATAAATAAAAAATAAAAAATAAGTAACGTTCAGTATACAGATGGTCTTAGTTGTGCAACCGCCTTCTTGTACCGTATTTCGTAAGTTATTTCTTTTCTAATGGTGAGAATTTTGTGGGGGTACAAGAGCGCAGCCCTTTGCAATGAAGGAAAACCAAGAAAATATCCTGTCAGGTTAACAGTTCCCAAAGAACGAATCAGAAGCTCGGATATGAGTCTCATAAGTTATTATAAATAATCATTTTTGTGCGGATGTTTTATTGTGATATTTTTTCGATACGTTTTGACTTTATTTGTCGAACATTAAACTTAAAATCGGGAATGAGCAAGAAGTACGCAGTATCTTTGCGAATGACACTTTCCTCTTTTCCACTTTTTTCTGTTGTTGTGATTTATCTTGAAAGGAATACCGTCAAATAAAAACTGCTGAACAAGCCCTTAAACGTTATTGACTGCTTACTGTAATTTGATTACACCCAGCTGTCAAATGTGCTTATCGTTCCCCCTGTTGAAGCCCTTTCTCTCGTCTTTGCACTTAACCCTTTCTCTTCATGTACACAGAAGGTCGGGGAGATTGTTAAATTTTGCAGATTAGTGGCTCCACATAGTATTGCCTGCATCAACGAAAAAGTGTGTTCCATGTATATGTATATCATAACATACTCTTATCAAAATTCTCCTACAAGCATTAGGTCAAAAGTTATCTATGGATTGCATCGCACTTGTCAAACAGAAAATAAAAGTTATAATAAATTCTTCATATAATTACGTGTACTCGGAATTGTTACTACAAGGTTTTATTTTGGGTCCATTATTACTTTTACTACGTCAATGATCTCCCCACAGTAACAAACATGCTTATCCAATTCTATTTGCTAACCACTGTAGTATTCTTATTAAAGAACACAAAATCAGTCGCCTCTCAATTATTCAATTATTAAATCATATTTCCAGTCACTAAATAATGGTCTGACAGTAATAAAATTCTTATAAAATTTGAAAAAAACGTTTCACACTGAGGCTGTTCCTGGCTCCCCGCCAATTATAGAATAATTGGAATAATCAATATTTATAATTTTAGAATAAGTAACTCTGTAATTAGGTGCAAGTATGCTGTGCATTTTCTTTCAGTGAATGAACTTTAATGACATATATAGAATTAATATTGTATAGTGTTTAATTGCATTCATAAAGGGTAATTTTGGTAATATTTAAGGAATAACGTGTAAAAAAATATAACAAGGTAATGGAAAGCTCTCGTCTCTTTCCGAACGCAAAAAGTATTGGCAAAAGTCAGACAATGCAAAGGTAATCCCTTTTGGTATATAGCTAGGATTGAAAAAGCCCCTGCCTCAAGGCAAACACGCTGCAAAGTTGCAGGTGTCCGGGTAAAAGAGTCGCTGCCAGTACATACGAAATCTGTTTAAATTCATCTTACTGATGAATAGCGAAGCACTTTGCTTAAACAACATTTTCCAGCTAATAGAAATAAAAATAGAAATAGAAATAAAATTCAGTGAGGTAAGCACTCACCTATGAGACACGTTAATACAAAATTGGCGGGAGTATTTCGCGCTGTTGCTCACGGATAGCATCGTTTGAAATTGTGAATAAAAGGGCTAGAATTTTATCAAAACGGGATAGTCCGAGAGTTTTCCAGGCCCAGATACGTGTGGCTGCCTGTAGATCAGCGGAAGAACGGCCTAAGTACCAAGTACCGGCACCTTTTGGTCAGCGCAATAAATAGACACGTTTGTCAAGATTATCTTGCTGTGGTTCGACGAAAGACGCGAGTTCACCCGGATATTCACGTTAGAAGAATAAACTATATCAGCAAAGTAAATAACGAAGCGTCATTTGACGGTCCTTTGGAAACCCCGTTCCACTCAGGCCCGGCGGTTAGCTCACAGTCGCCAAAATACAGCTAGACGCCCTCGAGAGAGTCTCATCGAAAAAGAGTGTGGGTGATCTGCAGCAACCTGCGATCAGTGGGCGCAAATTATCTACCGCAGCGCCCATACAGCTCAATTCCCGTCCCCCACTTTCATTTTCATAGCCAAAATTTATATTACCAGTGATCCGGCGAGAAAGGCTTATTTATTTATCGTCATCACCATACAATCTGATTTCAACACAAAAAAAGGAAGGAAAAAAAATTTTGCAGACCTAAAGATACAATATGAAGGCAATGAAATCATAAAATATAGTAATATAAACTTTCTTGGTCTTATAATAAACCATAATATGAATCGAAAAGACGATATCGATTACATCTTACCCAAACTAAGCGCGATATGTTTTCAATCAGATCATTAATTCATTTTATAAATAAGAGAATCCTAAAAACCGTATGTTGTGCTTACTTCCATTCCTCAATGACTTATAGAATAATGTTTTGGGGAAATTCAGTAGGTAAGTGCTAAAAATATTTATTTATTCAAAATAGAGCAATAAGAACAACGACAGCAGCAAAACGATCAACTCATCGTAAACCAGTACTCAAAACATTTGGCATTTTACCATTAGCTTGCGAGTACATTCTAGCTGTACTTCGTACTGTACAACTCAGAAAAATTGAGGTATACACAGCAAAGAAATCAGACAGGGGTAGAACTTACACAGATCAACTAACAAGTTGCAGATACTCCAAAAAGGTGTTTACTACAATGGTATAGTATTATTTAATGCGCTTCCATCATATTTGAAGGAACTGCATATTAATACAAATAATAATTAAAATATGCCATATCACTCACCCCTTCTATATAGATGAGGATTTAATACAATCAAAAAATAAGTGTACATATTTTTTCAAGGGAATTAATTCAATTTTGTATATAAATTAAATGTAAAACTTTAAATCTAAAAAGTTTCAGACGCGTAAAAAAGTAGTCACTTGTTTGTGACGATGTTGTAAACTAGTGTTAACATTTTCTAAAAATGAACAAAACTGAAATACAAGCTGTGATAAGATGCTTATTTTGAAGGATTTATCCCCAACAGAAATAAAAAAAAATGTTACATTTCACATTAAAGTATTTTCCCCCGTTTTTGACGGTTAAAAATTAGTTGCTGAATTTAAGCGTGGACGTACATTCATTCAAGATGATGAGCGCTCAGGGCATCCCACTGACCGACGAGATTGTAACCAGAATTTACAATGCCGCACTCAATGATCGCCAATTGAAGGTCGCGAGTTGGCTGACATTGCAAAGACCTCGATAGGCCATGCCCACTACAATTTACACGAAGTTTTGGACATGAGAAAACTTTCCGCCTGATTAGTGCCGCATTCGAATGAACATTTTGCAAGAGTGTTTAGGTTCCTCCCACGTTTGATAACACTATATGAAATATTGACACACCAGAGACGAAGGAAAGTCCAAATAATGGGTGGCAACAGGCGAAAGTGCACCAAAGAAAGCAAAAACGGTTCCATCTGCAGGAAAAGTCATTGTTAGGTGTTCTGGAATACTCTTGGTGTGGTGCTCGTAGACTACCTCCAGAAGAACCGAACCTTCACCGAGGAGTATTACGTTTCACTACTAGAACAACTGAAGGATGCTATTCAGACTAAACGTTCACACCTTGCGATAAAGAAAGTTCTCTTTCATCACGATAATGCGCCTTCACACACGTCTGGGATTGTTACTGCACAACAGAATGGCTTTCACTTCCAACTGCTTCCACATCCGCGATAGTCGCCAAATTTGGTTCCCAGCGATTATCTTTTGTCACCAAATCTGAAGAAATGTCTGGGTGGATGAAGAATCATATGAAATGATGAGGTTGAAACTGAGACAGTCGTTTATTTTTCACATTTGGACAAGTTTTACTTTATTGAGGGTATTAAAAAATTAAAAAATCGTTAGACTAAAACTATAAGGTGATTATGTTGAAAAAATAAAATAAAATAAAATAAACAATTTCTCTTAAATCTTGTGTTTTCTTGGCCAGGCCCAGAACTTTTAGACCGCCGCTCGTTATGTAATTCCTGACGAAATCTACACCTTAGACTTAAACTGTCTCTTTTAGAGTAGACTAAACTCATTATAGAATATACACTGTTTTAGACCAGGATTTTATTTTAATTTTTTACTCTTATAATTAGCGGATTAAGTAGAGCTTTGCTCTTACTTTTATACAGTTTATGCAAAACATGATCATCAAACAGAACATAAGAACAAAACATTATCCCCATTATATTGCTAGTAGTTAATGGAATTTGTTTTGCATTTCATCACAGCATTTTATAATGCGGTTCATAGAAAGAAAGCAGAAATAGTTCGATCTAATGAGAGTAAAATTGATGATTTACTGCGATAATATAACACTTATAATACGGTATAAAGAACTTAATACTTTCTCCGACATTTGCAATGCTCATGCATACTCATAGCAATAGTAGTGGGGCAAATTATAATGATACAGTAAAAAGTAAAATTTTAAGCTATTTCTTTATTTTTTGCAGTGTTTGGAAGTATAAAGATATGTGGGTGCCAAAATAACACATTTTCCGGAAGAAACAAACTATAACTCCAATGAAAGGAAAAGCATGAAAGTCTACCATAAGACCATATTGTTTACAATTAGATATTTAATATATATTTATTTACAACTATTTGAAGTATAGCCAATTTAACAATTAAACCTGTCGTACCACCATTCTATGCTGTGAATACCAATAAAATAACTCAGCAACGGTGAAACGACACAAAATATATAAAATATTAGCATTTGGAATGTTAAAACAATGATGAAAAAGACGAACGAGAGAAAATATGATAGATTGAATATTAAGAATCTGATGTTTTTACTACAACAAAGACATATTAGAAGAGCTTTCGCTCGTAACTTGAGAAGTGGTGCTTGATATTGTTGAAAGAATGTCCACTAGTAGTAAGTAACGATATCTGAGATTGATGGAACATGACTTACTTAGAATTTTTCTGAACAGTTTTAAAATATGTTGTTTGTGTCAAATGTTTGGAGGGATTATCAAATATCTACTATATAAATAATTTGTTATAGAAGAAGAATCGGACACCTTGTGTTAGCTTTCGCAACCTGAGAAAAGGGTTTTACGAGTACTCTAAAACGATTCTGAACAGGAAAACGTTTTGTGAATTTCATCTTTAACAGTTCTTTGTAATTATTGCAGTGAAATGCTAAATTACTTGAAAACGTTTCTAAAGAGTAATTATTATTATTATTATTATTATTATTATTATTATTATTATTATTATTATTATTATTATTATTATTATTATTATTATTATTATTATCATCATCATCATCATCATCATCATTTTCCATTTTGGCGATAAGCATTTTCTATTTGTTGTTAAATTTCATTTTTAAATTGCTCTTGGAATCTGTTACCTTCGCTCTTGCCTTTATTTTAAGCATTTTTTCTTCAAAGTATTACAACTACCGCTCCTGAAGAGAATAAACAAACTCAAGTCTGAGTAAACCACTGCAAAGCACTGCACTGAAAGCTCAGCAAGTAGCTGATGGGAAGGTTTGGATTGTAATTGCAAGAGAGGTTTATCTTTTTCTCCTCGCATTTTTCGCTCATTCGGAATGACTCGCACTGTATTGAAAACGGAGGTTGAATTACAGCGCATTCTCTCTCTGGATCCAGCGTGATTCACACCTAGGTATGCCATTCACTCTTCTAGTGAATCAGATTATTCCTGCATGCTTCCATTAAACTCCATTGATAGGCACTAAAGGCAGTAAATATGCATTATAAACTAATAGATTAAAAACTAAGGTGCTTTTAATAATATTAATAAAATATGCATTCGTATGCATCATAAAATTATGCTTAAAATATAATGAATCGTAAGAGCATGTCATTTAGCATGTGTTTTTATCACAGGGGGAAAAAACCATACACTTGCTCGAAAATTCGATTCATATATACATATATCTAAAGCCTAGTAGAACTTGCAATACGCGTTGAACTGTTCTACTGTTAGAATGCATTTATTGTGCTTATGAAAATTCGCCGGTGGTTAAGTTACCGCTTGTTGGTCTGCACAGCATTAGATCTAACGAACAAAAACAACGATTACAAGCTGTCAAAACCAATGTTAATCACGCACTAACGTAATCACAAGCCACCCTTAACAATAATTGCGGCTCAAAGCGTAGCGTACAGCAATGGAGATTTTATTCGTGATGTTAATAGAACAATTGTGTAACTGCTCATCTGTTTGGCTACAAAGTCTGTGTATCGCTCCCGTCCGTTGTTAAACAGCTGACAGCCCACTCACAACATTTCAGATAAATTTTATTAATTTTATTGTTATAATAGAAAATGATATCCCATTTTAAGTTATTGCACAATTGACAATCAGTGGTATTTGTTATTAAAGCTCTTTGGTGTTTTCTCTCTCATCAAAAGTTTCGTTTAATTTTGCTTCACTGCCCATCTGCCAATTTGTTGTTGTCATCCTTAGAGAGTATAGAATATTCCCTGACATGAAATTACTCAAAATAACGGAGGTTTTGAGGTCAACTATCTGCGAGTATTAAAATAAGAACTTGGGAGCAAATGAGTCAATGCAAGATTGAGACACTCAGGTCCGGTTGCATAAATATTTAGATTTCTATTCAAATATCTATTTCCTAATTAAATGTTATCAGATAGATAAACTTATTTCTGATGCATAAGTTATTTTTTCATTAATTATCTGTTTGATTACGATATTCAGATTTCTTCAACAGATGGCGATGTGTTTTTTTATTTTGCCAGGTAGTTAAAAGTTGTACTGTCATGGCCAGTAGGCTACAATATCGCAACATTTTCAATATTACATTACATGCCACTTGAAAGTTTAACGAAAAATAGCCTGTATCCACAAGTAGTGCATTTTTTTCCACCAGGGGACTATATGAGCGCATAAGTGCCGTCCACACAAAGCAAACTTGTTTTGTTGAAAAACACATCTTTCGAGTATGCCGTCTCTCTGTTATTTTATGACATGTTTATCTAATTACGCCTTTAGAAACGCAATAAATGAGCAAGTTTCTAATAGCTCTGCATGCAGTAGATTTATGCATATTTAATTTTCATCCATCACAATTTGAAAAATACCACAAACATAAAAGGTTAAACGCAGTAATAGCTGGCTCAAACTTGAGATAGCTGTATTTCTATTTGTATTTGTTTCTAAAATTTCTCCTATTTCATCCATAGGCTCATCTAGTTTTTTAGATAACCTAATTTTTTTTCTTAAACTCACTATCGTCGTTAATGGGTGAAGAGGTTTATTGTGGCTCCAACAATTGGAATCCAATTATGAGTCTTTTTAGTGTACCCCAGGTTGGACACCAATCTTGAAGCGATCTGTTGTCAACGTTGAGTGGCCTCGCGTTATGCTGCCAAATTTGAAGGTTTTGTAGATTGATTATTAGTTGTTTCGGGTTTGTTGCCTACTCTTCATAGACAACATTTTTTCATGGTGTATACAGCCATTTTATTGACTCGTACTCAACGGCATTGGGAGAGGGTTTCAATAGTTAAATAAGCATGCGATGCAACATAATTATCTAGTGGTATTTTATTATGTTCAAAATCTTTCGCGTCCTCTGGTATTTTGCTTACAATCGACCTAGCTGCGCCTATACAAAGTTATTTTCCGCGTGTGAAACTTATAGATGAGTGCCGCAACTCGAGAAATTGAAAGTCAAACTTATAATGAGTATTGGGATCTGCTTCTGTGTATCTTACCGCGTGTAGATCTTATAATTGCGTGCCTCAGCAACGCGGAACTGCTCTTGAGCAATGAGCAAATGCGAACTGAATCCAACTAACGAGGAAATACATCTTGCGCCATGTAGAACGTAGGACTGCCTTCTCGTCACTTATAAACTTCAAACTGAGTTCCCCAGCCGAGTAAATTCTCCCTTATATATCAAGTTCAAATCAAAAGTCGTCAACTAGGAGATGCCAAAAGGCACGCGCAAGCCTCGCATCTTTCTTTAAAAATTTGAAACATACACCTATCACTGGGTGGTTTAAAGTTCACCTGCTGTACGTATCATTCGCTATTATTTGAAAATTTAAAACTTTTGTCAACATTGACTGGTTTAAAGGACTAGCTGTACAACCATCGGTCGGGGTCAAAGCCCCAAACGGATTTATAGCTCCTTGAGTTTATTAACCCTACAATCGCAGTCCTTTTAAAAAGAAGGGTTTTCACATTTGTCCCTTGGATTCATTCCTCTGAATAGAGGTTTTATGACTCTTTTGTTGGCTTTCCTAGCTCCGTAACAAAACAGCAAGAGGTTTTTTATTTTGTTGACATACAATTTACGAGCTACAATTATACCGATATATACAAAGTATATACATCACTAACTACAATACACAAGTTATTATGATTCTGTTTGTAACCGACACATTATATTATATTTATATTTTAATGGGGGTGGGCCGTAAGTACAGTTTCATAGGTTATTTCATAGGTTAATGACGACAATGATGCAGTATTCATTCTATAAAAAAAGAAGTTTTAAATATAAAGCTCATTCCAACCAACACAAAGGCCAAAATTGGAATGAAGTATTTTAAATGTGATATGTATTCACCTGAAGATTTAGAACTGGGAAGTTGAAATATTTTTTCAATTCTCGCATGAATTTTTATATTCGCGGAGAAAGTACGCGACAAATGACCGTATAATTTTCAAAATGGATTTCTCGCTCCTTTATTATTGAACTTTCTGCAAATTTTTGCATTCTCGCATGAATTTTTATATTCGCGGAGAAAGTACGCAACAAATGACCGTATACTTTTCAAAATGGATTTCTCGCTCCTTTATTATTGAACTTTCTGCAAATGTGCACCACAAGTTCGCCGTCCTATAGGTTAATCAAGGCTTATTGGAAGAGATATCTAGTGAGTTTTCTCCCGATAAATGATCGAAACTGATCTGTTTTATAACTGCTAACTGGCTTTTTAGAGTCATGGAATATAAAGCTTACGTTTCGGAAACGTTTTTCTATCTGACAGTCTATTGAGCTGACATTTCAGAAACTGAGCCACAGTATGATAAAAATAGCACCAAAGAAACCCACATATATGTATTTGTATTCTCTCTATAAAAGACATCTTGCACTTCTTGATGTGGGTGTTCAAATGAATTTTCCTTAATTTACATATCGCGACGCCTTCGGACTTGAAAGGCTCCCTACCTAAGAAATCAATCAGTTGACTAGGGTTTCCTAGCAACACCCCTGCTTGCGCTGGAAAGGTCTGGTTGAAGGCGAGATGTTCTTGCTGATAGAATACCTTCACAAAGCACAAGGTTCTAAAAGGAAACAAACACAATAAAAATAGGAGCTAAGTAAATACAGATGTATATTATTCCTCTGGCATATAGATGTAAACAAGGAATGCTGTGCACCTGCTTGTAGCAGACCTCCTTCTCAGTCTGGCAGAAATAAACAAACACCCCAAATTAATTTCCGACTCGGATGCTATAGCAACCAGTGCTCCTCACTTTTCTGTTTTTTTTTTAATAATTAGAATTTCAATGTCTATTCTTATTTCTTAATTTTTATTCCTTTTCTAAAACGATCGCAGTACAAGAAATAATAATTATTCCTCTCAATCCTTCCAATCTTTAATTTTATAATTTCGCTCTTATTTGAAAATGTTCATTGCATATTTTTCATTTATAACTGTCACAGAAAAAAAATTGCATTCGCTAATATTGTCAAGGTTAACACTTTTTGTATACTCTAGACCAGTTGTTTTTAAACTCTGTTTCCCACCACTATCTTTTTTTCGTACATTGCACTAGAGACATTTATATTATATACTTAGATATCTAGTATCTTAAATATAAATGTTTGTTTATATCACATTATATTATAGTGTAATAGTGGGATGCATTTTTTGTAGGCTGGAGAAAATGCGTTTCGAACGCTCAAGAAGTTTCTGTCACTCCGAACTCCTATGAACTGTTTTTAAAACAGTGTGCAATTTTGTTCACGCAAAATACAAAACAGAGAGCTACTAACTAGAGTGGTGTGTTTGTTTATTAAGTTTCAACGTTTGATGTCGATACTTTATATTTTTATTAATGTACACTATCGCTCAAAAAATTCAATATATGACATATTCAGTCTTCCATGCTGACACTTTAACCAAAAAACGGAACCTTAAACCTCTCTCATTTGATTCTTTAAACTTAGAGAGATATCCCTATGGTTTTCTCTATTGTGATAGTTTGTATTACATAAGTAGAGACTCGCAATGCTGAGTACGATTATTTTTGGACCCAGGTTTAATTATATAGATGTTAATTTATGTATACATCGTCTTCATTTGGACGCGGGGCCGGCTTAACGGGGATTTGCCTGCTCTTTCACTTTCCCGCCTCTCCGTGTGATGACGCGAAGTCTTTGTGCTGTAATGGAGTTGAACGTTATGAGACCACGTGTTTCAGTGTTATAGTGTGTTAGTGCTGTTATAATGGCAAAAAGTGCGTATGCTTTAGCACACAGAGTCTTCGTGTATGCTTTCTATGCGACAAATTCATGTAGAGAAGTGAGACAGATCCCCTGCTGTTCATGCGCCTCACAGAGAAATTATTCGTAATCTTGTGAATAGATTTACGGAAACGGGGTTTGTTCTTGAACAAGATACCGAAATTAAAACGCAATATTCTTATGCAGGAAAAACTCGATGACATCGAAGAAAAGTTAGAACAAAGTCCAAAGATATGTCTGAGGAAGCTTGCACGGAAATCAGGAATTTCGCAAACCTCGGCTTGAAATGTCACTAAACTTTTAAAAGTAAAACCCTATAAGATAACTGTAGTTCGGGAATTGGTCCCATGCGATAATGTGAGTAGGTTAATTTCTACAATGCGTGTTGCAATAATATTAATGTTCGCTCTATTCACCTGCGTTTATTTTATTTGTTTATTTTCTTACAGACGAAGCTGATTTTATTTACATGTCCATGTAGCGACACAAAACAAAAACAATAGGTACTGGAGTGCAGAAAAACCTGATCTTGTACACGAAATTCCATTGTATCAACAAAAATTGGTTTTGGTTTGTTGTAGAAATCTATGCTCTTGAATTTAAGTGTCTATGAATATCCGACTCCGCCGGCAAACAGCGTCCTTCCCGGTGCCAAGCAAAACCTTGTTAAGCCGGACATGCGTCCAAACGAGGGCTCTGTAGAAGTAGTTATTTCATACCAGCCGTGTGTAGGATATACATTGGAAAGGAAGAATCATACTTGAAAAATTCGGATCATGGATCTTCAACCTTCCGTGCTGATATTAGTGTGAAAAATTCTATATTCAGAATATTTTGGAAATACTTTTACAAACTATGGTAGCGGGTTTCTCACAAAAAACCATATAAACATGTGTACGGAAATCCTTAGATTTAGATTTATTAATGAAAGTTTACCAAAACAAGAAAAAAAATCCGTCTCGTATATTCGGAAATCTTTAGTTTATTAATGAAAATTCACGTCAGAGTTAAAATGACTGTTTCTATCTCATCTTGCATAGGGTTATTACCAAATCACATAAATGCCTAACCTTCCACAGTGCTATTGTTGCATTTTGTGAATAATATTTTGTCATATAAGTATGCAATGTTGATGCGCCAAGTGCATCAATAACACCATTTGATTACTTAACAAAATGATTTTTATTTTCGGTTACGAATTGCACCTTGAAAAACGTTGAAGTAAACTTTCAATTTATTGCTCGATAACCAAGGATTTTCGGAAATATGTTTATATGCATTTTTTTTTCTCGTTTTGGTATGAGGAACCCTCCATCAAAGTTTGTATAAGTATTTCCGAAACATTCCGTATAAGTTTGTACGTGGTTAAACTAGAAACATGGGTCAAAAGTATTCGCAGCATTAGGAGTTACCTCTTAAATCTCCTTTAGTAGATAAAACCTTAAGGAGGTCTTCGGGGTATGGTTCCGTTCTTGTTTAGAACGTGGTAGCTCAGTTGGTTAGAGCCTCAGCACGAAAATGCGAAGATCAATGGTTCAATCCCGTCCGTGATTCGAATTTTGAAATTTTTGTGTTTGAGAACTATTTCTATATCACACAATTTCCTGATATTGTAAGAGGAACGCAAATAAATTAATAAATAAGCACAGAAAGGTTTATTAGAACATAAATACAACTATAGAGGTAACAAATATCCATTACAAGGAACAAAATTTTAGTTCCTTTTCATAAAAGTGTCTAATTTGGCTTTAATAACGGCCTAGAAAACTCTTTAAGTTTATAAGTCCTTGGAGATATGATCCCGCAGCCTTCTATACTTGTCCAGAGATCACTTCCTGGATTTCCTCTATGCACTTGCAATCCGAAGTCTGTATCTTATGCAGTATCTAGATCATTGTTTAAAAGTGTTATCTTTGCAAGGTGAAATCTTTCCTTCCTAGATAAAATTCAAATGTTTTGCATTGCAATGAAGACTTTCTACTCGTTTGTTTCCCGCATTGGTGGGAAATTTTTTTTCGTGTATACTGCGGATGTATATTTTTTTTTCATGATACCAAAATGCTCATCTATGGAAAGTACTTAAATCAGCAGACGGCCAGCGTCGATGTTATCTGCCCATTGGAACTCCTCTTTATGTTGATAGGCTTTAGCTATGCTAATTTTAGCGCCAATGCTCCTTCGGATCAACTTCTGCAAGTCTCATTTTTACTGTTATAACAGACATAGTCTTCTTCGTTTTTTGCTAGTTCTGTACAAGCTTGTTGCACAGTTTTAAACCTGTTCCTTTTACTGGCAATTCCAATGAATTTATCACCCCTCCCTTTTTATTGTTTTACGATGCTATTCGATCGTGGTAAATCTTGGTTGCTACAAGTATTTGCGTGACGGACACGGGTGTATTGCACTCCTCCAGATATTCAATTTCGTTAACAATTTGACGAATCGACAATCTATCTCCCTCAATGCATTTTTTTTTCCCAAATGATATTTCAACTTTAATTATGTAATCATTTTAGCTATCGCCAACAAAGTGACTGCCTCTGTGGTCTAGTAGTAGCGATTGCGACTAGTCCCAGAGCTCCTGGTTTCGAATAACGTTCAGACCAAGCCATCATAAATTCATTTCATTCATCCCTACAGACTTACACCGACAGTACTACCTCCACAATCTACGGACGTCGCGAGAAGACCAACAAAATTACGCCTCCATGATCTTGAGGTCAGCGTAGGTCCCAAGTTGATATCCCGTAAGGCCAGTTGCGGATAAGATTTATTTTCGCAATGTTTACTTGCCCTGGAAAGACGAATGTCAGATAAATTTAAGTGTTGCAGCTCCGGGCTCATTTACGCACTCATATCATCATGATACAAGATACAGCAACACACTTAACTGCACACAGCTGGTGTTATTTAGCGATACGACCTTGATGCGCACTGTTCGGTTGATAGTAATACAAGGAACAGTACCGATGCCTTCAGTTATATACATAGGCTGACATGACATACACATTTAACTCAGCCAGTGAAACATACCATTTCAGTTTTCGTAATTTATACTCCTCTAATATAAACATATCAAACTCTTATAAAACTATAATATATATTAATATTAAAAAAGGCAAAATAATGGAAAAATTAGTAACTTTTTAAACAAATCTAATTTTGTTTTTAATAAAAATGGCTGCTAGCTTTTATACATCAAGATATGGAGAATGTCTGAAAAATGTATCATGCATGAACTTAACAAAACTTTTTGACCAAAAATTACATTTTTTTTTTACTTCGGTGTCCCATTAAGTTAAATATTTGTTTGTACTTAATCTGCAAATAATTCACTACTTGAGTGCATTTAAAGCACCAATGGAAGTATGACTCCTCGCAAGCTAAGATACACAACAAGTAGTCATTTAATGCGCAATGATAAAGTTTGCCTTCTTACACAAGGAAAGGTTGAGTAGATTGTGGCTGTTAATAGAACAAACCTCGCAAACTTGAACCTACGGCGCTAACATGGTTAGTGTTAAAAATATAGTTAGGTAACAGTATACTAGCAATCCCAGAAAAACCGCAAGTGGCGAATTATAAATTTGCTAAAATAAATGCAGTAAAGTGCAGCTACATGTTGTAGGCTGAAATTTTTATTTTACCCCCTTGTAAAAAAATAAATACGCGAAGCCGTCCTCGGCCCATTTCTAGGTATTCTAATTTTTTTTAGTTCACTTTTTAACATGCGCAATACGATATTGTAACCTTCCTGCGGTTTTCTGGAAGAAGAATGTCGCACTACTAGTTTATAGCCTTCATGAATGCACAAGCTAATAAAAGGACTGTCAGAAGTTGCGGAAAACTAGATCTGGGGAGTAAGCAGGATGCTTCAGCAGCTCAACACAAGGTTTGTTATTTGAGAGATAATAAAAAAACAACATGAACTTTCCCTCTGTTAGCTGCGCTCTGAGTGTATCCATTCCTCACTTTGCATTTTGGTTTCAGGATCATAATGATGAACTAATACTCATCCACTGTTCAAACTTGTCAAATAATTTCTGTTTAGCCGTCGAAAAGATATTAGTAAGGATGATTTATGCGGGATCTCAAAACTGTAGGTAAAAGCACTGAATACGGGAGTAAATATCAACAGAAATAAGGCCTGAAGAAGGTAAAACCTTCAATCTAATTCAGAATTGTAATATTGAGTATCTTTTAAAAAGAGAGAGAAAAATCTACGTTTAAAGTGCTTTATTGTCTCTGACTTCAGGAGGAAGGGAGTTCCAGATTCTGGGAACTGACACACTGAATGACATTGAGTAGAAATATGTTGCATAGAGGTGTCACATGATCAAATTTGCGAGAGTTGAAAACGAAACGAAAACAGGCATCATGAACGCGCTGTAATCTGTCGATCATGGCACTGGGCAGGGGAAGCGAGAGCTGTTTTACACACTTTGCAGTCTGTTTTTGGTTATTTGGAAACGAGGTCTTGACATGGGAACATATGGAATTAAATTTTGCCGCACATAATTTTCTGTTTGGGTTACTAATTAACTGTACTTTCTTTAACTACCTTTTTGTTATAGGATACCTTTTTATATTTAAATTTTTCTATTTTTAATGTTTGTAAAAATAAAGTTTACTGAATGCTATGTTAAGATTAAATGAGTTATTTTAATTCGCAATATTTTCTACTATGCCAGTGCTCAAGGACCTTGAAAATCGGCAGACTAGTTAAATATTTCTTTAAAACAAACATTCTGTTCAACTGCCTACATCTGCAGGTAGAATGGATCCACCACAATGAAGAATTAAAAATTATGATGGTCACGACCGGGACTTGAACTAAGGATATTCGGATTACCGTGCCGACGCTCTTGCCATCTGAAGTACCGTGCCCCTCCGGACCAAAAACGGAAATCTCCCTCATTCTGAGGTTATCTCGATGCAGAAATGTTATCCCTAAGAGACAACTCTAGTACGAGGCTCGGTAGCTCAGATGGTAAAAACTGTAACCCAAAGAGTCCTGGTTCACGATCCGACCGTAATCTCGAGTTTTTTCTATCTATCTCTGATCTCGAAACGTTAGCCTAGCACATGGCCTGTGTGAGAAAACCTAATTTCAAACTAAGTAAAAAGGCTGTTATTACACAACTCAATATTTTGACCGTCAATGGAGTTTGGCCCGCTGACAGTAGAATAGTTACTGTAATATTTTCGCCAAATGTGTCCAGAGTGGCGAAATGCTGATGTTATTTCACGTTTATCCAATGTACCGAAGAAAAATCCTATAGACGCATAAAAACCACCCAATCAGAGGTTTTCTGACCGCTAAAACGCAATTTTACATTTGCAATAAAGAACCAAAACGTAGCTTATTCGCAAAACGTTGTATTGTTCAAGAAATACAAGAATATAACGAAACATATTCTCTATTTTAAAATTTTATTTAATTGTTATGAATTCCTGAAAATATTTAAATATTCACATTCGTGCCTGTAAGAACTTCAGTTAGGTCTAGCATGCACTAGCGATTAAATAATTGAGAGCGGGGAGTGCGCGCTCTGGTAACATTTTAATCAGGCCAAGTAAAATGTTACTCATGTTCTATTTTCCAGTCGATGCTTATTGTTACTCACCAGAAACATTTGAACGTGTTCGCGCGCACCAGTAATTGTTTAGTTGCTAACTTATCCAGTCAGAGGGAGATGGTTAGTCGTTTTTGTGCAAAAATGTCATTTCATATAGATTATTTTATAATTTAATTGATAAAAGGCATGCGTTGTACAACAAAAGTGAATATTCAGTCAAAAAAGTGGCTTTCTTTGAAAAGAGTTATTAACAGAAGAAAGAAAGGAAAAATATAATGATATATTTGAGGAATATTGTTTCTAAAGGAGTTTTCTCATTTTAGTATTTTTTTCAAATACAAAAGAGATTTTTCAGTCATAAGGTTAACGAGAAAACTAAAAATATTATAATGGCGATTCTTTAGCCAGTCGAGGGAATTTTAAATCGCTTAATAGATAAAATCAAAGTTGCATATAATATATTATCATGATTTTGAAAAATATGTTGGAGAACATGCGTTTTGAGACAGTTAACTGGTGAAATTTTTCTCGTAACTAATTGAGAGGTTTAAATATTTCATATTTGTAATATAATTCTATTGATATTTTCAGTATACGGTATACTGTCCAAAAACGGTTTTAATTTTACACTCCTTATTGTAAAAATGCTAAACAGTAAAATTTTAAAAAAAGTTGAAATGATAATCCTCATTTGTCGCATATTTAAACATTAATGTTTATGAATTTAAAAAATCTCAATGTAAAGCAATTTGGAAATTAATATAAATAAAAACTTTGAGGCAGAAATTAAAAATAAAGATTTAATTTTTCTCATAATCACATTTATGGAGAAATGAAATACTGAGTTTAGTCATTTCCAAGAGCTATATGCGCAACATTGCCCCTTACTCCAATGGATTATTGTATAGTACTGGCATATGATGTATTTTCAAAACGAACTTCGTGGTGCCTAAGCACGCAGTTGAGTAGCATCCATAAAGACACGCAAATGAATATTAAAATAAAGTGGTCGAAGTAATATGCCAGAATGCCAAAGCAACATAATGCTTGTGGCTCTTGATAGACGTTGATTAAATATGCTCTTTGTAGGTACCAAGTTTCGGCTAGTATATGACCGTAAGAGATTGCTTGAAATGACACACGCCTCATCTCTCACAATAGAAAATGGTAATGGCAAAATATGTTTCTTGATTGCACCATAAGAACACCAATATAAGTGATCTGAAAACTATCCATATTGGAAGTGTCTGTACTATCACTTGATCTGTGCCAAGAAAAAGTATTGCTGATTGTTTAGTTCCGTGATATTTTAAATCATGAAATTACGTAATCGCTAGTGTGCGCTAAGCCCGTGAAACAGGATTTCATACTTTTAAATTCGATTTACACTTATTGTCGTGTAGTGTCGTCTTAATCTAGCACTGTTTTCAAGAAACACGAAATGTGCACTGTTGTAGTACGCATGCGGTCATTCTTGGGCACATTTGTTACTTTGAGTTGCTTATCATCAAGCTCAGTTTAATGCTGAGTAGGAATTGGGGATCACGACAGTAATTATGTGCAAGTACTTCCATAATTGGTAACACATTGACCCTCTATAATTGTTTAGAGCTCCCATCGCTGTACTACAGGAACAGCTGGGGATGGGAGGAACATATCATGGGCTTCGAAACTAACAAAGGGACTAGAAATTAGGAATGAACTGCATTTGGATGGTGGATCGGGGGAATAGAAAGAGCGCATGTAGGAGGGTTAGAAACCGTTTGAGGAAAATGGATAGGCAGCAAAAAATTGCGCAATGTTGGAAGATGATCTCACTGGAAATGCAATAGGGGTTAACATCTGGATGAGAAATGGAGTTGCACATGAAAGAGAGTTGACAGACTCACTAGACAGGGGCTCGTTTGGCTCAAACTAGGAGCACGGCGGAGGATTAAGATTACTGACGAATATGAGCAGAGAATTTGCCCCCATTTATGGAGAGGGGTAATCATATATATATATATATATATATATATATATATATATATATATATATATATATGTTCTGGTTGAATGTAAAGGTACTGAATAATGGAGGGAAGATTTTCTGCAACACCCCTTTACAAGAACGAACAACGGAGATGTTCATGCTGGGGCTTTGCTGGCAGGAAAGGAAGGGGAGGGGAGATTATATACATTTCTGATGAAAGTGACACAGCTCAGGTTTGAAAAGGCTCATAACCGTGGAGGGGTTAAGGGAAAACAAATTGAAGAAAAACTAATATGTGCAGGAAATGAAGTTAATTTCAACCTAATTTGTGCAAAATGTTAGTTACCATTGGCAGGCAGCTTGACCCAAGTGCCTTGAACTGATGAGTTTATCAATCAGCCAAAAGATTATTGAATATCTTAATAGAAAATAATACTAAAATATCTAGCAGAAATATTGAAAATACAGGCTAAGAAACACCAGTTAAAATAAGTCAGTGAGAAACAATAGCAGTCCCAGAAATAAAATAGAACAAAGATAACTTTGTACATGTTTTCTTCATAAATGCATATTTATCATGATATATTTAGTTTTTAGTAATGCTTTTTACGATAGGTAATATTTGTGGGATATTATTTCTTTAGTTGTAAGAGATGAACGCTCTATATGTTTGCTGATGCTGCAAGTTTATATGCGCATTAATGTATTGAATTTTATCTATGCTTGAAATAACAGTTCCTACGCTGCTCTGAAAGGATTTCCTCATGCATTAATTTTTGCGAGTCCCTGGCGTGCAAAGTTATTATTTCGATGAGTGAAATATGGTTAACGTTTTCATCAGTAAACACGAATAAAAAGCGACTTTAGCGCAACTTGTGTTATTTTCATTTATTTTGATATTTGATGCTTTTATTACTCTTGAAAAAAATTAAACCTTTACATTTTACAGCCTGTGCTTTGCAAGTACATATCTTTATTTGTGATTAAAGCAAACCAAATATGTGGTTTGTACACTCTAAAATTAAGAACGAGTTATGTTAGGCTGTCACAGAACTTAAATATATTTTCTTTTATCGCACATCGGAAATAGGGTACAAAATCCAGCATTATCCAACCCTCTGTTTCTCCACCCAATCTCATATCTTCCTATCTTCGGCAGTTCCTCAGAACGGCAAGGGAAGTTACACGGCTATAATCATTTCCCAGGATATTACTAAGACGAGAAAGACACCTCGAAGAAATAAGAGCATTAGTGGGAAAGGAGATAAGGTAAGAGGCAAATATAGTTGAAAAAATGCAAATATAACATTTAGTTTAAGATAAAAAGTAATATCTGTTTCTATGTCTAGATCACACTGTTTGATATAGTTCCCTATAAATGGTTGACATAAGTGGCGAGGAAATATTAATTTAGGCTCAAGGGAAAACTGCCATAGATTCTGTTAGTTTCTTGTTTATTGTCACTTGTTTAGAAGATCGGAATTTTGTAAAAATAGTTTTGAAAACCAAAGAAGTAAATGCAAAAGTTTTTTCTGTACCAAATTGTTAACCAGAAGATTTACTTAGTTTATTTTTAGGTTTTAGGTCAAATAATTCTTACTTTTTACTGTTTTGTATGCATACCAAACGTGTACGCATTTTAGAAAAAAATATGGTTGTTCCTTATGAAAATTATAAACAAATTAAAATATGCTCTCAAGGGTAAACCGAGAGTCATTTGAAAAGTTCTCGATATTACCATACAGATTGCTGCAGTAGCTCCAAATTACCATATCAAAATCCGCCATCTTCCACAAAAACAGCTGATATTGCTCTTTGGTGCAGTGTGTTGGAAAAATGCAAATATAGAGTAGCGGTGCGAGAATAATTGGCGAATACTTTATGGCAACTACAGAAATTATTCATAGAATTATAATAAATACTCAAGGGAGTCTTAAAATAAAACTAAAGCAAATCTAGGGCTAAGACAACGGTATGGTTTATCTTTCTTATTATACGTATTTAGATAAAACATTCAAACAAAGAAAAACAAGAAATCCAGAAAGGAGTCAAAAAGGGCAACAATAAATAACTAGAAACCCTTATATATGGATGACCAAATTTTAGTTTCTGGTACAGAAAATGGGCTGCAGATATCTTCCAAGATATTATCATACGTTGCAGAACAGCAATATGCAAATCTCCGAGGACAGAAATAAAACAATAGTTTTTTGAAGTAAAACATATGAGAAGAATAAAAATAGTTATAGGGAACCAGATTATAAAACGAGTGAAATTCTTTAAATATTGAGGCTATGAAATGAGTAATTTAAAGAAAGAGGAAATAGATAAACCCATCCAATGATATAATTATTATCATCATCATTGGGGTTTAGAAAAGTTTCAGAAAAACAAACGAGAAAAGAAGTGCTAGTAAAATTCTATAATACTATGAGTAAACCTATGTTAATGTATGGTTGTGAATCATGGTGTTGACAAAAAATATGATTTTTAAGATATTAGGAGGAGTGACTAGAAGAGATCAGAGCAATTGATTTAATCTGTTGATATCATCGTGACCGTGATGAGAATGGGTGCACTATGCGGCGGTTTGGCATCGTTGAAGATTTATGGATTAATTAATTTGGTTAAGGTAATGTATATTAGGTGTTTATAAATAGGTGATCGAGGTTCATAAATCTATTGGTATCTCAGGGATGACTGGTCGAACCTCCATTCAGTACTTCAATCTTGTAATGTTTTGTCCTCGACTATGAGTTCAATTTACCAGCTGAAAACGTTTTTGTGATACATTATCACAGGAAAGGAGATAATAAACGAGCAATAGTAAAGTAGCACTCGAAGTTATAGTTTTCATCGTTTATTAACACATATTTACATATAACTGTTTCCAGTCAGGTCAAGCTAGAATCCTGAAAACGTTTCGGCTACAAAAAATGTTTAACTTTAACTAACCGAGCTATACATCATGTTTCTATACTCGCTTTACTATGCTTAAACTGTCTTGAATTAGAATTAACTCTGTCCTGAATAAACTGAGTGACAATTTGACTAACTCGAAGTAGATGCTTTAACTTAAAATGCCGTAACTTCGTAATTTGTGTAATTTGTAACTCCTCGTATAACTCGCGTCTTTACGCAAAACTTATGATCTCTAGTAGTCTAATCTTAGTCCCCATCTCAATCCCCAACACCATTTTTCTCCTACTCAATTTCCAATTTACATCTGATTTCATTAATTCGCCCGCCCGCCCGCCGGTCCTAAATCTTATGCATACCTTTCTAAATGTCACGCGACTTGCTCCTTCTACACCTGTCTTTCTGTAGGTGGGATCGTATTCTATTTTATTATCTTTTAATTCTCATTGGCTATCTTCTAAGATTTTATTCGGGTCCTCCCACAGCAAAATCTTAAGTCTTAGATTCTTGACCTAAATAATATTTTAAAAGAGAGCCGTAATAGAGGTTTTATGATTCCATCTACTTATTGCACCAGCTTTCCCTGCACTGTTAACAAAAGAACACTTGTCCTCTCCGAATTCTTGGGGTCGCTTTTTGTTCTATATACGGTTGTTTTCAAAGTTGTATTTGATCTGACTGTCGTAAACATTAAAAAAGGGACTCCAACAGAATGCAATGCTAGCCCTTTTCCTTTTACGTTCGCAGTGTGCCAGATTTGCTTTTCTTCTGTAAACATATGTGCAATCCGTTCTATATGATCTTTTGTGACTATATTTCATATATAAGATTTATTAGTGGGCTTGGGATTGATTCTAGAAAATTATTGTTTCAACTATTAACACCAGAAACAAAGCAGTGAAAACTCTTGAATATCCACCACCATAGAAGCCCAAATACATAACGTTCTGGGATGTTAAAGGTATTCTACTCGTTGAATGGAACATCTATTACCCACTGGAGCATACCTTTTGGACCAAAGGATGAAATATCGACTTTATCAAAGAAAAAAGTGTATTGTATTAAGATAATGATCACAAACGTGTCTTTGCTATAATGCCGAAACTCACTTTATTCCCCAGACTTCATCTCTTCCCAAAACTAGGGTATTTCTTAGTGAAAAGATACATTTATTCGATGAGGAGCATTTTGCAGGTCTGGAGGAATCTGATGTAAAAGACACAGAGCATTGTCGGATGAAGTGCGGAAAATTATGTTCAAAAATACGTAATGTAGATTTACTGACAAATTTGGGCTCTAACATAACATATTACTTAAATATATAAATCAGCTGTTTGAAAATTACAAACTACATATTGTACAATAATTTTGATGCAATTACATCCCTTTTAATGGTATGTTAGCTTTATTACATCTATAATGCATAAGACACTGACATGCCCAACTTCTTACTTTGCTCGTTTGTACCTCAAAGTTCCTACACAAAGAACACTCTCTCTATCAGATCTATATGAAATAGAGCTATATTCATATTTCCCTTTAATTTCACTATCTTTAATATCCGAAAAATTAAATTATTATATTATCTATGACTATTTCAGTTCATCCATCTTTCTCTCGTGCAACTCTAATGAAGATGTGCACAGAATGTCTTCACAAATTTCTCCTACTGCGCTATGTTGCCTGAAAACCTTTTTTAATACACCATAAAGCCAGTTCTATTGTGTTTTGGTGACTATTGTAGCGCTATGTTCAAACTACAATATAAGTTTTTTCGGCCGCTATGGTGTTAACATAATAGTACTTTTGGTGGGTCTTTTCTCACACCTGATGATTAAGCATGCTTTTATTCCATTACTACTCCGACATATGAGTCTGGTGTCATATCTTATTTGATTTAGAACCGGATATCCGCAGCTATGCACTGGGAGAAGCCATTCATCAAGGCCTAATATTACCTATGCTGGTAGCAGCTTGTAGTTAGATTGAGGGAGTTTTTGTTAGCGAGTTATTGTGCGTCCATGCGTTCTAAGTGTTTTCATTGTGTGTTAATTATTATTTATGCCATTTCTTCTCATTGGCGCTACAGCCGGTGGTGAGCCTTGGCCTGCCGCAGCGACCTCTGCATCCTTTACCTCCGTCTCATGCCTTCATTGATAGAGGGCAGTATGCTGGCATCCCGCCGGTCGCCTATCACGCGGCTCCCTAGATCGAAGAACGGCACTTCTCCATCAGGCAGTTTCCCAGTTATCCTCACAAGGCTGGGTGGACCCCTTTTCAGATCTCCCTAACTTAAAAAAAATCCTAAGCGGGTACCTGTCTCCAAGCCATCAGTGAGCAACCCTAACTTCTTAATTTTATGCCGTCTTGCTGAGTGAGCTCCTTTAGCTTTCATTTAATGAGATCTAAATCCTTTCATTTCCAACTGTTAAACTTATATGCGAAAATGGAGTCTTCAATAGAACGTCCACTTTAATCACTGCCAGAAAACAGATACCTTTTTTGTAACTTAACAGTAAACATTGGGTGAAGTCAAAATTTCCCTGGCAAACAGGAAGGAAGCTACCCACTTTCAAACAAAGTACGAAAACAACCCCTAGTCAGTTATGAGTGGTGTAAGAAAAGAAAATATCCGGAGCGCCGCCATGGGCCTTCTTCCTGCTGGTCCAAGAGAACGGAGAAATAAGCAGGAGAAAGGCTAACCCATCTTGGAGGAAGACAAATATAAATCCGTGTAAATCTTTGCTGGCTCATGAAGGTGTAAGTATAAAACGTAAAATTTTCCAGCCGCCCTCTCTAATGGAAGACCCGCATGCTACCGCTACTAGAGTGGAGAAGGAATGCGCTTATTGCAAACGATACAATTAAGAACTAATCGGTTATACATCGCTGTTTTCATGCTGTTTTTTGTTTTAAAATTTAACCAGTAGAAGAGAAAATTATAAATAATTATGGCATTTTGTTTCTTTGGAGTGGGGGCGCCCCCTAAATAGTAATAATAATAATAATAATAATAATAATAATAATAATAATAATAATAATAATAATAATAATAAAAGTAATAATAATAAGCACCTTATGTATAAAATCCACAGATTTTTGTATACAAATTATGGAAACATCTTATAATTGGGCATTAATAAATTTAAATTTAACACAAGTAGTAATTATTAAAAATATGAAATAAATTGTAAATAAATGGATTTAGCAAATAGAGTCACAATTAACATGAGTATATGCGGAAAAAAATAGGAAACTTGCCAAAATTACATAACGGATCTATTTTTTTGGATCAAAGTATATTATGCGCGTGGAGATCATATGTTCAATAACAAATTTAGGTAATTCCGTAGCTCAAATTGTTCTTATATAATAAACGAACTTAGAATGTCGTATAGCATAGTCTTGCCAAGATATTTTCAATGAAACATTATCACCAAAGATTTGTGAAATAGTTGCTGCCAACTTTTCAGTTTATAGCATTCCTTTATTGAAATATTACAAATGATCCTATTGTTATGTGACAGAAACAGAAAAGAACATATTTTCTGCACGTTCTGTTGTTTACAGGCATTCATGAAGCAACTTCAGCGTTGATGATCACATGGACCGTGAATGCGCATATATAACGTGTCCGAAATAAAGAGCTTAATTAAGCGGCAGTGTATTTATGTGGTTGTTGCAGGCTGACACGGGCTCGCCAGCTACCTCCGAGGTCAACGCGTGGGTGTCTCAGCAGCAGGGCCCGGGTGAGGTCAGGGCGTGGCGGGGGAGGGTCCACGTCGTACAGTCGATCAAAATACCGCTGCTACCCCCTACACACAACATAAACAACTGTTATTGAACTTTATAATGTCCTACGTGCATTGAAACTTCCTAGACCAGTAGGCAATTCCAATATCCATTTCCTCATACAAACTGTTGTGATTGTTATCATAAATGTTACTGAATTTGATGTGGACATTGTTGAAAATTCCTGTACTGCAAGCTAACCACCAACATTACCAACGTTAAATATCTGCATTTCCCTTCTTGGGAAGAAATCGACGTCTTGGCTTATTTGGCTCTAGTGTCCTTAATTGGGAGATCTTCCTAAGTAACAAGCAGATTATTCCCAAAATGGCATTTTTTTAAAAACTTATTATTTTCCATTATTTATTATTTGCAATTTTATTTTAGGGAAAGCATAGCCTGAAATTGTTCCAGAAATGAACAAATTGTCTTGATTTCTACCAGTGTCACCAATTTTTTTCTGGATGTTCTTCACAAGTTATTCAATGCTATCAGGGCCATATCCACCTCTAAGGGTACTACAATTACATAGCAGTTACAAAAACATAGAAACTTATGACTCCATAATGACTGTGACTATGCCTATAAACTTATTAAACATCTTTCTGAAAAACAGCAAGATACATTGAGATTCAAATCGATCTATATAAAAACATGCGAACAAAGCTCTAGACATATAAAAGTGCTATAGATAAGAAAAAAGATGTAATTATTAGATATAAATAGACTCAATTGAAATGCTAGAGTTAGGATTTGCCTTTAAGAAAAACAAAAATTAAAAAGCAGAAGAATGTGATGGCTTAAATGTAGAACTTTTAAAATAAATTTCTAAAATTTTCTAATTTCCTAAAATTATTTAACGATTGACAGTTTAAAAAAAATACCGTGCAGTTCTTTGAAGGGCATATAAAAACATATAGAGATAATTACTGATATATGATAAAAGATTGTAAAAAAATCTATTAGAAAAGAATCAAAATTTAATAAAAGGCAGGAGTTATTTGCATTCTATATCAATTAGCCCTAAATCATAGATATTAATAAACAAAATTTTGTAATAATAAAATAAATTAAGGCCTTTGATAATGTAAAAGATGAAATATGGATTCTTTTAGTACAAAAAGAATACCGTTTCATTTAATGGTGCAAACAAATAAAAATTAAATAAATAAATAAATAAAAAAATAAAAAAATGCAAAATTCATAATAGTACAAAAGAAATCAAGACAATTATATAGCCTTTCGCCTCTGCCTTCTTAAATTTTACATTGACGAGATTCTACCACAATAAAGGCTATAGTAGCTTTGCTTTATACTTATTTAATAAATTATTTATTATATTATTTGTGAATGACTAGGTTATAATCACTGAAAATCAGACAATTTTGCAAAGAACATCATTCGAGTTGATAAAGTAAAAAATCATATAATGTAACAATATCCTCTCAAAAAGGGGTTCTTAAATAAAAGACTTATTGAAAATAAATTTATTGAACGAGTTCTTGACTGTGAAGAGTCCTACACGTCTGATAATGATATTAGACGGTTGTTCAATAAAGAATGAACATAATATTTTTGACAAATATCTTTACTCATTCTCATAATTTTGATCATATTTCTCATATTAGCCCCCCTCCCCCATTGACGCAATGCTCATATACCAGTGTTTCTGCAAAAGACATGCTGGAAATCATTTTTTGATAGGTCCTTCAGAATCGCCCCCGCAGCCTTCACCACTACTTCTAATGATGGAATTTTATTTCTTCAATTTGGGGTAAACAAAAAGTAACTGGGGCTAATTGAGGAATATAGGGAGGGCGGGGGACACTTCAAATTGATTTCTGTGAGATATTCGGCAATATCATTTGCAATGTGCGTGGTGCAGCGTCCAGTTTGTTACATAGAAATGTAGCCTTTTGCTGTGATATGACTTTGCAGAGTTTTCAGCACATCTCTGCAGAATTGCCCAGTTACAGTTGTGTCTGCAAGTACTACATGCTGGTAAATCATTCCTTGAATATGAAAAATGATGTGACTATAACTTTCCCAGAGTAAGCAATCACTCTTGCTTTTTTGGTATTCTTGATTACACAGAGCTTTTCTTTCAGAATCGAAATGCTGTAGCCAAGTTTGATCAGTCATGATTACCTTTGAAAGAAACTCCGCATCTTCCTGTAAAATCATCTTCAACTTGCATGCACACCTACATTCGAATCAACAGTCTTGAAAACCGCCTTGCACAAACACGTCTCATATACAACTTTTCAGCTACCAACGTGTGGATGGGACACAAGGAAATTCTCAGATTTTCTAAAAATGTTCTTAATGTTATTCGACGATCCTCTGTTATAAGACAGCAATGTTGTTAATGTTTTCTTCCGTTAGAGCACAAACTGGATTCAGGTTCATCTTCCTTTGAAATTGATTGGTTCGTCTCTTTAGACATTACAAACCATCTTCGAACTTTGTATAGAGAAGAACAAACTCTGCATAGGCCTCGGGTAACATTACATAGGTCTCAACTGAAGATGGGTTGAGACAAAAGCAGAATTTCAGAGCAGCATATTGTTCGTCACGTATCACCTCTATGTAGGCAGAACTGAACATGTCTGGACTTGTACATCGTTCACTACATATACATTACGCATTAAGCTAACAAAATATTTTAAATTTTAGCGCGAAAATTTTTGACTGTTAAAAGTTATGATAATTGAACAGCCCTCGTACATAAAGTTATAAATTGGATCAAATCATTAATACTTTAATAGAAATTTTACAAGTTAATTTTGAAAAGAAACAAAACCAAAATTAATATAAAGCTATTGACTTTCTATTTGTTTATATAGAGCAGAGGTTCGGACTCTTAAATAGAACATAAAAGAAGACTTCAAAGTGTAGAAAAATATTTTCTGAAAAATATTGAAGGAATACAAGAACTGAACGAGTATGAAATCAAGGTATAAGATTGGATTTATAGAGTGAGAATATAAATGACAATAATGAAACGAAGAATTGAATGGTGTGTTCAGTTAGAGCTAATGATCAATACTGGGATTAGAAAACAAAATTGAATTATGTAACCAAAAATAAAGGCCACATTTAATTAAATTCATGTGGTTATAATCAATGTTAATAATTAATGTAAATATGGTCTCATGCATGTATGTAATTGTATTAAGGGCGTTGTATTCATTTAGATAGCACCTGTGCTAAATCTTTAGTAGGAGTTCATTAGGTATTTGTGTGAAAGTACAATACCGAACTGCTCGTTAAACTATGGAATATGTCGTATTAAAGTTTGCCCCAGTGGAATTTTAAACGGTTCGACTAGGGAAGAAGGCAGCCTTTTGTCCTGGCACGAACTCGTTTCTTTTGGAAGGACTTAGGAAAACCATTTGCTGACCCGAGACACAGAATGTGCCTTTTTAACACTAGCGCATAGATAAGTGTTGTTTCAATAGGTAATGGTAACTGTGCATAATGACAACAAGGGAAGAATTCTCTCGAGAACTGAACACATGTCAACCTTAGCTGACAGCATATATTTTATAGCCCTTTTAACAGTTACACTTAGACATGTCTACAGGTTTCCGACATGACTTTAGAAACAAATAGATGCTTCTCATTTATGGCCGAGACGTGGTCTATCGCATTTTAATTGTGGGTAAATCTGAAAGACTAGAAAAGTGAAGGGATGTCAAACTAGAAAGGTTTCCGAATATTTATGGCAGAAATGTCCGTTCTTGGAATTACTATAACATGAGAAGATTTATTTTAGAAAATTAGTACAGCTCAACTAATAGGAATCTTCCAAAACTGAACGAATCGGAGCAAGCCTGTATAATTATAGATATTAAGGAAGGACCAATAAAGCAGTTAGAATCGAACCGAGCTCAATAATATTTGAGGATCTATCATTTCGCGGGGGAGGTTCCTAACAATACAATACACTGTGCGTCTAATATAATGAAAAATGTAAGAGGAGCACAGTTAGCAGTGATGATTGAGCAGTCGAGGCTATGAGTTTTGAGGAGTAAAATGGTTGGAGTCGGAGGAAGGAATAGTACGAGCTAATTTGAATAAGTGGGCGTAAGAATAGTTTGTAGAAAAGGAATAGTCAGTAGTCAGTTAAAATGGTCGGCAATTATGAACCGATAAGTATTATCTAGAAGTCGACTGATATCTTAAAAATATTTCCAAGCCAATACGAACAGTCCAATTTTCTTATAATAACAGTGAATAAATGATGTCAACTGAGAACTTTAGTGTTTCCTTGTAGCCTGGTATATTTTTTACCCTTCCCTCTGGCTCAAACAAGTCACAAAATTCCAGAATTTTCCTGAAATACAATATTCCTAATGCCGAAGCAAAGGGGCATCCAACTAATAAATAAAATAATCACTTAATTTCCTCTTCCTTATCTCTCTAGTAACGACCGCATCCCACATACGACCCCAATTAAAATTTATTTACGTATAATTAAATTGTTGTTACTGTGTCATGAAGTAGTTGAAGGCGCTCTGACGTTTTGAGAACAAAAGGTCTTGTGACATGATGATGACTTTTTTAGAGACAGAGAATGTTGACTACCAAATGCTACTGTTAAACTCTTAACCTACTACTCGCGGATATTATGGTACTTCTGTAATAACAATGAGTGCTCTCGTTATGGTTACTTGTAAAAACTCCGGAACATCAATGATTAAGGAAGTTCACTATCTTCTACGCATGTCTCCTTGACCTATTTTATAATGATATATTTCTCATTCTGTTTTAATTTGCATAACATTTTGGTAAATTCAGATAAAATACCGAGAAAGATGCTGTTAGATTGGTGGGGAAGGCAAGCCATGGCTGTCCACTCACATACTTCCGTTTATTGTAGTGGACCTTCTTCGGCAGTAGTTGTTTTTGAAATGATGGAACGGGGGAGAAAGATTTGTGATGGATCTTTTTCAGCAGTTTTAAGAATAAATATTGTATTTTAAATATATCTGTGCGGGGAAACTTATTTCAACAGGCATAGTAGCTAGAAGCCATTCTTAATATTAAAAAATATATTTCCCATCACGCAGCAATATTTGAAAATGTTAAGCGCTTTCCCATGAATTTGGTCACGCAAAAATGTAGAAGCTTTTCTTTGAGATTAATCAACCAAATTTCACTATTCGTAATATTTTTCGAGAATGCTTAAACATTTAACCAATCCATTCCTAGAATTTCTGTGAAGGGCGGAGTACTTTCTTGTATGAAACAGACAGTCAGCAAAACAAGAAGTTACTGCAGTCTTCAAGCTCAGCTGTCGTTTTCCGTTCGTCTTGAATTATGTTGCGTTATTTGTCAATTATTACATGAAAGCATAGCGGAGATGAGTGGACACCTTTTACTTTCTTCATCGACAAAGTTCAAATAAAAATGTTGCAAGTACAATAAATAAAAGTAAAGAGTATTCTTTTCAAAACGAAAAAGAAGAGAAAGTTGAGATCAGCAATAATATATAAAGAAGCAAATTAAAATTGACATTGCTTAAAATGAAATAAGCAGAAATACAAAAATTAGAAAAACAACATAAGGGGAAAAGAATGTTAAAGTAAAATGAGGAAAAGGAAGTAAGGGCACATATCGTGTAGATAAGCAACAAAGCTACCTGTTAGATATGAAATAACATTTTCCTTAGAGTGTGGGCGTTGCGACAGATATTAATGGGCATTTTATATTCTTACACGAAGCGCAAGTCTGTTGACCACACATTTAGACATAACATCCATCTTGATAGCCCTAAGAACGCGATAGCTCAAAGCCACAAACTAAATATATCCAAACCTAAAAAAAACTGCACGAATATCTGCGGTATAAATAGAACTGCCTGATTGAAACATTTGATTATACACATGGAAAACACTGCCTCGCTTATCTTGAATATTTTATCGCTGTTTGGGAAATATCTGTTGAAAACTTACGATTTCTTGAACTAATGCTTGAAAATTACACGACATTTTTTTATTCCAGTCTTTCGTGCAGTGTGTTGTATATGCACAGCATGCATAGTTTTGAAATCTTTAAAGTAACTGCCCTGAAACACACTAATAGCGTTATACAATACCTCCATAAACGCGCTTTAGATATCAGCTAGGTGATCAAGGAAATCGCCTGCTCTTTCTGGAATAATGTTAGGATTTTTTTTTTTTTTTTTTTTTTTTTAGGATAACAGTTTCCGCTGCAATTAATGCGATGTTTTTTTACATTGTGTAACTCCTTGTAAATGCCATATCTCTAAAATATTTCGTGTATGTTGAAATCTCATACAGTCATGTATAATAAACTTGTTTTTCAGAAAGAATTTCGCTGTTTCGGTTTAGCTAATCTGATCATACCTGATCTCCTTACAGCAGTATATGAACTTTTGCTGAGGACCACCTATTGAACTAAATGTTTTTTTTGTCGAAGATTCCCCTCCACTCCACTGTAAAGTTTTTATTTCTTATCACAGGTACGGCCGAGAAAAGCCGACGATGATAGTGAATGAGCACTGAAACCTAAACTGCATGTCGCTGCTTTGTATCACGGACTGCTAACTCATATGAAAGTATTTTTCAATCTCGTATACTTTTCTCATTCCGAGCAGGCGCTTTTGTATTATTTCATCGTCGGCGTAAAGCATTTATGCAAGTTCTTGATATATCCTCAAACCAATCCAATTGCGGCCTGTATTTTGTTATCAGCAGAGTTCGGAAGTTAATCAAAATGCCTTTTCTATCTGGGTGGAAATATTTCAGTCAAATAGAAATGAACGTTTCCGTAATTTGGAATCGGTAGGATCAGTTTTTATTTTACTTTTTTGTTTTTGTTTTGTTTTGTTTTTTTGTTGCATATTTTACGCTCTGTTGCTCATTTTAAAGTTTACAATATTTATTCCCTGTTTTGGATCATTTGGATGTTTTCTTCGACTATTTACGTATTTTAAAAAGCACATAAACAATTTCAATATATCGAAGCCCAAAAAAAAAAAGTTATAAAAATTAAATGACATATTTACCTGACAAAAGTATCTATTGAGAATCTTGTTATACATTTATTTCTTTAAAAGTTGTCAAAACTTTATTCTCATTCCATTCACTTAATCTCTTTAAATAGTAGAATCTTCATTATTGAAAGGAACGACGGTTACCTCGGGCAAACGAATACCAGGAAATAGAGAGGATGAGGGAAGTACTGTAGTTATGAATAGTCTTGGCGAATTATCGATCTGCGCGAGACAATTCCAGGAAATCTGTGGTGGGGATCACTTCTCAACTGCATAAATATAACAAACAATTGCAAGCGAGAATGATGATAGCTGTATAGTTGTACAATAAATTGTCGCTATAATGTGTTCTGTACGAAGTAAGAGAGATATTAACCTGCTTCCCCTATAAATGCATGAACAGAAAACGAACTTGACCAGAAATCACTGCGCATCTTTTACTCGTTCGCCTCATCATTCAAGACTACTTTACTTTGTCTTGATCAACATTTTCATAATAACCTGAAAGGTGAATGCTCTTTTATCACTGGCATGAGTCCTTCCAAAATAGCGTATGTTTTAAATATGCTCAATCACTTAAAAGTTCTTTTTCTAGGATGAAAAACGTTATCTCTGTCAAGCGGCTGACTATGACAGTTGATACCTTGAAAAACACCTTGTTGCTTGTTTTTTTTTTTTTTTTTTTTTTTTTTTTTTTTTTAGAATGGTGTTTAACGCCCGTTTTTATTACTGAGGCACCACAGGAAGTGAACACTGGTGATGCATGAAATGATATACGAGGAAACCTCGAAACCTCATCCGAGATTTGCTCGCTCAAAAGCAAAGTCCAGCAGAGATCCATCGCCAATTGTGTCGAGTGTATGGACACGACATTATGGTAAGACGATGGTGCAGGCAGTTCACTGAAGGACGAACCAATATTCACTACGACGACCGTAGTGGTCGACCGTCCCTGGTTACGGCAGAAGTGTTGGAAAGTGTGCGGCAAGCAATTGAGCAGAACCGGCGCTTCACAATTTCAGAACTCTCTTGTCAATTTCCCAGATGTCTCGCTCCCTTGTGCACGAAATTGTCTCCCGCAAGCTTGACACAATTGGCGATGGATCTCTGCTGGACTTTGCTTTTGAGCGTGCAAACCTCGGATGACTGCACGAACTTCGCAGTTGACGGGAGACAATATCAGAGCACCCATTTTCTCCTAGCAAAGCGCGGTAACCACCGCCGTCACAAGGCTGAAATTTTACTGCATTATTACCACATACTTCCTCTCTATTCCTGCGCATGCGCATTCCTATCCGACTAGCGGTGCCATCTCTAGGCGCGATTGGGACTTACTTTCTGGATGCCGTAATATTTGGAAAGGATTTTTTTTTAAGGAAGGAAACGTTCCAGGCCTAATTTTAGGGTACCTCCCCGGCATTTGCCAGTTATGAGGACTGAGAAAAACCTGGAAAATACCTCAATCAGGCAGTGTGCATTTAAAATACAATTAACGCTACTGTCACCTATCAACCCTCTATCATTCCCAGTGGCTTTATCTCTTTCGTGGTAGCTACACATGAGTCACTCCACAAGCTTGCCACCAGTTTAGCTTGTCACTTATGTATTCCTGGTAAAAAAATGTTAGTCCTATAACGGATTAAGAGATTAGATGTTATACTCACTGCCACATGGTCTATCTTCTCTGAGCTCTTGGATTTTTCATACCATTTTCCTTGGATATTCTCTGTAACAAAACTGTGAGGTTGTTCACCCCACTCTTATAAAGAAAAGTGATAAAGATGCGAACTTTGACGATTAAAATACATATTTGAAACAGTTAGTAATAATGTCGGGAAGAGGCACCTTTGTGTTAAATTACAATTAACATTTCTGAATATGCGAGCCTTCGATGTTAGACATGACAGAAGAGCGCTATTGACGCTGTGAAATAAAATGTCAGGAAAACTCTTCCAGTACTTCGTTATCAGAAACCCATCAATGAATAAACGACCCTCAGTGTGGTTAGCGATCAATCGCCTTTCAACCAAGTAATCGAACAGATCGAAATAAAAGCACAAAGTTTCTCGCAGACAATTCATTCCAAGCAATCAATAAATTAACGTTTGTTAGGTTATGTCCTTTTAAATTGTACCGCGTAAGCGATTATCTTATATAATCAGTAAGAAAACTACTTTAGGCGGCAAGTTATTATAACGAGAGTTAATTGTGTATTTTTTGTCATACTACTCTGCAGCTGTCGTTACTCAAGCTCCATAATACACAATAACATTTATTTTTTCCTGAATTACTTTTTGAATGATGCTTTTGTCTGTTCTGTTATCCAGTTAATTAATTCTCTTGATCTGGTATCGGTACAACAGTCAATACAACGTGAAGAGAACACATTGCATGCCTTGTGAGCTCTTCGCGACGCTTTTAGTGCGGGCCACTTTAGGCGGTTTGGCGAAATTATGATCTCTTTGGACACTGACCATACATTTGATTGGGTGAAACATAACTATTTACTTAACACTACGATCAATTAGGAATTACTGATACCTATTGCTACCTCATTTACAGTATATTAAAACATGGCTAGAACCACTTCCAAAATTATAGTGTGCGGTTATTTCACTCATTCCTTTCCTGTGAGAACGGGTGTGAAACAGGGCCGTCCGATAGCAATGCATTTATTTGTGCAATCAATAGAACGTTTCCTATGATCATTTTAACATACTTTCGTTTTGATAGCCATTCTCTTATTAGAGCATTTGCTGATATCACTTTGATTCACCGGCCTGCACAATTTTTGCTGAATGAAAACTGTTGATTCCTTACCACACGGAATCTTCAAATCAGCCGTTGTTCTGAAACAGAAATTATTGTCCTATAATAGTAATTACATTTGATTTCAGGTATTGTTTAACAAGGTCATGAATGAATGACATAATAATCAATGGTATCAATATTACAATTATGGTCAGGCTTTTAATATTATAATTGTTAGCGTATGTACATAGGTATACATGTCTTTCTGTTCAATGGGTAATATTCAGACAAGAGTTACATTTCTGAACATCTGTCAAAAAGGCAAACTGTATAACAATAGGGCATGTTGGTCATCTGTCGGTTTCATAAAGACATTAAAACAATGGAAACCGCCATCTAGGCTATTTGGATGTGTCAACGATGTCTGATTATTGTTGGTGTTTGAAAAGAGACTCTAGTGAAGGACATAATTACAGCTTCAAAAAAAAAATGAAGTTTTCTTCTTTCTAATAAAAAATGGAAGTTCATAATTATTGGCACATATCTCATTTTCAATATATTAATTAATATTTAAACTAAAATGAAACTTACAAAAACAGTTTTGTCTTAGCTATATATGTATATTAAAGCTTAATAATATTTCATAAAAATATAAATACTTTATTAAATTTGATGTGATTTTGTTTAAAAAAACCTAGCTCGATAGAGTAAAACTAAAAACATATTTGAATTTAGGGCATTCATATAACATATACAGGTGAAAAAATAAAAAAGCAAGGAAAAAATTGCAGATCAGTGAACTCCTTAATGTGCATAAATCCAGATCTATGCTCACCCACCGCTATAGTTGCGTCTTCATGGCTATCTATGGCCTCTTTGATTCAAATTTTGAACGTTACCTTTCTGCCCCTCGATACCGGCGACGATGTGTTAACTACGTTTAGCAAGTTCCTCAAGAGCATACATTTTGTTCCCTAAATTTGGTACATTGTGTTTATTTTGTTAATATATTTTCATTGTATGGTTTGTTAGCCAGCACCTTTGGTGTAAGTTGAAATCTGCATATTTTCCTGTTACGAGTTCTTAGAAACCAGTTCACACTTGCAGTCACTGAAGGGCGTCCCAATGTCACTTACCTACAGGTGAACGTAAGCTTATTTACCCTTTTAGGAGTCTTGTATTCCTTATGGCCATCACTTTCTCATTCAGCGGCTATTGGAACAGCGCCTACAGAATGCACAGCTCTTCGGAGTTTGCCGATGCATCATATAGTCCTGTCGATAACCAACCACTAAAGACCAGAGACTTGCATAATACTTGCTTATTTCAATTGCCACCTACCCCAGTGTACAACTTACCTTCAATCTGTCAAAGATCCGACATGCATGCAGTACTTACCAAAGGAGCGTGTGGTACCAACTGGTGAATAATCTCACTCCTACCTGAGTCACATTGGCATGAATCTTTCTCTCAACTTTGACAATTGTGGACTTCCAGATGCAATACTCCTTCGTTTAGCATTTTGTACTGCTGCATCAGCTTAGTGGAGAGTCCTAGATGCCTCCGAGGACTATTTTGAACGTCAATGTTTGATATTTCCAATACTTTGTTGTTCCTTAGTGACTGAACGAATAGCAGTGTTGCAGTATATTGGATAGGTTTTAATGATTTCGAAGTTTATAATGAAACAGAAATGTCTAGTAGAAATTTGTGAGTCAGAACTTTTGTTAACTGTAATGAATAAAAATGGAAAACAATTATGCAGTATTACCGTTATGTGTGAATGAATGAATAGTGTTTAACGCCCGTTTTTGCTACAGAGGCACCACAGGCGATGGACACTGATGATACATGAGATGAAATGATATATTGGGAAAGGATTTATTTTTGAGGAAGGAATCGTCCCAGATCTAAGTTTAGGGTACTTCTCCGGCATTTGCCATTTATGAGGACTGAGAAAAACCTGGAAACCTCAGTCAGGGAGGACTGAAGTATGGCTTCCTTCGGAAGGGAAGTATAGCCGTGGGTACCGTGTCGTACATTTACGGCACGAAAAAGGACCTCAAGTCTGAAAGAAGAGGCCTCTGAGCAAAATTTGTTTCAGGTCCTGAATTGAATGGGACGTTGATGACCTGAGATGTTAAAGAGCATCCGTAAATAAACAAAATAAAAAAAAATACACAGTAAGAAAAATTCATAATATTATTTTCTTGTGTTGATGTTTGTAATTGTATGTTGAATTAAATAGTAATATATGTATTTCATGTTGTATAAATGATAAATATATATTTTTATCGAAGTGCCCAAGTTGGCATGGTTGCAGATTATGCACTGGATGGTCTAACTGGACTTCAGATTTTTCTCTGCTTATAATTTCGAAAACCAGCTGCGGTTTGCTGGGCTTATTGCCAAAAGGAGTCCAGGGGATTATATTTTCATACAAATTCCGATGGGAAGGTAAAAATGCAGCCAGTAATCATCTCCGTTTTCAGTGCTGTTGGGGCGCCTCAGGCAACCTCTCGCGTTCAGAGAACGTGCTTTTGTTTCTAAACAAAGAACTTCCATGATGGCACAGTGACGAATATGTGTGTAAGAATTACGAGTAAGCTCATGTTCGAAGATATCATTTATTTAAAGTAACAATGAAAAACCTGAGCTATGTGCACACGTGTATTAGTATAAAATATAAACTAATTGATTTGAACTTACTCGTGAATATTTCTGCAGACAACACGTTTAAACCGTCGTGGAACATTTCAGAGGGAAAACTTTTCTTTGAATACTCGTTCATTTTATTGTGAAAAATAAGTTATACCTAATGCCAGATACAGAATAACAGATGTTATGCTTAAGAAATACAGGTAAAATTTTCTGCGCTAAAATATATGTAACCAAGTTGCACATTAGCATTTTATCACAAATAATATCACGAGAGGGTCTGAGATTACCGATAAATTCACAAACTAAGTGGAAAACTTAGGCCCTAGAGTGATATTTATTAGGACTATTTTACGAACAAAATAAGAATTGTTGAACTTGGGATCGCCACGGGTGGCCGAATCGTTAAAGCGCGAACCTGTGAGCCGGAGGTCCGGGGTTGGAATCTCACCATGACTGTCCTTCCTGACTGAGGTTTTTTCCAGATTTTCCTCAGTCCCCATAAATGGAAATGTCGGGGAGGTACCCTAAACTTAGGGTGCAACGTTTCCTTACTTAAAAAAATTTCTTTTCCAATATACCATTTCATCTCATGTATAATCAGTGTCCACCGCCTGTGCTGCCTCCGTAGTAAAAACGGGCTTAAACACCATTCCAAAATAAATAAATAAATAAAAAAATAAAAAAAATCTAAGCTTGGCTTAAAAATTTCCATAATTGTACATTTGTACTTAACCTTGCAAGCAATCTTGCAACAGAAGAATGTCGATTGTCAGTAATACCAATAGAGAACAGCAAAATAAGGTTTTAGACTATTTCATAAATAGAATAAGAATTATATATATTTGAAATTCGTCCACGATTATTAACAATTGCATAAAATGCTATACTTATGAATATCTATTCTATTCAGAAACCGTAAGACTGAAATGGACAATTGCCACCGTTCGATTTTCTAATACTAACTGAGAGAGAGGGGGGGGGGAAAAGAAAGAAAGAAAGAAAGAAAGAAATAACATACAGCATCTCTATTTTTATTTGTATTCTGCGGTTTGGAATTCCTAATGATAAGATCAATTTGCACATTGATGCATTATTAAAAAAGCTTTAAAGAATATTCCATTTTGCTTTATGCTTTTCGATTGTCCATTCTTTTGTTGCTATCATTAGCTCCCCACCACCTCTAGCAAAAGTGTTCAGGAATGATATAGTGGAGATATAGAGTTGGCTTGACTGACCTTAAGATAAATACATATCGGTGATAAAACTGATTTGATAATTTTTTGCAATAATTTCACTCCGTAATCCGGCTGTGATTGGTCAAAATTCAAACTTTTGTTTCGTTTCATTGGTCGATTTTAAGATGACGTCACATGAATGAAATCGTCTTTGTAAGTTGGCATTTATTTTCATACATATATATATATATATATATATATATATATTAAAATATGATTTTCGTGAAATTAGGAAACTACAATTAACGTGAGCCTGCAAAGGAAAATTATCTGAAAAAGTTATTATTATTATTATTATTATTATTATTATTATTATTATTAAAGTATGTTTGATTAAAAGTGTCCATACTTTTACAGCAGAAAGAGTTAGTTAACCAAAGAGAGTCTAGGAAAATAATAAACTATTCTCTTATTTGTGTAGTGTGAATTGTATTCCCGTTTCGGCTAATTGTCCTTGTCCTGTTTGCTCTATTTACTTTTGCATACACCAATGATCAGCTGAGAATGTAGGCAATGTCTATGGACATGCACGATGGAGCACCACTCCATTTTCTACACATGATACGACAGTATTTCACTTAGACATTTAATTGGTGGTTTGGTCAAGCAGGTTCAGCAGCATAAACCTCGTGACCACTTGACCTTAATCCTTTAGATGTTTGTATATGGAGGTGCTAAAGTCCTAAGTGCATGCCATACTACAAGCTACAAAAGGATTCTGCGAACAAATAAAGCTAAGATTCGAACATATTGAAAGAAAGAAATATTTGGTAGTATGAGAGAAAAGAGTTCATTTACACTTTATAGGGAAATAAAAATATTATGGGTAGGTAAACATATATAAAACAATGTGATAAAGTAAATCAGGAATGGTTTGCATTGTTGCTGTTGACCTGATTTGTTTAAAAATAAACAAATACCAATTTTTGGCAAACATAACCTAGTCTCTTATTTAAGATTTGTGTATATATGTGTGTGTATGTGTATATACATACACACATACAAATTCTAAGATGCATGCGCGTACGCGCTTTCAATAGTTTCTATACCAATTACGTGAGATCTGTTCTTTTCAAGGAAAATGTTTTCGCTATCGTATCTCCTCTTTATGATGAGAGGAAAATAATAATAATAATAATAATAATAATAATAATAATAATAATAATAATAATAATTCTCAGTCTTCAACTACTAGCTCTCGTAGGTATGCATCTGATTTGAATTGAGATAACTATTAAAGATAAGATCTTCATTAATGGCTATGACCAGCTCGATCTCCAGAGGTAACTAAATGCAGTTTTGTATTTACGAGAGAAAAACGAAATGTTTGCTTAAATTGAAAAAAAACTGATCAAACGATATGAAATATATATTGCATTATGAGGATAGCTGAATAAAGCTATGCGAGGTGTAAGGTATATTTAATTCCGCCGGCAAGTGACGAGCTTTCAGCCGTTACGCAGGCCGCGTTCTAACGGCACAAACATCTTGCGAAGGCACTGCAGATTTACAAAAGTGCCAGAGGTAAAGTTTCGTATTCCAAAGAAAAATGAGGAATTTTGCTGTCGCTTCTTACTTTTTTTTCTAGAGCATGTTTAAGTTTTCTTCCCTTTCTAGGTAACATTGTCTTTTGTATAGCATTCACTTTTGTTTTCAGGTGGGTGCTCAATGGAATACACAACGGCAGGTATTTCTACATTAGGAGATTCTTAGCATTTGACTCTTCCGAAAAATTTACAAAATTATTTTTGTGCTAAAGATTCCTAGGCAATTCTTTTGAAATAAGTGCTTTATAACTTCTACTTAAGCAGCGTCATTATTTTCAAACTCGCTAATTACTTTAACAATAATTTTATGATACTGGTTTGATAGTATAATGAAATCTCCAGCCCATTCACGGAGATATATGAACTTTTCCTTAAATCTGCAGTCGGTCTCGGTGACTTGCCTCCTTCCGAAGGTAAGTAAAGAGAAGTAAAGTCATGGGTCCCGTAGCGTAGATTTACGGCACATTAAAAGAAACTCAAGCCTGAAAGAAGAGGCCTCTGAGCAAAATTTGTCCTCCGTTTCACGCCCTGAATTGAGTGGGACGCTGATGACCTGATGTTAAAGAGCGTCCATAAATAAAACAAATCAGCAACTTAAATCTGCAAACCCTTGAATATTTGATATTGTATGTACATAATAATGCATTATATAACAAAAGCCTGCTTATTCTATTTAGATCATAAACTGCGCACATGGGAAATCATCTATTTCTTTTATTTTTAGAGATGTGGTTATATCCGTCACTATTTTCAAACGTTGAGCTAGCCGTTTGTCCATTTTACATGCTTTTAAAAGCCGTTTCCTGGAAAGATATTTTAACGCTACTGAAATGTGGTTCGTCTCAATTTATATACTATATCAATATATAGTAAATGAATTGAGAATTAATTACACAACGTCATGACATAAGAACACCGTTTATGACTTCACTTCCGTTTCGAGATTACTAACTTTTGAAGAAAAAAGCTATCTTTTCTTGTGAAATGTTCATTTTCCCTCATTCAGTCTATACAAAAGTCACATACATAAACCTTTTTATGTTCGTCAAATGCACTCTATCCTTTACGATGCTTTTTATTGCGTTTTTTTGGGGGGGGGGTTTATAGCCAGCATCGCCTGTTTGTGAACAAAGCACTTCAGGAAAAACGAACCCTGTTTACAATTGTTTGGTTTCAATTCAACCAAACTTCTACTTTTGTGTAGAAACGTTTTCGAGTGCCTTTATTCGAAATCAGTTTAGGGTTTCTGAAACATTTTTAAATAATGTTGATTTGACACAATATCACAATTATATCATTCTTTAATGATCTGATAGTAAAAGTTATAAAATTAGTCACATTTAAAACCTTACAGAACCACTACTTACATTTGCAGCTTAATCATAAATTTTGTTTTCCTAAAGTGGCATTTTAATTTTACAGTTCATTTAAAACTTTGTGTTAAGAAAATTTCCAAAAGAGTTGATATAATAAATATAATTTAATATAATGAATATATAAGGGGCAACGGTAACGAAATACCATATACCTATAAACAATCAGTTCGTAAATTTTTCAGCTGAACCAATGTTATATCCCAGCTGCTTAATTATATTATTTGATATTCAAAAGCATTTTATTGCACGAAATACATTTTAATAAGCTCCTGCGCAGTAACTTAGCTCATTGGTGCATGTCACCCAAAGCCTGAGGCAAGAAGCGCGTGACGTGAATGGACGCACGCACGCCCACAGCGGGAAAATGACGCAATTTCCTCAGAACACGTAACACGAGCGCCGTTTTGGTGCACCTGCTTTGGGCAGATATCTTTTATTCAATGTTCTTTTCTCTCTTGAAGCTATTCCTTTTTTTTCTACACTAAAATTAAATTTTGTTTGGCAGCTGGTATTTTTAGAGAAAATTAGAGGGCGCCAAAAGCTACAGTAGATTTTGTTAACTTCCCAGTTAACCTTTAATGGACAACTTAATTTAAGAAAATATTACCAAAAACTTTGTGTACCTTAGGGTAAAAGACTTCAAGTTCAAATTAATGACTCTGGGGGTCCATAAACAAGTTTACCATATGCCAGCTAGACCACAAAGACAATTTTTATACAAAGAATAATAGTTTATACAGTTTTGAGTTTGAATTACTTTTCAGCAGTAAGTTCGGTAGGAACGAATTGGAAAGGTGAATCAATTAGAAAGCCACGACTGTGATTGAAACAACAATTGGATTAACAATCGGTTAGGGACTTATGGAGTGTGCTAAGGATGAAGCATGTTGACATGACAAAGCACAAGCCATGAGTGAAAGTAGGAAAACCCCGGCTACTAGCAGAATCCCATATTTACCCATAGGTTTGCTGCAAATGCTCTATGGGGCATTAGTTAGAACTACGATGACATGGGAGTAAACTGTTTGGAGATGGTAACAAACTGAAGTTCCAGATACAATGAGGACAGTTTATTGAAAGGGTTTTTGGGCCCTGGCGGAACTATGAGGAAAATTGAGGCCTAGAATGAGACCACTGAATCTAAAATTAGAGCAGCTTCAAGGAAATAAATTTTTAATGAATTATTGTGGTACCATAAACAGTTAAGATTGGGAGGAAACATGACATGGGCATTCAGATTAAGAAAAGGACTGGAAATAATAGGGATGTGCCGCATTTGAATAGCCGGTCAGAGAAATAGAAGGAGTGCATGGAGGAAGGTCACAAACTGCTTAAGGGATGTGGATAGTCTGCAAACAATTGCGCAATGCAGAAAGAGATTTCGCTAGAAGTACAATTGGAACTAAGCTGGGGAATAGATCAGTACATCAAAACAGGGGCCAAACTCACTAGCCAGTGATTCACGTGACTCAGACTAGGGCTCGGCAAAAGAAAAAAAAAACAAACAAACAAAAATGAGCTTAGAATTTGTTTCATTTCTGAGGAGAGGTAACCATGAATACATCTGCTCGATATGCAGGTACGCAAGACTGCAGGGAAAATATATACTATGATATAGATAGAATTTGGGCTCTACTGACAGGCAAGGAAAAGAAAGACGGAATAGGTAAATTTATGACGAAAGTGAAGCAACTCAGATCTGAAAAAAGACTGATAACAGGTGAATGGTTGGGAAAGCAGACTGAGTAAATCAAGTAAATTTGTGTATGACGTTCCTACTGTTCAATTTATTGTCTCTCAGTGCAATGAAAAGTTCAACAGGATGACCAAAAAATATTATGAACTCCATTAGCGCTGTAACCACATTAATCTTCGCGCTGCCCTCCATGACGCGTTATTTCAGATAATCTACATCAATCACTAGCATTCCCCCCTTTCTTCTCCTCCCCCCAAATTATCGGGAGGAATGAGACCAGAAGAAGACCTGGATGCTATGTGTTCAATTAAACAGTTCGTAATCAACCATTCCTTCAGCAATGAAGTTTAGCTTATTACCTAACATTTATAATTAATTTCAGGAAAGCCTCGCCACTTGCCCTTCCTTCAATGAAAAATGTTGCTAGGAGTGTGTCCAATACAGCCCAACAAGTGTACACTTTCTGTTCCAAATGTGGCATTTACAGTGTTAACAAATAAAAGATAATGTGTGACTTGAACAAGATTACTTACTTATATTGATTAGTTACCATTCGTGAATCGACAAGCCTGATATACAACTATATTTTCACATTTATCAATTTACATTGTGTATTTTCTGTTAATCTTTACTAGAAGTAAAACCTGCCTTAATTGCATTTTGGTTTTTAATAGTATTGTTAAAGAATTACTTTGTGAATTTATTACTGATTGATTGGGATTTTTTGGTAACTTTGTCCCTACATTTTGTTATTTAGAATCAATGCTTACTTCTATTCTCAAAATAAATGGAATTAGGGGTTTTCGTTTTTCTAAAGAATGTAGTAAAAATGTCTTTCAACCAGAACTTCTTGTTTTATCATCTTCGTCACTTAAGAGATTGCAATATTTGTGAGCTTTTTAGGCACCCCTAGATTCCTTGACACATTTCCCTCCCTCCCTCCCTCCTCCCTCCCTCCCTCCTCCCTCCCTCCCTCCCTCCCTCCATCCATCCATCCATTCATCATTTATTTTTCTCTCTCTATTAAAGCTGTTTTTACCCCATAAGTGCTACTTATCTTAAAGACATTAAAATTAATGTTGGCGTTTGGGGACTTTGTTTATTAGTTATTATATGTATTATTAAGTCATCGGCATCAAATTGAAACCAAAGACGAACAATAAATCAATAAAAGTGTGAATTTGAAAAATAAATTGAAATAAAAATTTACAGGCATTTAAAAACATTTAGTACACAATGTTAACAATTAAAAAGGCGATAATAGTAAATCTCTAAGAATATAATTTAGCTAAATATTTTCATAGATGTTTTAAACAATTAATTTAAGAAAAAAAAAAACGGTTCTTTATTAGCAACAATGCGTGATGGTCTCAAAGGTTTAGTAATTTAATTTATGTATTTGCTGTGACAACTTATGCGTCTCTACTGCTACATAACTAGCATTTAAGGTATTCATTAATAAATACCTAGATATGTGTATAACTTTATAGCCGCTCTATTATTATTATTATTATTATTATTATTATTATTATTATTATTATTATTATTATTATTATTATGTAATAAAATCGATTATATATTCATGCTTGTAGGTGCTTATATTAAATTAAATAAATAAATAAATTACTTAAGTGCATATATGTACATTACTTATCTTTTACAATAGATTCTTGAAGAAGCTAATTATGTTTAGTAGAATTATTATGATATGTGGTTGATCTAGAAAAATATTTGTTTGAGTCTATCTCAATTTTAATAAGCAATTAAATATGCATTATACATGACTTTTTTTGTAGAATTTTAACCTATTACTACTGTTATTCAAATACCTTACAATGGTATGAATAAAAATAGTACAGTACAACATAGTAAATTACTCCTGAAATACCGCTACAGGTGGTTGAGGTTGTTAAGGTACAGACTCGTGAGCAGAGGGTCTGGGGTTCGATTCTTATCAGGACTGAAGTTTTTTCGAGGTTTTCCTCAGTCCTCATAAATGGTAAATGCCGGGAGGTACCCTAAACTTAGGCCTGAAACGCTTGCTCTCTTCCTTTAAAAAAATCCAGTTTATCATTGCATCTAATGTTCATCAGTGTATCCACACCTTTGATGTAACTAAAACAGGCGTTAAACACTATTAAAAACACCAAACAGGAAACATTAAATCCTAGTATATATTGAATTTATATGTCAATATTTTATATACATAATGTAATTCCAAATATTTAACTTGACCGTGTTTTATCAATATTATGTTTTAATGAAATAGTATAATTGAATTTTGGACATGTTTAAACACAACCCATGTGCTTGAAACCATTCGCTACTTCAGTGCATATTTTTACATTTATTTTATAGTTCGTGTTACCGAGCGGGTTGGGGGGGGGGGCTCAGGCTGTAACAGTTGATACTCGGGAGTCCCCTGGTTCATAAAATCTTAAGGCCGGCTATCCTGATCTTGTTTTTTCTTTCTTTTTTCTTTTTTCCCCTGTTTTGCTCTAGTTCTTTCCACGAATTTTCCGCTCTCTCGTTTCACAAAATTTCATTCCATTGGTTCTGTTTCAGTGTCGAAAGTGTGTGGGCGAAGTGGTTTGTGCAATGTGACGGAGACTTGCTTTTGGAAAGGTATCTGCTCCGACATCTGGTATGACAATAGTCCTTTTGAAGGGCTCGAACCCCACCTCATTTCTCTTTCTCTCTCCTGGAGGTGCTCCCATTGAGGAGTAGGCACAGGCCAGCCGCTGAGGAAGGATGAATTTCGAAATTCCTCTTCCGTTCTTACGAATTTAACCCAATCTATTCTAGTAGTTTATAATAATAATGCACAAAAAGATAGGTGTTATTATTAGCAAACCATCGAATATCTCGTTTTATTAACGAGAAAATTATTTACAATATTAATATCTTATCTAGCTCTTGCTGCTTTTGTGAAACCTTCTTGAACTCAGTAGATGTCCAGAGTACCCGAGCAAATAGCAAATCAATTTATAAAGCAGTATTTCAAATTCGCAAACTTTCTTCATAGAAAAACATCACAGGACACGTTAAAACGATATTAACGACATGATATTGCCTGTAATTAAAAACCTAATTTTCGTTAGCTTCAAACTTAAAATGAAGTAAATAAAGTATATAAAGTATAAATAGAGTATAAAGTATAAATAAAGTATATAAAGTAAATAAAGTATATAATGAATATAATGCTGTACATATTTCTCGATATATCTCAGGTTGAAATGTGAGTTGTATGCTTTATCTTAAAAATAAAGCAATAAAAATTTGGAACGTTTTTCATTCCGACTTGTTGCGTAGAAACTGATTCTAGGGGCACGTGTCTGCAGCGCTACAGGGAAAACAGTGGAAATGTATTGTTTAACTACCAGCACGGTCTGGGTTTCAGCCTACACACGTACAGAAAACAATGAGTGGAAATATGAATAAGGGCGAATAGTTTTGCTCCGGTGGTGATGGTGGTTAATTTCTGTGAACAATTGTGGATGCTGCTGAAGAGGCAACTAGTAAACAACTCGTTACATGACCTAGTTCTCTCGCAGACCAGACCTTTGACCTTTCGGCTGCTGGGTGATGCTGTTGGTGGGCGTAACAAGGTTTTCCGGCTCTCTGGTCATGGTTCCCAGTCACAACATGATGTCCTGAGCGCTGCAATAGCCGGTGTTCTCAAGGCCATGGTCCATCCATGCTAAAGTCCACTAATATCTAGTAGTTCTTTTGTTTAACCTGGTATAATAAGCCAAACTTACCGCATCGGAATAAAAACGCACACTACGCTTGCGAAGCAAGCTTTTCTTGTACTCTTACACTACTTGACTAATAATGTTTGAGACACTGAAGTTGCAAAATGTGATCACTGTTTGATCTGAAAGTACTTTGTTTTATACGTACATAAGCTCAAGGTTAACTCCAATGCTAAAAACATCTATCACTTCGTACTGTACACATGACCCACCATCCGATCATCCGTATAATTCTCACAGTAAGCGTTTTGCTCAATTATATCTTGCCAGAATGGAGGGCATATGAATTGAGATTGAAAAAGACACTGTTTCAAATAATTCTATTAAACAAATAGTATAAAATGTAAAGGATACTGCTGTACATCTACAGGATGGCCCACGGGAAACCGGCTCTCCTTCCTGTAAACAAAGGTGATCATTATATCTGTTCTTTTATGTGTCGAATTAATAGAAGGTCTGAACATTCGTGCTGAAGTATCGGCGACCATAGCATTTGCAGCTGATCATTTGTGCGCCACTTTTTCACCAAATTTTCTATGCTGCTATTTGCAGGACCGACAGCACTATAAACTACGTTGGGAACAATTTTGTGAGCATAGCAAAAATGCAGGGCTCTCTCTAAACAAACCGAAAAAGCAGTTTTTATCAAACGGACCTACAATCCCGATACAAATAGGTGGAACATTTTCACATTAGCATTGCCTCAAAATTCATCTGCATTTTCTTAATGCAGGGACTCGAGTGGCTCAAACTAAGGAAAATGCAGATGATCTAGGTTACAGTTGAAAATGAGTAGAGAATTTGGCACTTTTGTGAGAGGGAGTAATAATAAATATGTATATACTGGCCGAATGTAAAAGTAGAGAAATCTATCTACCAAAACTTACAGAATCGAGCAGAGGGTGATGACATGCTGGGCTCTGCTTTCAGGCAAGAAGAAGGAGAGAGAATAGGTAACTTTTAGTAGACATTGAGGCAGCTCAGGCCTAAAAAGGCTGATAATAGGGGCGCCGTAAAGCTATTTGTTTTTAAATTTAAATTTTTATTGCATTTTAATGCTGAATATATGTTTATTTCATATTTTAGTTTGGAATAACTAATATCTTATTTAATATCTTGCATTAAATCAAACAGACCTAGCATATTATAAAAGCACATACTCAAGCATAAGACGTTGGACTTGTGCGCCTGTTGAAGCTTTATTAAAACAATGCTTCCGGAATAAATAACATCTCCTCCTCTTTCTCCTCCTTCTAGAGAGTGAGCAATGCTTAACGCAACCGCGGGACCGGCCGGCAGCGCAATGTCTGCAAAGGTGGGGAGTACGTTTCCCCTCCGCTGCGCAAGGCTTCAGTGTGAGTTGAGATCTTGCACAAGTAGCACACCGCCGACACAGAAGTCAGCCTCGCCAGCCGACCGCATACCGCGAAAACGGTTGCGCGAAGGATCGTTCAGCCTGTATTGTTACTTCCACTACTAATGAAAACGGTAAAGTACGCTGCCTTTATTGCAGTACATCTCGCAAGGCACAACTGTTCGTAACCCACGAGCTTGGACAACACAGCTTCCTTTTATTTTCCACTCTGCGTCAATTTTCCTTCATTATCTGGCTCTCCATGGTCTTGGCTGAGACACATTTTACGTGATCGGGCCGATGCGGCCTTTCAATTGCGTTTGTTGAGATAATGAAGAGATTGATGTAAGTAGTTGATAGGTTCTTCTGACCAAAAATGCTCAGCCAAAATTGAAGTGTTCCAGACAGATATTCCACGCTCAGAATTTACTATAGCGAATGATTTGTTGCCTGCAGAGTTCTGTCACTTGCTGGTGCTCCATATCCAAGTGACATCTTCTGTAGTTTCCTTCTTACCATTTTTGAAAACATTCACTTAATATAAGCTGTTTCATATAACACAGCAGAATTTGCTAAGGCTTCTAACGGTCTTTTATAGCATTTTTTTTCAAAACTTATTCCAGCGCAATAGACATCGTTATTGGTCTAGCATCGCATGTAAGAAAATTACTTTTAAGTGTTCTCTGTCCATTGCTTCTATGAAGTGAAATCTATTGGAATCTAACCTTCAGTTGGTGTTAGTTCCAGTACAAAAGAATACTGCTGACAATTATAACCTAATTCTACTAACATATTTTCATGAATCTGGCTCCTTTGTCTAGAAATATCACTTACTGGGACATCAAAATATGAGAACGTAGCACTAGGTAGTTTATCTAAATGATAATTATCTTTATTATACATTAGAATGGGAGCATTTGTTAAATTACACACTATAGAAATATGTTACGACTTTTATGAATAAAGTGATATACAATTACTGCATACCTGATGTGCAACAACTACATTTTAGAAACTGGCATCGACGAGCGCGAGAGATGTCCCTGTTTGATGATCTCGTAGCTATCCAACTACACTTTGCTAAATGTTCCACAAGCTTTGCTTAGGTGGGAGACTTCAAACCTCCAATCATATTAAAGCTTCCAAGCAACGGACATCCAACTGCCACTTTCAAGCAACGGACTTTTTATCCCACCCAATAATACCAAATCAGTGGGTACTACAACAACGTGTATGCCACAATGTAATAATGCACATGCTTTACTGGCGTATTAGAGACTTTGTGCCACTTTACACAGAGAACTGTGTAACAGTAGGTATATTGGGTTTCATTAATGGATTTTTACGTAAAGAGCGACATTGTCATATAATCATTACCTATATTAAATTAACGAAGGATATATGGAGAATGTTAATAATTTCAGGGACTGTAGAGGGCTCTCAGACAAACAATTAGAAATATAAGATCTAGGTATCCAAGAAGACTAGGTTATGTGTGTCATGAAATCTACTTTTGGAGCGAAAATTTATCAAGATTTTAAAGATTTAAACATCTCTAAAATCTCCTCTTAGCTAATCATATGATAACATGGAACTGAACAACGGTTAACTGATTTATCGTGTTTTGTAACTTAATCTAGTGGGAGCTATCCACCTGAGCGTATGACCTAATGGATAAGGTTTGGTTCCTGCGGGCTGAGTTAAGCACTTTGTTAAAATGTGATGAAATAAGTTCATACTAAAAATAAAAGTAATTACCGAAACTCGAACTAAATAATGATTTAATTTTTTTTCCTGGTATAGGTATGAGTACAATATCGACTGTGCTAAGAAGAAACGCTTGCACATTATTGTGTAGTACCATTTGGAGTGGGAGCTTTATTAGTCAGTGTTGTACTGGTTCTTTAGAAACTTAATGCCCTAGCCTTGAAATTTGAACAAGTAGACCATATATTCCCTCTTTAAATTTTTACAATCTTTGATGTTGTTGTGAAATGTTTCTTTAACACCCTGTATATCTAGAACGTTCCGGAAGTGTCTCTTCTTCGTATATTTCCACGGCATGCTTTCTAAGATGGGAAAGAATTAAAAACTCGTTAAAACAAGCAGCTTTTCCCGTCTTTTATGGTGTGACTTGGGTTGCCTACTCAAAACAAAAGGGAAGGCGATGCTGGGACTCTGTGTACAGAACGTAGAGATGGAGTATATGAAAAATTGACACGCACTGAAACAATTACATTTTTATTCATTTCATAAATGCATTCATCATCATTATTATTGTGTAAATGTACTTACACTCCTTTTAGTTTTTAAAACGCGTGAAAGCCATGCTTATCATTCATCTCAGTCTTAACACTAAACTCTTTCAACATAATGACAAATTTTAATGGTCTTTTGATATAGTGAGAGCATCCAAGAGGAAGATATGCTAGACTCAAATCCCTTATATTATATACAGGGTTAAAAACGTAATACTATGAAAGTTGTTGTGAATACCTTCCTCAAACGGTTTGAGTTGAGATAAAAGAGGCTTCAAAGTTGCCAAATCTGTTTCCACTTTTTAATTCAGTATCGTAGCTGTTGACCATTCGTGAGGGGAAGAGATAGAGAATATTTAGAATAATTGTGGTGTATAATGTCGTGAACCGTTCTTAAAATCTTCACCTAATTATCTGATGACTGCATCGGCCAATAAGCGATCGCTCACGGCCAGCCGGGCAACGTTAGAATCGGGGAGGTTGGGCTGGACAACATGAAACTTGGTGTAAAAACACTAGAGCGACATTATAATAAATTCTAATGTACTTATGACTTGGAATTGGATAACCTGGGGCTTTCTCTTCAAATATTCTGACAACATGAAAGGACTAGATAGGGGCATACGAATCATAAACACTCGTTGTGGAAGATAATAATCAGGTCTGGTATTTGTCATTTAGTACTCTTAGGAGATTTTGCTTTAGAATTAAACATTTATTTATTTCTTTCACTCATAAACGACACTGACTGAATGACGCGAGTCTCAATGACAACGCCTACCCTTTCCGACTCGTATAGTACGGCTGGCCTTTAGGAAATTCAATCCTCCGCTCTCTCGTCTGTCATCAGATAATTGGATAACCGGATCCTTAGAATGAAGAAGGCAAATCTGTTTTTTTATACTGTGTCGAACTGCAGTATATTTTAAATTTGTAGAACTAGAATGGAAAGGTGTTAACTTTTTCCCCACCCTCTTTTTCTGTTTAGGAATTTGTCTGCAATAATTTTCTTGCCTTCTCCTTGGTCTGACCTTTCGATATAAAAAGTTTTTATACATAATTTATGTTGCATTAATATTAAAATAAACTTCCGGCATGCTTTAATATAACAATCTAGCTTCTGATTGCTGGAAATATGTTTAACACCAATTTGTTCTACTTTTATCATAAGCAGAGCCCCAAAGTTAGACAAATGCCTTTACTATCTGAGTGGATATATTTTAGTCAGATTGAAATGAACATGTTTGCCTATTTTGACATTTTAAGGTTTAAAAATTTTCTTTTTTTGCCTGTTAAGGTTTATTTATTGCGATTATTTACGCATTTTAAAAACACGTAAAGAATTTCAATATATCGAAGTGTAAAACAATATAAAATTAAATGGCATGTTAACGTCACAAAAATATATATTGAAAATTTTGATATACATTTTTTTTTCAAGCAGTCAAACATTTTCTCCTCAACCCATTCCCTTAAGCTCTTTAAATAGCAGAACCTTCATTTGTGAAAGGAACGCATGGTTATCTCCGGCATACTAATACCAGCAAATAGAGAGGACGAGGGAAGTATTGTAGCAGTGAATAGTTCTGGCGAATGACCTTGTATCGATCTGCAATTTTTTTTTAATAACGAGTGATATCACTCTTTGTTTTCACTTTTAATAAAGGCCTATTTTAATTATATTACTGCCTATTTCAATATTTTAAATGTCTTTTTGCCTGCCTATTTTAACCGAAATTAGTGCCTGTACTCCGGACTCTGGATACATTTTTTTGTAAATTCTTATTTTTCATAAAATAGTTTAAATTTGGTTCTCTCTATGGATAGCCGTGATTCTTGTTTTTACATTTAATAACACTTTATCATTTTCTTTTCATATTTTAAGTTCTTATGAAAGTTGCGGGACTAATTCCAGAGACAAACTCTTTATTTTAACGCAAATACATAAGGTTGTAAGATAACCAGGTTGTTACCAAAGAGGTATTTCTGAAAAAATTAAAGATATAGGGAAATGTTTCTGTAACAGTTAACAGTTAACAAGATGGTTTAGTTCCATCAAGTATTAATATGCCATGCAGCCTTCTTTATTTTATTTTGTATTAATAACAGAGACGTCAGCTAAGGTTCCCATCTTCTTTATAAATGAAATTTGGCAGTATTTGGTCTAGCGTTTCTACATCAACTTATTTATCCCGTTTTGCAGCCCCTTCTTAACGCGATCTACCTTCTGCATGCACTCGGTCTCTAAGGTATGAACCACTGACATACATAATGTTCTAAAGCGACACCAGTTGCTTTGATGTTTTCTTAATGCCTTTCATCGTCTGGAAACAAGGGCGCTTCTCAAATTCTTGCTAAATTTGCGTCCCTTACATCTCCCAAGGGGCTGCATAAAAAGGAGAGGAAAAGTGGCGATTACGTTGTAACATTTTACAAGAGCGCAACTACTTTTGGTGTAAATGAACGGAACACAGAAGCACAAGAAAGGCTGTTTTACAATTATGTAGACAGTATATGAGTGCTGTAAATCAGAGGCACATAAAACATATAAATATATTCAACACTTGCTAAAATGTGCTAGTTTTCCGTTTTAGAGCTATTGCCAAATATATCTTCATTTTAACACTGTGTGCGTGGTTGAAATTTCAGGCTTTCGACAACGTTATTATAAGTGTGTTGTTGTTTATGTTTAGAGAACATTAAACAGGGTTTTTATTGAACGTATGGATACAAACGATGTATTACAACAAATAAAAAAATAATGCAAATTTACGATGTGAATTTATTGAGATAATATAATTTAGAATATCATTACTCGTAAATTTAACGGAGGGAGCTTTCAAAAAGGTAAGCCGAAATCTTGGGGAACACAGCATACTCACAAAGGGTACCCTCCACTCAAAAAATAGTTAATTGTTCTACATTACATGCTTTTCTTCATTGTGTAAGGTACGATATGTTCTGTTCCCTTGTAAGACTGCGGAACTGTTTCGATGTTTTCACTAAGTTTGTCTAGACTACAAGGAATGAGTATTATGCCAGCTATACTTTAGTACATGTTGGTAGTCTTGTAAGACACCTCGGCGGGGTATCTTCAGGATTGGTGTTAAGAAACGTACGAATAGAGGGGACAGTAGCGCATGCATGATAAGAGATGACGCTATGTTTTGTAAGATTAATCTTTGATTTGATCGCGTTCAATATGAGTTTTCGGTGTATCGACAATGATGAAAGTTAAATGAGGTAGTTGATTATGGTCAACTTTGACCGCGGGTGTTGGACCGATCAGCTCCGTTAATTGCGATCGGTTACACGAAATGGCTGCCCGTTTTGATTTTCTTGAAGGTATTGAGGATGAGATAATATACCTGTATTACTTAAATCGGGATCGCCGTCAAAACTGGATCATTGTGGAAAGTACAGGGATAGGAAAATTGAAGAAAGATTCTGACTGTTAATGGATACAGTGTGGTGGTTAGTAAATGAGATAACTGAGAGATTAAGAGTTTCCTATTAACTGCAACCACCCTTTTTCACCCATGAATAGCATTTTACACTCCATGGCTCACTCCGTTTTAACAACAGACAGATGTGTCCCAGTTTCATAAGGCCATCTGTGGATAGGATGCCGATTATTAATTCAGATATGTAAATCAGGTATGTAAACTAACTTTAAAATGAAATAACTCGTATATTTTGGTTTATAAAAATAGTTAACTTTTAATGTTTCCACCAAATATGCCACGCTGTCAAACAGTCTTCCAGCTACTTCATCAATTATGTCGCTAATTAATTTAAATTTAAAGAGCACTCGCTCATTTCCTAAATTCAATTTTTTTAGTAGTGTTTAACGCCCGTTTTTACTACTGAGGCACCACAGGCGATGGACACTGATGATACATGAGATGAAATGATATATAGTGAAAGGATTTTTTTTTAAGGAAGGAAGCGTTCCAGACCTAACTTTAGAGTACCTCCCCGGCATTTGCCAGTTATGGAGACTAAGGAAAACCTGGAATAACCCTCAGTCAGGGAGGACGGTCCTGGCGGGATTCGAACCCCAGACCTCCCGCTCACGAGTCCGCGCCTTGACAATCTCGGCCACCAGTGGCGGTCTAAATTCAATTGCTTTAATAACGCGACATGAGGGGTGTACTCAGATCTTAATCATCTCTAGTCCTACTCACCATTTTCTCAATCAGATACAAAGGAAAATAATTAAAAGATTGTGCATTCAAGTTCACCCAGGGCATAAAAGGTGTCCAAATTCTCCTGAAAGCTTTCAGGAACTCGTTCCTTATATATTTCTGATTTGACGTTAATTCTTTTTCCACGTACATGCTCAATGAGTACAAACCATCGATGCTTTGGGAAGATACAGCTGTCCACACTGCAAGTTTCTTCAAATATAATACTCTCTGTGCACACTCATCCGGTTTTTTTTCAGCGGAGAAAACGAGCATTTTGCTCATTGACATGGCCACACGGTAGCACATTAGCATGTCAGATCACCTTCAGTTTTGGAGATACTCAAGGATCTTGATACGTATTGTTTTTGGGTCACTCTATATTTTTCTGGTTGGAACTCAGAGAGACACAGTAAATTTTCCGGACTATCCAAGAAGGCCATGCAATTATTAATGCCTTTCGTAACAACTTACTTGTGTGAAAAAACACTCTCTGCGTTCAGTTATCTTAAAAAAAAACAAGACTACAACCATTAGGAAATCGTAGAATCAGAGCTATGAATAGAACTCTTTGTTCTATTAAATTCGAAATATCACTGCTTGTATGTGAAATGCAGCCCCATTCCTCTCATTCAGAAATTAAAATTAACGAGCAATGTTATGCCACCATTTAATGTCACATAATATTAATTTTAAAGCATTTTATATATTTCTAAATATAATACTATTGTAAAAAGCCAAATTTCGAACAAATGGACATTGCTTTATTACGGATCTTTAATTTTTATAAACAACAATTTAAAAAATTATATAGGATGCAAATTTAGGGTTTTTAAAATTTGATTTAAAACGTAGGAGTCTGCAACAGCCGGAAATTTTTAAAGGGAGTTCGCGATCACTGAAAGTTTGAGAACTGGTGGTTGAAGAGAGACTGTCACTTCTTATAATTTAGCGCTACAGCCCGGTGTGATCCTTGGCCTGCCGCGGCGACCTCTGCATCCTCTATCTCCGTCTAACGACTTCATTGATAGAGGGCAGTGTTGCAGGGGGAGGCATGTGATCAGTAGCCGTCATTCCGCAAGTCGCCTATCACGCGGCTTTCGTGATCGAAGAACGCCACCTCTCCATCAGGCAACTTCCCAATTGTCCTCACAATGCTGGGTGAACCCCGTTCCAGCCCTCCCTGACTTAGAAAAACTCCTAAGCAGATAATGGGAATCTAACGTGGGCCTCCCGTCCAGCAATCAGCAGCGCTAACCACTAGACCAAGGAAGTGGTCGAGACTGTTACTTGTGCGAAAATAAAATGATGAAACATCTGAAATGAATGTATGACAATGTGTGGTAATGAAAATAACGCCGTTTTTGTATAATAGACCAGTGCTAGAATTTTCAAAACGTTGAAAATTAAAAAATGAGGAATATGATTTATATTAGTAGTTTTTTATCTTGCATCGTCAGTCAATGCACATGAGTCTCTCAATATAATCCCCACCGACGTGAATGTACCATTGTCATTTTCCTAAGAAACTCATTATGGCGTCGCTAAACAATTGTTTGGGAGTACTACGCCATCACTCGTGGATGGCTACATGAATTTCCTTGTTTTACAGAATTTTTACCTCGCAGCGAGTCCTTCATGTTTAGAATAAAGCATAATCAGACGGAGCGAGGTCCGGGAAACACCACAATGAACCCCAGGGATGCCAAATTTGCTGGTGAGGGGCCGCGCAAGGTCATGTTGGAGGAACACGCCTGTCGGCAACTTCCCCTTTAGCCGTTGCTGAACCCCTGCGTCTACGTCATGTAAGAGTCTCGCTGTAGACAGTTGTTTCTTGAGGAAGCCAGTGCATTAGCGGTATATCTGAAGTGTCCCAAAAGATGGCGATCATCTGCTTACCCGCCCAGGACTCCCTGAATGTTTCCATTACATGGATTGTGTGGTAGTGACACCATAACTCGTCACTAGTCACCAGCTCTCCAAACATCCCGATCTTCATTATGCATTTCAGTAACCAATGACAGACTTCAACATTTTTGTTCTTCTGTGCCTGTGTAAAGTCCCGTAGAACTCAATGTGCGCACACATTTTTCTTATTCAAATCATCGTGAATAATGGTGTGCCGGATTGCGCAGCAGAGACCTGTCTGGCATTCCAGTTCATCAAAGGTTATGCGCCTATTAGCCATAATCAATTCAGACACAACCTTAATGTTCCTGGGTGATTGCGATGTTGACGGGTGACCAGTACTCATATTATTGTGTGCAGATTCCCTGCCGCCGGTTAACCCATTGACCCAAATGTAAATAGTCTTCTGTGCAAGAGTTTCTTAATCACATGTTGCAGAAAAACGTCTATGTATTTCTTCAATTTTGACGCATTTCTTTCATAAAACCATGCAGTTCATCTTTGTCCATTATAATCTCCTTACATCTTGCCCACGTCTTTCTCTACTTTACAACAAACGAACACTGTCCTTTGGCTACACACTTTACTTACAACAGTCATGTAGTGTCTGCATGGCGGACTAGTGCTAGTTCACCGCTCTACGAATGGACGGTTCCATAGATGGCTGGTGTAAGCGGAGTGTGTAGCAAATAGTATTCATTTGTTATCAAGTAGAGAAAGACGTATTTCATATGTTAGTGTATGTTAAAGAAAATGCATGAGAAACGCATCTTTGTCCATAACTTTCTTCTTATTTTATTAAAATACACTTACTACTAAAATTGTATTCCAACATTCTTCTTCTTCTTCTTCTTCTTCTTCTTCTTCTTCTTATTGTTGTTGTTGTTATTCCTGTTGAATTTCGATTCAGATCATCCAAAGGAAAATGGGCGGAAGGTGCTAGGCGGTTTATTGCGTGAAAGGATCTCAAACATCGAACTGAGAGAGAAGATCGGATTAAAAGATCTAAAGTGCAAATCCTCAGCGTCCAATGAAGCCGGAGCGATAATATGACAAGGGTGTGGCAAAGCAGAAGGGCGCAGTGGCATCCATTCACCGTAAGAGGAAACGGAGAGGCAAAGCATCCGCTGAACAAACACCTTCAAGCCAACAGCAGCCAGTGAAGCTATAAACAGAATTTGATGAAAATATGAGAAAGACATAGAAAAGATTTAAATTTAATTGAAACAGGCGTTAAAATCAATATGTAGACATATAATTACACTTAGCAAAGTTATGATTAGCTTACCGAGTGAAGGTAAGATATCTATCCCTATCTGGGCTTCGCCCTACTCCAGATCTTTCTGGCGCTTTAATTAATTTAATTAACAGTAACTAATGTTAAATTATTATAATAACTACTACATTGCAAAATGCCATTAAGAAATTTCAGATTAAAATTTTTCCTTTGCTCAATTAATATAAACAATTGAGACGACTATTCTTAACAGATTCAGAGGTACGAAAGGAATATTAATTTCTTCTCTCTCCATTGATGCTTTTCCTTAAACTTCAGCTTCAAAGAAAACCGACCAGGATAGATTTTATTTCTTATTTAAACTTGAGATATTGTAAAATATTTATATAATTCAATAAATATACTCTTTATAGAAATAACATATTATACTGACATTATTTGTAAACAAGCTTTAGAAACACCATAGAAAAAATAAAATACCACGTGTGTGCTAGTTTTGGGTATTGATTTGAGTGGTGTTTAACACCCGCTTTAACTACTGAGGCATCCCAGGCGGTGGACACTGATGATACATGAGATGAAATGAAAAACTGGAAAAGGATTTTTTTAAAGGAAGGAAGCGTTCCAGGACTAAGTTTAGGGTAATTTTCTAGCATTTGCCGTTTTTGAGGGATGAGGAAAACCTGAAAAAAAAAAAAAATTCAATCAAGGAGAACGGTCCTGATGAGAATCGAGCCCCTGACCTCCTATACACGAGTTCGCGCCTTAAAGACCTCTACCACTCATGGCGGTAGTTTTGGGTGTGAACTGTATCGTACTAGTTGAGCAAAATCCCTATCAACTCATGTAAAATAGTAAATGTAAATATGTAAACTGTTTTGATTCATAATATCATAAACAAGCATTATCTATAAATTGAAAATGATTTTTAACTTAAAAACTTTATATTTAAATTAATGAAGCACCTTTTTTAAGTTCATTTTCTAGCAGCCTCAAGATCGCGGGTTCGATCCCGGCCAGGGCCGATGGATATTTTCGGGTGTAAAAATTCTAAGTATGGCTTCCTTCGGGCGCGAAGTAAAGCTGTGGGTCACGTATCGTAGATTTACGGCACGTTAAAAGAACCTCAAGTCTGAAAGAAAAGGCTTCTGATCAAAACTTATCGGCCGTTGGGGCGCCGATGTTAAAGAACGTCCGTAAATAAACCAAATAAATAACTCAGCATATTTATGACCCTCTCCTGACATTTGTAAGCTATCTCTAATCTTCAAGTCCGTAAGTAGTTATTTTTAAACTTGGGACTGCGTAGTTAAACGGCTGTTACTTTCCAATGGACTCCGGGCCCATTCTATGAATAAAAAGCTGTCTGTAAGCAGATTGTTCGCAAACAACATGTGGCCTTCGCTCACTAAATCCAATTTCCATATGCAGCCGAACGAATCGGACGGTTTAACCTTGTTAATACAGAGCGTTAGCTATAATCTCATTCTTCCACCCATGTCCCCATAACCGCTTGCATCATTATTTAAATTGGACTGTCTGTCGCCAAGCCGCCTCTGATAACATACAGCAGTGTTATTGTAATTAATATGACACAGAATGAGACTTGTTCAGTATAATATGAGGGGGTGTGCAATAATTTATCTGAGTATGAAATAAAATTGAATATGATTTATTCTATTTTTCGATATATATATATATATATATATATATATATATATATATATATACATATAGTTCCCTGGCAGTTCAATGGACTTTGCACTTTTCCTGCAGTACAATAAGTTTCTCTCCCTCAATAAAAGAACGATCTTCTTAGTTTGAAAACCAGCAACTTACAGCTATTTTGACACCTTTATCACTTGAAAACTACTGTCCACGAAGAGAAGTTTCGTAACTCGGAAGAGGAAATAATCGGAAAAACCAAGTCAGGACTATGCAGTGCTTATTTCAGCTGCTGAAACCGACTGCCCTTTGCCTGACATGTGCACTAGCACATAATGGAGGAGCGCAACTTGATACTTATACATACTCAAATATTCGTGAATAATTTTGCAAACTGTACCTGGCGAAATGCCTGTTTCTTCTACTATGCAAGGAACCTTAATTAATCTGTCTGTCAAAATTAAACCCTGAACTGCCTTGCACATCTCTCTTCGAAGTTGCTTCCATAGACCGCCCAGTGTGAGGGTCATCTTCATCGGATCCTATGTTTAACTTAAACCTCTTGTTTCAAAGTTTTACTTTATATGCAAAATTGTTTGTGGTTCAGGCGCTAACACTTGGGAGGCCCCGGGTTCAAATCCCATGGGGTAGACCATATGAACATGGGTTTTTTTCGTGGTTTACACTAGTTGCTTAAGCGATTGCTAGGATTGTTCTTTCCTTTCCACCAATTTTCCTCTCTCTCACTCCATGTGTTTTTATTCCTTTGGTTCTGTTACAATACAAAAGTGTTAGGTGAGGTGGGCTGATGCAGTGTGCAGTGTGACGGTGGCCTGCGCTTAGAAAGGTTTTTAAACCTGACATCTAGTATGAAAGTGGCCCTTCCTTCGGGGTTTGAATCCCTTGGGGAGAGGTATTACTCCGCCGGCGTTGCGGTATACTACCTGCAAACACTGTTTATATCCGCGCCTCACATACCTGAATCCTGGCAACCTGATTCTTCTCATTCCTTCCTCCAGGAGATACCACCATTAAGTCCGTAGCACAAACGGCCAGTCCTTGAGCAAAACTGAAATATTGAAATGTCCTCCTCCTCCTCCTCCTCCTCCTCCTCGTCCTCTTATTCTATCCATTGGTAACAAGTTTTGAAGCTCACAGTAGCGCCGCATTTAAACTTACGGGAGCGAATCTAACTTCAGTAGTGTAAGCGATATATAGCTAGTGTAAAGTTTTGTATCTTCCTTATAAAATGGCGCCGAAAATAGAACCCTCCTGGAAAGGATGCATTAACGCCATTTTCGATACAAAATACTCTTATTTTGAGTTTATCAAGATTGCAAGAGGCGTAGTTTTACTATCTCCAAGAAAGGTATTTGATATATGTTTAAAAAAAAGAGTCCAGAATAGGACTTATTCCAGAAGGCAAGAAACAGGCAAATCCACGACTAGCACCCAATCGTCTGGTCCAAATCCAGCAATGCAGAGAGCCATTTAATTTAAATTTGGGGTTTCAGTAACAACTGTAACTGTCAATTGGGATTAGCATCTAAAAATGCAATCTGCTTGCATCAGAAAAGGCTTCAAAGGCACGCGTCTGCTTCAACCCTCATTTTGGAGGATATATATTTATTTATTTATTTCACAGAGAAAGAGAAAGTAAAGGAAATACATTCCATCCAGTTAAACTCCCTGATGCATCATCAATTCATTTTTTTTTTTTGTTTATTTGGGTCAATGAAAAGGGCCCTTGGAAGCAGAAGACCGCGAATCATGGACACCTCTGGAAAGCCAATCAGGAGTGGAAAATAGATATCACTGTAGTTTGCGCCAGCTTGCTGCAATGATTTTTAATAAGTTTAATATGTTAAAATGTTTGAATTTGTTACCACAGATCGCAAATTGCAATCACGCGTTTGTGGATTTTCTTCTGCATTTTGTCGTCTTTTATCATGCTGTTTCTTACTAGGCTCACACAAGGACTCTCTAAACATTCTGCCTCTTACAATGTTAGAGCGCATAGCTAATTCATTCTCAGGTAGATAAATTATTGAATACTTGTCGTATATGTACATACTTTTGTTGCGTTTCTATTTATAAAATTACGAAGAAACAGAACAAACATATTACAAAATAATCGCTAACGGTAGCAACGTTATTCCTTTAAACATATTGTCACGTTCTACGTCATTCAATAATATGAACATAGTCCTATGGAGTATAACTAACTGAAAGATAGTTACTGGTTATTATCACGCTTGCTTGGCTAGGAAGCTGTCAGGAAATTAATTAAATTAAACACTTGTAAAGCACTAAATTACGTTGTCAATTTATTACATTAAGGTTACCGAAAATAGTATCAATTACTCCATACTCGATGTAAATGACTTTCACATGTTTTTGAACTGGTTCCTTCAAGCGGGAGAAGAGAGATGTGGCACCAATAGGTTCGATCTGCTTGCGAGCTTGTCTCAACTGTCCTGTTCTTACACATACCCTCTCTCATTTTAACTGCTGCACAGTTGGGAAGAATTTTAAACCACCAATCAGGCTAGGATCTTTTGTTCCCAGAAATGTATTTCCGTGCTAGCAGCGAATGATTACCCTATAATAATGCTAATATACTTCAATGACTCAAACAATACACACGCTACAATATTAATACTAGTAATACCACGAGTACTGATATTTTTCGGTAATTTAATTGAGGTTAACTTATCATCATGATTATTTAGAGACCCAAGATCTAATTATCTAATGATAACAACCATGGGTTTGAAAACTCAATTAAATTACCTAAGAAAAATTATAAACCAGAGGAAGATACGGTAAGGTTATTGACATGGGAGAAATATGCTTTTTTTTTTTTTTTTTTTTTTTGTATAATCATTTACTTCCTGTTTGACTTTTCTGAAAACATGCACTAATTTTGTTAGCTTTTATTCCAATTAGAATCGTGCGGATTTGAACACTATTATAACAATTACCATTTACTACTATTTTCATATCAAATGTTATATTTCGTCTTGTGATGAGAACTTCTTAAAAACAAATGAACATTTGACGTTTTAATATCAGTGCTTAGAAAAGTTATCATTTCAACAGTAAATTTAAAGTTAAGTTAAAAGTTCACTTTCTTACTAATTATTTAATTTAAATCATATTATTTAATAAGAATAATGCATAAGAATGGACTTCCTAGATCCCTATTAGAATCGAGGCAGAAATTATAAGATTAAAAGAAAAAATAAATAAACGAAGGAGAAAAAATCAGTTATTAGTTTTTGAACACCATGCTTTAAAACTATCGATTAAGATCCATTATGATCGATGAACAAGGTATCAACGAAACCGTATATTGGCTAAAAGGCGCTCGCGTGTTATTGTTGTAGTTTTGTTTAGGGTAAGAACGATTTTAGGGCAACTGTCCTTACCTGCTAGCAGCGTTTCTTGCGCTAACTTTAATTTCTGCTCAAACCATCAATCAGGTTAAAGCGTAAGACCGTTTATTTCCATAAATTTCTACGCCTCATTAACAACGAATGTTTTTCCTTAACGGATGCTTTCCCTCTAATAGTGCTAAAATACTACAATGAATCAAACAATACACATACCACTGTATTAATACTATCATTACTTTTTTTTTTTTTTTTTTTTAGAGTAAGAAGAACTATATTAAGGCATCTAACATGAACCACGTCATTTCTAAGTTTTGGAACATGAGTTGATCTCTTACCAAATAAATAATACCCACAACTAGAACGGCAGTTCACAAAAAGTTATATTAGCATAAGATTGCACTGAGATTTTAGCTTTTCGTCGATCCTGGTGGTGTAGTGGTAACCATACTTGCCTCCTAAACCCAAGATCGCGGGTTCAAACCCGGCCGGAATCGATGGCTTCCTTCGGAAGGGAAATAAAGCACTGGGTCCCGTGTCCTACATTTACGGCACGAAAAAGAACCTCAAGCCTGAAAGAAGAGGCCTCTGAGCAAAATTTATCGGCCGTTTCACACCCTGAATTGAATAGGACGCTGATGACGTGAGATGTTAAAGAGCGTCCATAAATAAATAAATAAGATTATAACTTTTCATCTTTGAAAATGTTCATTAGGGAGAAAAACTGGGCATTGAACGGCAATTTTCAAAAGAAAACAACAAGCATCGTGCCCTTAAAGCTTTCTTTATATATCGGCAGCGGACTATTATTTTTTTTTTTTCATCGACAGATACAAATACTTATAAAAAAAAAGGTTAGCAATTCAAACATTTAGTTATTTAATCAGAGTACATAATGCATTATATGGATGAATGAGAAGTGTTCATTGCCGGTGACAACTGCAGTGCCTACTGTGAATGTGACATTATGAATTGATCATCCTATACCTACCTTCCAAGTTGACAGCTACTAGAGACTTCTGCTGAGTTATAATGTTATCAGAAAGAACTATAAGAACAAGGATCGTTTGAAAAGTGTTCGAAATGAAGCACAAAATGAGATATAGATTTTTGAAATTATTCTTATTTTTCAACATAATCTCTCTTGATACTTTTGCTCCAAAGCCTTTATCCCTTCACGAAAGTTAGATTCCTCCAGGCCTGCAAAATAGACCTCAACGAATGGTTTCAGCTCTCAATCGGTCGAAAATTTCTTTCCACCTAGGGAGGGAACAATGTAAGTCCGATGGTGCCAAGTCAGGGTAATAAAGCGGATGTGGCAGCCAATTCGTTTATTGTGTGAGGTGAGCATTTTCTTGATGCAAGATTACTTTCCTCTTTGATAAACGCGACTTTCTTCTTTTATAAACCCGATCTTTTCTCGCGTATTTTTGTTCTCAATAGACCCAAAAGATTAGCATAATATGCTCCGGTGATAGAAGTTGCTATGGGAAGATAATAATCAGTTAGTAGTACAGGCATCCCAGGAAAACTACCCAATGATCTTCTTGGCTTGGCCTTTGGCGTGGGTGAACCGTGATGCTGCCATTGTTTAAATTTTAGACTGCTGTTTTGTATCAAGTGTGTAGTATTGCATTCATGTTTCATCATTGGATATATATCGATGCATGAAGTCGGCGGGATCTCTCTGAAATCGGGCTAAACTTTACTGACAGAGTTGCACTCTGATTTGCTTTTGATCCTGGAGTCAGCAGTTAAGGCAACGATTTTGCCGGTCATTTTTAAAACACAATTCTTGCGTCAAAGTGTCAATACGCGTTCCCCAAATGCCCAGAGCTTCAGAAATTTCAAACACTTTTAATTGCTATCCTTCAGAACTACTACTTACTGATAATTTTTTTATGTCGTGACGAATTTTTGTCGTCCGCTGCATGGGTCAACTTCCAATTTTCATGGCAGGTTTTAAACTCCTTGGTCCACATAAAACGGTTGAAAATGATGGTACAGAGTCCCCTAGGGTGTCATATCTGTTTGAATTTCTGTTGCAGTCATGCCCTGATTACACAGCACAGGGTTAAAGTAACTCGCATAGGGTAAACAAATACTTCTTAACTCGGTCAAATGAATCTTTACACGAATTTTGATTCACCTTTGAGTCTTAACTGATGAAAATTGTGGAAAGAGCGAAGGGCGGTGAAGCTTATATTCTTTTGTAAGGCAGCCAGTTATTGTTTATCGTCCACTGATGGTGCCAACCGCAGAAGTTGGTGAAAGCTATGGTAGCATATTAAACCTGAACCACTGCAAAAAGCCCGGAAATGTTTCAATTTTAACGCCGGCCGTGAAAGCATAAGCTGTAGCGTTCATACCCCTCTTTACCAAACACTTAATAACCACACAACGTTCTATATTTGCCTTGTTCCTCCTTTATAACGTCTGCACTGCAACAAACACATATATCTACTACGATTCTTGATTAATCCTGTATTATTGCGCGAATATTTCTAAGGAGGATGACGGGTTTTGATAACAAAACTTCTTCGGAACTGCTACTCCAATCTGTGGGTCATTCCGAGAACTTTTCAAAGACCCTCGTATAAAGAAAAGAAACATTGGACAAATTATGATGGAAAAGAATAGAGATAAGCGACAATTTACATGTCTGCCCTATAGCAACTACAACAAAATCAGCGGGGAAGAAACGATTTGTATATATACCGCACTATAATTTGCATTCATTAAAATATCATGTAACTGTTTTTCTTTATTGACGTTAATTATTTTAGGACTAATTATCATTCTGTAACATACATCTCTAAATTACATTTTTAGCGAAAGAAAAACCTAGCTTACAAACGAACGCAAAATACAATTCCACAGTAACGAATGTATTTATTATTTATAAAATTATTAAAATTATAGACACAGTGATATGAAAAGTAACGTTTCATTTTTATCACTCCTCAGTTTATACATCTAATTTAATCTTTCCCAACTTTAGTAGAATATTTTTGAGTTCTGAAGTATGAAACAAAGTAAGTTAAAACATAACTTTTAACTTGTAACATTTTCGAGAGCGGAAAAAGTTTGTTAGATGGCAAGATAGTGTGCTGGGTTTCTTTAAAGCGTCTAAGACTGAAATGGGTTTCAGAGAATGTCTACAGAAACATGTCTGGAGCAAAGGAATGGTGAAACAAAGCAGCAACCTTCGCCAAGACAAGTGGCGACATTATTATTCAAACAAAGGACCTGTGCCAGATCCGTGTTTTTGCTAGTTTTATACGCTTCCGTTGCCAGTTGAAGGGCGCTGACCTCGTCTGGCGTCTTCGCCCCTCCTGAATATTAACGTGAGTTATATCACAGACACAAACAAGGTTACTTCCCAATATCAAGACTTTCGGTGGTGTTTATTGGGTGAAAGAGTACAGTCTCTTCGAACAATTTCTCATATTAAGAGGTTCTTCGTGCTTTTGTGTTCTATGCACAATTGTATTCTATTAACATTTTGATAGTTGTTTAACTAATGCAATTAATTACATTTTACCAATCATATAAATGATGTAATTGATAATTATTCCGAATAGTTCATCCAGCACTTAGGTTCTTGTTGCACTCATCTATTTTGTTTATCATGACTAGTTGCTTACGATTCTCCCGCTAGATGACAACTACATACATTTTGCTGGAGTTAAAGGAGATTTACCTGCAAACATACTAACACACAATCGGCTATCAAATTATGTTTACGCAAAGGAGCAAGCGTAGGCCGTCAGGCCGTTACTCGCCGCAGCGAACCACTGGGTCCACTTGTTTCTAGAATTTACCCGAGGTTAGCATTAGGTTAGCGTGTGTGTAAATGAATTAATCCCGAATTTAATTTAATTTTTTTCTCTAAAATTGCGCTAGAATCCCAGTTATACTCCCATTCTTAAATCCCCGCTGGAGGGGTGCAATCGTCACTATTAAGACTGTGAGAGGAGATGTGCTCCAACAACATATTTATAACTATGAAGGTTATGCTATTTTTACCTTTGTGACTGCAATATGCTATTCCTTATTACAACATTGAGTTTTTTCAGGTATATTCAGGTGTATTGTAATATCAGGTACTCTGTCTGTGTCCATTCCGTAGATTCTACCCTTCCACTATCTCTCTAACCCCATTCTTTCATCTCAAAAGAGCCTCTATAGGGCACAAACAGTCAGTTCTCGAGCAGACTGAAGTACCGAAGTGTTCGTCTATACCAATCTAATTCAAGCTGTTATTCAGCTGCAGAGTTATGAAGAAGAGTTTATAGTCCAGCAATATGTTGTACAGACTAAACATTACTAAATTGCAGAAGATATCAAGCGTGTGCACAAAATTAAACATTCCCTACAAAGTTACATATTTCACAAGATGAACGAAACACTAAACGGATGGAGGTGACGGTATGCGAGCAGTAATTCGTGCTCACATTTTCAGCGAAAGTGTACTTTGACGACGGTGTATCCATTCTTGTAGTTGGCGAATCAGAACATAAACACAAACCACCTAGGAGATATATTGGAGAGAAACATCTCCAATAGAGTCTCAAATTAATAAGAATAAATATATTAACATGCTGTTATACGCTGATAATGCAGTATTATTGGAAGCATCAGAATATAGATTACAAAAATCAATGTGTCTCTGTAGAGTACAGAGCATAATTTTAACATATCGAAGAACAAAACTAAAACTGTGGCATTTCTTGGGAAATATCCATTGCAAGCAAAAATTATAATTGATGATCAAATCCTGGAACAAGCATCGCACTTTAATTACCTAGGGAGCCAATTACTTTAATGAGGACAAGGATATATATTTTAAACCTCATAAATTCCAGACTCTGTGCCGAACTATAAATAGAACACGGATGAAAGAAATAAGGTTCCCAAAATTATCTTACAGCATAACACTATAGGAAACGACATATAGGATGACCATTTAAAGGACGAAAGTGAGATCGGAACAGGACAATAGGCATACTCTTTAAGAACAGTAGACGATTTATATAAAATAATCTAAAACAAAGCAGTAAAAGTCGCCGAACGTCTGATTTAACTGTTCGAAATGTATTAATTTTTATTTAATTTGTTTAAGAAGGCTGTTTAACATCTCTGGTCATTAGATTGAGGCCATGAAATGGCCGATTAATTATAACCAAGAGTCCTCTTTTTTTTCGCTTGAAGTAAATTTATGACTGGAACCAACCAACGGCTTTACTTCACTTCCGAAGGAAGCCATACTTAGAATTTTTACGCTATAAAATAATTCATAGACCTTTGGGTCTACAAGGCAAACATGGTTACTATTAGATCACCAGGATTGACAACTTATACGAAATTAAATTTACCATCAACCATTAGCAAATATCACAGAGCATGATTTAGAAATATTATAAGATGTAGCTCTATCTAGCTAAGCATTGACTTAAAAATTAAATGATATTGCATCAATAAATCAACAATTTTTTAAAAATTTTTAAAATGGGATGCGACGAGAGAATACGTTCTCCTGGTTCATCTTTAAACGTCATTGCTGACTGAATCGCCCATACACACTGCACACTATTGAAAACTTTTTTTCACCTCTGTTCATTTCTTCTGTTCTGCCGGTGGGAGCGCGGGACACTTGCTTGCTACCTCTGAGCAAGTCGGGCGCCATGAGGCCCATGTATTTTTCTGGCGCCCTTCATAAGCAACATTTGAAAAATTCATTCAAATTTCAAGACAACTGTTTTTGAATATCTGAGTAACAATTAAAAAAATCTTCCCAGTGCCTCCACGAAGCACGTTTTTGTACATTATTTTAATTCCATCCACCACATTGCCCTCGCTAATGACGCCAGTCCAAACCCTTCCTTTCTTCACCGTGCTCTCAACATCAGGTTAGTTTATTCCTTCAAATAGTTTTGCCATGGACAGGACAAGCAAATTTGCCGAGAGGCTATCTCCACTACCCCTTACCATTATTTGCGCGTTTCTCATACATCAACTTTAAGTCAAAGTTTCTTTAATCCCATAAAGCGATAAGGAGTTATGATTAGTTCAGATGGATCTGCAATCGTTTCATTTAAAAATTCATAGTCATTCAGATTAACTGAGGAATTGCGAGTTGCGGAGTCAAGCATGAGCCCGGCTGTTAGTGTCTTTGAATTGCTGATCTTCAGATTATTCAGTTATTAAAAATATTACTTATCATGTTTATTTTTATTGAGTATAACAAAACGACAAAGAACTTGCAGTTTTAATAGTGTTGTTTTATTGCATACAAAGAAAAAGCTTGTTTGTTTATTGGTATTTGCAGTGTGTCTGTTCTAAAAAAACGTAATGCTGGACGCAGCAGTAGCGGCTCATGGTCCCTGTAGAAGGGTGGGCCAGGGGCATAACTGCATGGTGCGCAAATGGCGTGAAGAAGGTCTTTTTTGTACTTATATTGCTCCCCGACACCCTTTCATAAATGCAGCGCCATCGTACTTTTGTGTTATACATATATTTATATGGAACTCTTCTAATTCAGCTGTTGAAGTACGTCTTAAGCCTTCTGTATTCAAATCAGAAAGAGCAATTAATTTTATGAATCTTTCAATAGGTTTACCGTCAATGATGTATGGTAATATCACAACATTTGCGTTGAAGTAGGATGATGATTGGCACCATGGTGCAATAATGCATGACGTAATAATTGGTAAGAATGCGAATTACTTCTCGATTTGTTAAGTTAAGTTAAGTAATGTGCAATGCCGCATCTCCTTTCCCACTCCACCTTCGGGAATGGATGCGTGGTCTTCCTGGTTCCCGGTAGGTTCTCTTGTTGGATATTTTCAGGGTTATTATTTTGGGCGAAAGGGTTGAAGAATGAAAACTAATTAAAAATCACATCAGTAGCTGAATAATATGTGACGTTTATTGTTGTCCTCGACAAGTACAATTCTTGGAATGTTTCAATAAGTAGAACGAATCGCGAGACATGCGTGATTGTGTAAGTGCACGGGTAGATCCATAAGTTTCCGGCCTAACCATTTTCTAAGTATGATAGAGACAAAAACTATATTTCACTTTTCAATATAGTTACCATTCATTGCAATATACTTCTTACATCTTTGAATTAACATTTCAATCCCTTCCCCCCAAATAGTCAGAAGTCTTGCCAGCAAAATGGGCATAAACAGCACCCATCACTTCTTCGTCACACTTAAATTTCCTTCCTCGAAGGGCCTTCTTGAGTTTTGGAAAGAGGAAACAGTCACTAGGAGCTATATCTGGGTTGTAGGGTGGATAGTCGATCTCCTTTAAGCCACATTTCTTCACAGCTTCCTTTGCAACAAGAGCTCTGTGCACAGGCGCGCTGTCGTGAAGAAGTCGCACACCACCACTCAGTTTTCCTTGCCTTTTCTCTGTGATGGAAGCACGTAGTCTGTGCAGTAGGCCAACATAGTACTCCCCATTTATTGTGGTGTTCCTCTCCTCCGCCAGGTTTACGCCACGCCACTCCATTGATTCTCTTTTGGACAAGGGATCATAATAGAGGACCATAGTTTCATCTCCTGTAACCATGGTTTGCAGAACTTCTCTCTCGTTGCCACGGCAGAGCTCCAAAAATGCCAGACAACAGATGACTCGTTACTGTTTTTGGACTGAGGAAAGAAGTCTACACATCCATCTTGCACTAACCTTATTCATGTTTAAATGTTCATGAATAATTCGAACGACTGTTGTTTTAGAAAAAACCAACCTTGCTGCTATTTCTGTAACCGGTCTTCGATAATTTCTCTTTCCACAAGCGCGATGCTTTCAGGAGTGCTCACCTCCAAGGGCCGACCTGCACGCTCTTCGCCTTCAATGCTTTCTCGACCCATTCGAAAAAGTTTAGCCCATTCTTTTACGGTAGAATGTGAACACCGTCCAATGGCTGCTTAATTTTATTTGAAGTAAATCCTTCTTATGTGAAGAACTTAATAACAGCTTGATACTCCATTTTGAATATATTACAATCTTGTACACATGGTGTTCTTTATACAACTATGTCTGAACAACTGAACACAACTGAGAGGAAGTTACAGCTGTAATTTTTTGCTTAACAGATAAGTTGTCACATCAGATAAGGTTTTTGAAAGCGACAATCCTTATCGGCGAGGCCGGAAACTTAAGGACCTACCCTCATATATCCTCTCTAGCAAAAGTGGCAATTACGACTATGTTTCTAAGCCTGCTGAAAAGTATGACAGTATTTAGTTTTAGTTTAACTTTACGATTCTCCCGTATTTATTCCCTAACACTTTCGCGAGAGCTCCAAGACGTGTTATATTTCCCTTTATTTATACTCGCGTTTCATTTCAAATGTATGCGAACTGAACTCGAACTCATGTCTTCCAAAAGTCGACGATAGATTTCCTATTACTGATTAGGTGAACTGCTTTCGAGGAGATGCTTAACTGTGTTAAAATTCGTTAATCTAGCATTGATGTGTGGTTGGTCTGTCGGTCTCGCGTTTCCTTCCAGACAGCAATATTGACGTTATTAGGCTTTTGCCATTTGTTAATTTTCTAAATTTAACGTTGCTTGTAACTCTGATTGGCCTGTTCATGGGGTTTTGTATTTGTCCTTAAATAAATTGTCACACTACAACAAAAAAGTTTTAAGTAGGAATTGTAGGAACCGTGTGATTTACAAACATATATGAAACTAAGCCTGTGAATCCAATATAATTAAAATAAATATTAATTATGGATTCCTGGGGTTTAAATCGTGGATTTATGTTTCAGCATATACCTATAATATTTCTTCGGCCTGTACAGAAATTAAATTTACCCTTTCTATTTCTTTTCTAACCTCATTCCTATTTACAAGATATATTTCTCACTTCACACGCTGTAAACCAAAATGTTTTTTAACCCATAAAAAAAAAGTTAAATTTCCTGCCCTCTTGATGAGTAAGCTCCCATAGGGTACAACATTCAGAATCTGAACAAACAACTCTTCCAGGCCGATATACTTTGAGTGGCGTTATCTCGTTTACCACACTAAGTTTTCTTACGTTTCTGTACAGACACAGCTTCCCAAATAACGCAAAAAGAAAGTCAACGTGCCTCTGTTGACAGCGCTGCAATTTTCGGAGAGACTGAGAAAAACAAGACAGCAAAACTGCGCTCGTTAGGCACTCCGTACAGCTTCAAGCAATATACAAATTGGACACATTCGTTCCTTGCAGATGTCTAACGGTTTACAGTGTAAGTACGTCATCAATGTCATTTGCAGCGCTTGCAGTCACGTAGAGTGGAGCAGGCTGTTAGCGGAGAACCTATAGGAGGTAGGGTTGTACATTTACAAACGAAACAAGAATGAGTACAAATAATTTCAGATTGAAACTCATCCTTAAAAGCAATTTTAAATGAAGGAATTTTAGAAATAATCAACGAAAAAGTACTGCATATAATAAATATTTCATCATCAAAATATTTGTCAATGCGCCTTTCATTGTTCTAATTAAAAAATGCTCTATGGATATTAGTAGGAAAACAAGGTAGTTAGTTTAGGACTTTCGTTAAAAACAAAAGCAAAAGCAAACTTGTAGAATAATAAAAAATTGTAAAGTGTAGCTAGCTCTATATTCGGTATTAAAAGTGTGTAAAACAAAAAATGTAACTGATAAAGCAGAGACCTTTTTGGTGACATTATCCTTTAGTGAAAAGTTATCAATGAAGGCAATTTTTTCTGTAAGTTGAATATTCTGAGAGTTTATAGTTCAGCGTAGGCCACCATAACCATTCAGATTGTGGAATTTGAGAAAAAAAAAAAAAAACGGAGAGCAAAAATGAAGATCTGATTCTATGACCGCACTAGAAAACATTGATACAGAACTTTTGGGCTCATTATAACATGCTAAATGAATATGAAACAGTAATCAGAAACGACAATTTTCAGTAGTATTGCCAGTGTATTGTACTAACTTTATTTTTCCACAACCGCCGAGGTCGTTAAGGCGCGGACTCGTGAGCGGGAGGTCTGGGGTTCAAATCCCGCCAGGATCGTCCTCCCTGACTGAGGTTTTTATCAGATTTTCCTCAGTCTTCATAATTGGCAAATACCGGGGAGGTACCCTAACTTAGGCCTGGAACGTTTCCTTCCTTAAAAATCCTTCCTAATTTATCATTTCATCTCATGTATCACCAGTGTCCATCGCCTGTGGTGCCTCAGGAGTGAAAACGGACGTTAAACAATATTAATTTTTTTTCCCACGCATTGTAACTATGGGATCCAGAAACAAATGAGCAATCAAAAGAATGGAAACACACTTGGTTTCTCTTGTCCAAAGATGGTTAAAAACCACCAGGAAAGATCTTTACATTAATAGGCAGCTCACTTTCGGAGTGTGCAGAACAAGTTTCCCTGAAGATACAATCGGAGCTGAAAATTGGATGGGGGATGAAGCGTTACATACAGAGGCCAAACTCTGCAATCAGGGGTTCGCTTGGTTTAGGTTAGGCGCCTGGCGGGTGACTAAAGTAACTGACAGAGAGGACACCAGAATCTAGTCTATATGTGCGCAGAAAGAACCTTGGAAGCTCTTTCTGGCGTACTGCAAGGGGACAGATGAATGGAGGTAGAGATCTACCAGCCTCGTTTGGTAACTGGGGGAGAGGGCTGTGGCAGTGCCGGACTTTGCTGACAGATAGAGAGGAGGAAGAGGGAGTAGGTACATTTTTACATAAAGCGAGACAGCTCAGATCGAAAGTGACAGACAATCGGGAAGGGGGATAGAGGAACATGAGTCACAATATTTTTGGAATTATTTGCACGTATATGCGGGGGAATAACTTATTTACTTTTGTACTGTTCTCTTTTCTGTTTATTTTATTTATTTCAGAAAAACATTTCTATTGATATATATTTTTTCATTTATTCATTTTATTACATATAATGATCTTCTCTTAAGAGTTAAATATTAGTTTGTGTAATTTTATTATTTGCTAGGGTATTGGGAAAGCATTTAATATCCCAGGACTCGTGCGATATGGATGAGCTAGATTTCTAACCAATATATGTTGTAAATAAATACATAACTACTACTACTACTACTACTACTACTACTACTACTACTACTACTACTACTACTACTACTACTACTACTACTACTACTACTACTACTACTACTACTACTACTACTAAAGATTTTAATTTTAATGCTTGAATCTGAGCAGTAAAAATATCCTTCCTTTCTCTTACAATATCATAAAATTTCAGCGTGTCAAAAATTCCAATGATACTCATAAACCTCTAATATGAATGTTATCACCCCTTGAAATTTAAGCATGAAACCTATTTTGAAAGGACGTCACGATACTTTATTAATGCATTCATCTAACGTGATTTTACCACATTTGTATCATCCCTACTTTTAGAACAACTCCTAACCTTACAAGTATATTTCGCCGCAACCTATCTCCATCCTAATTATCCCGTCCGGTCACAGGCTCATATTCTTGCCAACGCCCTAAAAGCAAAACCTGTGCACTTATTATGCCATGTTATTCGTTCCATAGCTCCAATTTATTCAGCGAATTTCAGAGTACTTTATTAACTAGCTGTGCTTCCAAGAATGTATGTAAATTATTTGTAAGCTTTGTAAAGCATTTTATATTGGTTTAACTTCTACTGTTGTTTCGCTACGTATGAACAATCATAGGCGTTCTGTTAAAAGCAAGTCTCCCTTGCCGGTTGACCAACATACCCTGTTCCAATGTAAGGATTTTGATGATGCTTTTAATTTAACACTTGTTGATATGTTCAGACTCATGACCTTGGAAACTATCTCAGAGATAAAGAGATAGCAGTTACAATTTTGTATATTTTAAACTGTTTTCATTTATTAATATATTTACTTTTTTATTTTTTCTACTTCGCACTTTTCACCTTGTTGCTTGTTTTATCTGTTTTCACTCATTACATTACCTTTGAGGTTCAATATTTACCTTTCCCACCTTCACTCGCCTTCTGCCTTTGAAGAAGAACACAACGAAAATTGAATCCAAATCATCGCAAATTTTGGAGTATTCGAGCTATTCATCTATAATGCTGCTGGTGAAATGATAGTTGGGAAGTCAAGAAGCCCAAAGTAAGTCGAAACAGGGCTAAACCTTATTGCTTTTTTTTTTTTGAATAGTGTTTAACGCCCGTTTTTACTACTGAGGCACCACAGGCGGTGGACACTGATGATACATGAGATGAAATGATAAATTGGGAAAGGATTTTTTTTTTTTTTTTTAAAGGAAGGAAGCGTTCCAGGCCTAAGTTTAGGTACCTCCCCGGCATTTGCCAGTAATGAAGACTGAGGAAAACCTGGAAAAAACCCCAGTCAGGGAGGACGGTCCTGGCGGGATTCGAACCGCAGACCTCCCGCTCACGAGTCCATGCCTTAACGACCTCGGCCACCCGTGGCGGTAAACCTTATTGCTGAAAAAGTAGAAGAAGGGTAAGAAAGAATAAAGGCACATTACCCTTAAATGAATTCCTTGATGACTCCTGTACCTGTATCTTAAGTATAAGATGAAATTATTCAATTTAGTCTTAATTTATTTAGTACATGTTAATTAGCACCAAGAGTAAAATACATTTTCCTAATACAACAGGAATAATACAAGTCATTTTCACTTAATGTTTCCATTGTAGCTTCAAAAGAAATAAACATCATATGTCAACTATCGCTTTCGAAAAGATCAATTGTATAGAATAATTAGGAAAACAAAGTGATTTTATAATTCTTTACGTTCTGCATGACGCATTGGATAATTAAAGCAGAACATGATAATTATGTTTTCCCACTCCTACTGTGATCCGTGTTTGTGACTTTTGGAGCAAGGTGTAAATTTTAATGGTTTTACCCATGACGGTAATTTCCGAATATTTTAAGACTTTTGTCCTTTTGTAGACAATTTTATCCTTGTTGTTTGTTTTAAGGAGTTTCATTGTTATATTTTTAGGCCATTATAACACTTAATATCTGAGCTCTTGCAGCTGCGTTTTGATCTGGTCAGTTGATGAGAATTTAACCGCAGTTATTAATAGCGGGTTTTATATTGTTGCACAAAGTGCTACTGTTGCGCAGATTTCGGTGTGTCTGGGCGCTAATGACCTAGTAGTTTTGCGCCCTTTAAGCAATAATCATCAACCACTCCTACTGTAATAAATGTGTCACTTTTTGCCAAATGGCGACTAATGAGTAGAATCAAAATGGTGCTTTAGCATTGTCCCAATGCACTTCCACATGAAATTTGGAAAGAATCCGCTCTCTGTGTCAGATATCCCTGTCTTGGCCATCTTGTTCACCATTTTTACCCAGGGGCGGCTCATAAGAGGTCGCTGGTTTACACTACCTCAACACATTTCAATGCTTAATTTCGCATAGCTATCTCTTAGTTCGTTTTTATTCGAGGGGAAAGAAATATTGGCTGCAGGGGACTGCAATCGCGATTATCTTTAGGAGACTTGATTTGCTGCCTGGCTACAAACTAATCTTAACTGTACAAACAGACCATCCTGGTGCTGCAGTGATACCTCCTTTAACAAATGGCAGCGGAGAAAACCGAATTCCACACTCCCGAACGGCAGTTGTCAGAAAGTAATGCAAAATGTTGAGCTTATTGTCACAGATTGCATACTGAACTCAACACAAACAGCTCTAATGTCATTTGTTAAATACAAGCTGTTCGACTGGCTCATTGTGCTTACGGAAGGAGAACTGACAAGCAAAACGAAGGACTTCGTCGCCGCTACAAAGCAAGCTTGGAAATAAACAAGGACATCATTATTGAGGAAGATTGAGGATGAAAAATCCCATCTTCATCGAAAGTGGCCGATATATATTTTGTGCTAAACAATGACGTGCAATGTAAATGCAAATTAATCTGTATGAATGTAATACACGTATACACAGATATTTTGGGTTGATTCCAGTATTAAGTGGAATATGTGTAAACACATATACAGCGTATGTCAATTTCACCAACATCTTAATAGGATATCCTGAAGATATTAATGGCTTTATAATAGACACTGAAGATGTTTCTGTTCTCAACAAAAATGAAGGAAACATAGCCCAAGTGAGCAAACAAGAAAGTCCTAACTGTTCAGTACCCCTAACAGAAAAAAAATGCCTGCGAGTTTTCAGATATAATTAAGGAAAGTTTTATAACAACAGAACTTCAAGTTGTAGAGAAACTCAGGGCATACTTAAAGGCAACATTAGCCGCGGTTCGCAACCGAAATGGACAACTGCCCATACCCAGAACTAAAGAAATGTCCCAAAAGAGGAAACTTTTTCCGCAAAGAAGACTTTGATACTAAATAAACAAATATATAAAATACAAAAACCAAATCTCTTCGCATTATCCTTGCAAAACCTGATGCAATGAAAGCCAACATCCCGCGGTTTCTTTGGTACAAGATGGTAAAGAAGCCATTAGTGCCACGAAAAATTAAGAAGTATCTCGTTTACAGGTTATAAATACATAAAAATCTTACAGTGTTAAAATCGTATGCCTTTTCCCATATCATTATTATTTCCTTTATGTGTTACATTGCTACATTACAATTTCCCTTTTAGTACTGAATGTGAATTACTATTAACATGCACCCTGCAAAGTTAATTTTTGGCGTACGATTGCTTGTTTCTGTGCGTTACGACTTTTCTATCCACCCGCACTTGTTGAAGTCACACTACCACTTCTTCGCATTCCTTGGAATTGGGCTCGGTTTTCTCTGCTGACTCCCAGCACCAGGATCGTCTGTTTCTACGGTCAAGTATGCCTAGTGTCTTGGTAAGCTCGAGGAGTAGTTTGATTGGGAGAGATGAGAGTAAGCGGTAGGCTTAGCTTCTTTCTTCTAAGCTCCATTGTGTACATGAACTACCTGATATATTCCCTCTCGTCGCTGTGTTCGCAGTAAATTTGCCTCATAGAAATACGCTCGAAATGATAATAATCTCGTCAGAAGTCTCCAGCAGAGATTATTAATTAGTAGTTTAGTTAGTAGTAAGCTGTTTTTGAACGACCAGATCCTTAAGAAACTGTTGAGTAATTTCCTTAGTTCGTTTTGTATTAACTGAATACAAAGCAAATGAACACTGTACAGAGATTACGTTCTAAACCTTTTTCTTTGCGATCATTGGAAGAGAAAATTGAAAGTAAAACCACTGCGTAACCCAATCCCAAGTATTCCTTTGAGTCAAACTGTGTTTTCAAAACATAGCAAGTAGAGATAGATTTCATCCTGCTAATTCCGGCTAAGGAATACCGGCAAGTATGTCGACACGAAAACCAGAAGAAGAGCTTTTTTATTTGTTTGTTTAAATAGATGGGTTATTCCGATATTTTTAATAAATTATATACCTCTTCTTTTTGTGAATGTTTCCACACTTACCTATATAATTCTAGTTATTAAAATTCTATAAATTAGCGATCTATTAGCGGAAGTAGTAATAAAGTTGTGTACCATAGCTTTCTGTTGCCCCGAGCAGCCTCCGTATTACACTCATATTATATATTCCCGCAGGGTTAGGTCAAAGTTCAAATCTTTGTTCTTCCTCCACCTACGACAATTCCGATCTGCAGGAGCACGTCAGAGCCGCCTTTCTAAACATCACCGCTGTGTGGGAAGAAATCGACTATCGTGTAGATGTCTGCAGGCGCACAGATTACGTACATAAACCTCTGAAAGTTTTGCTGCACAGTGAAATAATATCCATGTTCTTATCTTAATTATTGTAATATGTGCTTTAATGTTTTGAAACGAAGAAAATAATTTTGAATCACTGTATTTCTAAATTTGCATTCTGTGATATTTGTATAATAACGTTTCGGCAGAATATGAACCCTATTGAATTTTTATGTAGGAATATTTTAGTGAGATTGTATAATTTAAAACTTTTTCGGTGTAGTTTGGTTATCATGACTTCACGGGTCTGCAGCCTAGTAATATTTAAATCGTAGACCAAACTTTTCGACCATCCTATTTCCGTGGCCTTCCTCAGGAAACTGTAGTAAACGAACAAAAAAGGTGATGATTTATAGTGAAAGTTTTCACTTGTGGTTCACCCGGAAAACCCGGTCAATCATGTATCTGCAAAGACTTAATCTCAATACCATGTTGTGATCAGTTTATGATGGTTTGGTGAAAAGGTGCCAACTGGATACACTTCGGTCGCTAAGCTCCAAGAATAAGGTTCTTGAAATCTTATCTAGTTCCTTATAAGTGAGGTTATTTGAGTTATGGGCCACCTGACACTTCTCCCTGTACTCAGCCGCCGTAACTCAAAATAACTCATTGTACAAAACGTTAACCATCACACACACACACACACGCGCGCGCGCGCGCGCGCGCACGCACACCTACAGGGTAGAGAAAGTAACCGATTAAGCACCTTTTAATTTTTTTTCGTAATATTTGCATGCTTTTATGTCCAAAGAGAGATTAGGGAGAATGTTTATTGTCATATTATTTACCAATTTTTGATAGAAATATAAAGTTTGTTATGCATGAAAATAGCTTTTCGACTAGTACTTGTATGATATATTGGTGTTTTACTGTTCTATAGGAGGATGTTTTCTAATGAATTAATATAATCCATTCCTACATTTATATATATATATATATATATATATATTATTTCATTAGTATGAATTATATACACATTTAGAGCAATTAAACGTATTCAATATGTATTGGTATTCGCAGGCTGTGGATAGAGTTTGCAGTTTAATATTTTGGTTCCTCTTATAACTTTAATTGTTCTTTGCTCAGCCTTGGAATATATCTTACTGCCTTACTGCCTTATTGATTGGAACCATGTGCAAAAGTGTATCAATCTGTACATGACACTACAAGGCTGGTGATTATTGCGTTACTGCATTAAGCTTAAAGAAAGAATTCAGAGTAAATTCCGTTTACTAGTGTTTTCAGCTAAGCATAAGGTGTGAGTATGGCCTCGGACTGGTTGGTGCATACCAATCTGCACCAGAAAGTACGAAACGTTGTCATATTTGGGTTTACTTTTGCATGATTATTTTAGTTTTATGTTATTAAATTTATTCCTATATAACGGATTATTCGTTGCGGTAATTATGAAGTAAAACGCCAATTGCCATAGAACAGGTTTTTAAATTAGGTACTTAGGTACTTAGTTACACCTATTCATATTCAAACAGAATATTTCCTATTTGCTTATGTTCAATAAATAATGATAATCATCATCATTTTGATGATCTCTCTAAAAGTAGTTCCCGTTGGATGCAATGCACTAGTCCCAGGTCTTCAAAGACATTCTACAAATAATTTTTGAAAGATTCTTCAAAATTGCCTCTACACCCTTCACCACTGCTTCTGATGATGGAAATGCCTTCCACGAAAGTGTCTCTTCTTTTTGCAGAAAAGGACAGTCACACGGGACTATATCTATGGTATAGGGAAGGTGATAAACAAATTTCACATTTATTTTTGTGAGATATTCAGCAATAATGTTTGCTATGTGCGGCCGTGCATTATCGTGTTGCAGCATCTTGCTTGTTGTCCAGCTACAGCTATGTATGTAGGTAGGTGTGACATACTGGTAAACATTCCTTGAATGTCGAAAAAAGAGATGATCACAACTTTCACAGCAGAAGAACTCACTTGGGAGAGGGGAGTGCTCACCCAGAGCTTTGCTGTTTGCTCTCAGAATTGGTGTGATGTACTCAAACTTCATGGGCAGTGATTACTTTTGAAAGATACTGTATCTTCCTGTAATACCATCTTCGACACCCATTTGTTCAAGAATCTACAGTGCACAAACATGTGTCATTTGCAACTTTACAGTTATCAACGCATGGGCGGCCCAGCAAAATGTTCATAATTTTTGGAAGTGTTCTCAATGTTATTTGACGGTCCTCTCTCTCCAAGCAGCAGCGATGTCTATGTTTTCGTCCGTTAGATCATAAACTGGGGCGGGAGGTCCACTACCTTTGACATTGATTGCCTCCTTTCTTTAAACATTTTAAACCATCTTAAAACTGTGTTATAAAGAAAAAGAAAATTTTCATAGGCATCCTGTAATACTACATCAAACTTCAGCTGAAAATTTGCTTGGACGAAAGTAGAATTTCAAAGCAGCGTTTTGTTTTTCGCGTGTCACGTACATTTTGCTGCAGGCGGAACTGAACATGTCTCAAGTTATACACCTCTCGCTGGTGGGAACCCGAAGTAACAACAATTAAATTAGTGCCAATTATATCATGCATCAAGGTTTCAAAATGTTGTAAAATTAACTTTTAGTGCGAGAAATTCTCCTGTAAAGAAATTATGATAGAGTGAAACCTCTCTAATCCTGACATGCATTAATGTTCAATAAAGTAGAATAAAAGCTACGTACATTATGTATGCAATTACTGCAAATGTTAAATAAATAAAAATACATGTATTTGCTTATCCATTGTAGTCGCTGCTTATTAAAACTATATATTAAAAGACATTTGTTCGTTTTATTGATTTTAACAATGTCCCTTGTTCCTCTTGTAAGGTTCTAGTTCAGATAAGGTTTCTAATATTTGTGGCTGACTGTGTGCAAAAGTGTATTGATGCACCCCAATGCTAGTTTATTGGTAGAATGTTCCCGATTCCTCTGCCTCTTCTTTCTTGTCATTATTTGATGAAACATGTTCTTCAGCAGTACCAGGAACATCTTCATGCACTTCCAGTATCATCAAAATCTCCTCTAACTTCTTTGGAAGGGAGTTGGCTGGGATAAACTTGAGGAAGACATCTTAATTCTTCAGCTAACGAGATATCCTTCATGGCGGTCTCTTCTTCTGTCACAGCAGTTGGAAGAAATTCTACATGTCTAAAACACTTCACTATTATGTTTTGCTATACGCCTTTCCATATCTCGTGGATTCATCATATGACACCAAGAATGGAAATTCTAACGTTGTCGCAGTTGACCATGACCCGCATTATCTGCTTTCTGTGCAGCAATTTTACCATCTGTATGATGCCTTTATCTGATGATTGCTCTTCGCTTCTTAGATTTTGAGAAAGAAGCTTCACAACAACATTTGACAAATTTGAACTTACAACTGGCCTGTTGCTTTGTCAGCAAACAATTATGTTTTACGCAGTTTATTTATTTATTTACCCTGGCAAGAGTTAAGGTCATGGGGCCTTTTCTTTCCCTCTAACAGGCAGGTGGAAAAAGAAGCAAAATACAGAGTGGAACATATATAGATTTATGTAAAATACAGAAAAGAAAGCCAAATTAAAGAATATTCTGCAAGGAATTATTAAATAATTTAATGTAGTTAGAAAGTTGATAACGATAGTGTTAGAATTCCATTTGTTCCTTAATAATTTTCCTCAAGTACGAGGGTGGGGAATAGAGGAGAAGGAAGAAGAAGGAGAAGAAGAGAGAGAGACTAGCTATTGTGATTCCTACATTTAAATTGTTTTATTGTCCCACAATCTCTTACTTGAGGAGGAAGGGAGTTCCAGATTCTGGGAACTGACACGCTGAATGAAGGTGAGTAGAAATGAGTTCCGCAGTAAAGTCATATACCGGGTTCGAAGTAGGAACATGTGTGCGAAGCTAGAGGCGATATGAGATCACTAAAAATGCCTCCAGTCATCATGCCTTTCTATTGTGTTACCACATTACAGGATGGCCGTCCACTTTCACATTGTTTCTTTTAACAATCTTGGAATGGCGGAATTTCTAATAACAAGTAGTGTTAGATTTTCTCCTTGGGCACAACATAACAAAGATGTAGTCCGCTTTTTTGATTTCTTTTCTCCTTTGTATGTTTCTTCCTTTTCAATCAATGAACATGTTGGCAACTGGCGGTAGTGCACACCAGTTTCATCTGCATTAAATATGTCTTCTGCAGTAAACCAAGGGTGATACCATAAAGTTAACGTTTCCAGTCCTCAGCTACTTTTAAATAAACTCCTCTTGAAACACCATCACAGAACATTGAAAGTTATGTTAATGCGCATGCGAAAACGATCCTACCCTCATTACTGGCTGAAAACATCGTTATCGCCTTTTCTTGAAGAAATAGCCCACCAACAGGAATATTCTTGCTTGGACAAACACGTAATCGAAAACATTGTCATTACTTCATCATTAACTTTTGCGAATTCTCTTTCTTTCTCCACTGCAATTTTATTCCTAGGCCGTTACAATCAAAGTTTTATTAATGCTTATGTTATAAACTAAATTTGGGACTCCTCTATGAATTTCCTGCACACTATTAGATTACCGATCAATCACTTCTTTCCTCTTTTCAGTGGGCAATCCCACTAACTTACGCTTATTCATTGAAACTGCCCACAGAATAAAAGTAAAATTCTACACTTCACACCTCATCAGTAGTCGTGGACCACTCTGGCTGTTTTATGCATGCAATTGTTTGCTTCAATAAATTTATAGTTATGTACAATGTACTTTCTGCAAAGAATTGAGGAAGAAAACAGGGAATAAAAGCTGAAGAAAAAAAAAAAACTACCCTTTCTATACCACTGTGTCTAATGACTGATTGAAAGCATACAGATAAATGCCGATCAAGCTCAAATAGATAACAGAAAGCCAGTTGGGAAAAAGCCCATCATTTTGATGTTACAGCACTTTGTACTTGTTAATGACCCATTTAAACCTATGGAGATAAATGCCAATCAAGGTTATATAAGTTAACAGAAATACATAAAAGAAAGGAAATTGTCTACGTTATGAATCATAAGGGGTATCCAGCTTCCAGAATTCAGGGGTGCCCAACATAGAGGATATACCGTACATGTTAAAACATAGGAATATGTCATGTTCCAAGAAAAAATGTCCAATATAATGAGGTTGTACAAATAAAGAGGTTTACTGTAATTCTTTATTGACAGCTCTCTTAGAAACTACTATCATCTTCTGATTATGTCTGACATCCATGTAAGGTCACTATCACGACTCTTGAGCGACTCTAGCCCGAGTAGGTAATCCAGGCTTCATAGTAGTCATATTCTTAGAGTTAATTTAAATGAAAATGTAATTTTTTTAATCAAGCCTAAAACACGACAGAGCATCAAATACTAGAAGGCTTCAATTTGCCTCTTAGAGATAAAATCTCTGCGGAAATAAGCTTAGATGTCTCAGAATATAATGGACTCAATTGGGGGAGATTTCAGGCTATGATCGACAGAGCACGGTAGCTCAGATGATAACAGCATCGGCACGGTAGGTACAAGTCCAAGATCCGTGATTCATATAACTATGAGAACCAGACACTCTTTTACCCAGCAACAGTAAAATGCCTAACCAAATACAGTTGGTAGCTATGGTGATGACTGATGCATCACTTGTGTTGTAGCTTTCATTTTCACTGCAAGTGGAGCAGATTTCGCTCCTTGTCAAGACACCATGATGGAAACGAATTGACTAGTTTTAAAGTAGATATTACTTGCTATTACCTATGGTAAATATGCATGCATTTTAGTGCGTTAAGTTCATTGGAAACAAAATTTATAGATATAAGATAGACTTAATCAGTACTTGAATAAAAGAAAGTTAACGTATACTTTTGATTATGATACCTCAAAATAATTACATAAAGAATGCACATACTTTATATGCTGTGCACTGATCGTTATGTTTAGGAAAAAAACAACGTAAGTCCTTGTTAAGAGCGCATTTAACATCTGTTGTTATTGCATTACCTTTCCTGCATTATTCTTATAAAGAAACCTGCCATTTTCTGTTTATGCTCATCATGAATCTATGTCTGCTTTGCATTAAACCAATTCGGAGTTATCGATTTTATTCCACAAGCATGTCTACCACTGTTTGCCTTTTCTGTCAATGCTCACAAGACTTGCGTAACAATCTTTGTTGACCTCTTGACCTTTTGAACTCTAAAGGTTACTAAATATTGATAAATAATTAATTTAGCTGTACGTGAATACAGATGCCATTTAAGCAGAAAGACATCATGTTAGATCTCGCATAGACAATTTCTAAAGACATTTCTAAACCGCTCTTTAAAACTTCTTCAGGAAATTGGGAAATCCTTGCAATTTTTTATACTTTGTTTGATAAAAAGAACAAATATTTACAGTTTCAGGAAAAATGAATACCTGTTCTAATTTTCTTACAAAAGCTATAAAATTGTTTTATAATATTAATATTTTCAAATTTCTCCCTCATTTATTTTTTCTTTTGACATATTCATATATGAAGATAAATGTTAACAGCCATTGAAGGGACGCGAATCATGATACTGTAATAGATTATTTTTTAATTATGCAAAATGCAATATAATCCTAGCAAACAGAAAAACACGAAAAAAGCAATAAACTAAAAGTAGTAAATCCTGTTTACAAACACATCAATCGCTTTCGATACTAATATGGAAAGCACCGAGAACCTAATTTTTAATTGAAAATTAAACATATCAGAAAAAAATATCGTAAAGAAGGAAAAAACCATAAGATTGCTATATGGGAACACATTTTTATTTTCTAGTTGTTTACTGGACGTCTTCGGGATTGTGAACTGTATTTTTATCTGAGCATAAGAAAGCAACCTTCGGAACCATCTAATCATATCTTACAGAAGGCAGGTAATTCTGCCTTCTGAAGTTACTTTTAATCTCCGATGACCTCACTTTTGTGTTGCTTTTGGTTCAACGTTTGGGAATTTTAATAACAATAACGATTTTAAAAGCTTTTTTGCAATGGGCAAGTGCAGAAATTTAATTTATTTATTTTTCTCGTATTTCTTGCTTTAAAATACAAAAATATCTGGTTTTTGTATCCTAAAACATTGTTTTTTGTTTTATTTACTGTCGCTAATTGCTCTTCTCATCTACAGATTGCACGTGAATACTGTAAGTGTGAATCTGTAGTCAATGAAATGAATTAATGATGGCGCAATTGAGCTCAGAGTCCTTGGCACCTTACAGCTATCTGATATTTACCTTCTCAGCGTAAGGAAAGACTGCGACAACGTTACCAAACTGCTTGACCAGGATTCGGAATAGTATCACATACGCTACCACTTGAACCCGGAAGCTGTCAAAGCATTATGTTGTTATATATATGTAATATCGTACCAACACGATGGTTGTCCATCTCATTATTCAGCTGTATCTGGAGAAATATTAAATAGAGAATATCCTGGTCGATGGAAAGGACGCAGAGGACTTGTCCATTGGCCTGCCCATTCCCCTGTTCTCACTTCTCCAGACTTTTTCTTATGGGGATACATGAAAGATATAGTTTATGAAGAAGTACCAACTATATCTGGTAAACTACGTCAACTTTTTGTCTATTTGTTTATTTGCGAACGCTCTTTCACATCACAGCTCATCAGCGTTCCATTCTATTCAGGGCGTGAAACAGCCGACAAATTTTGCTCAGAGGTCTGTCCTTTCAGGCTGGAGGTTCTTTAGCGTGCCGTAAATGTACGACCCGGGAACTACGTCAACAAATTAGGAATGTCTATGCGAGAATCAGATCTTTTGAAGAGTTTTCGGAAATGCATCGAGGTTAATGGTCATACTTTCGAGCATTTACTGAATTGAAATTGTTTGTAATGTGAACATGGCATTGTTTCAGTCATGGTTATAACTTTACTGTATCTAAATTGATGCCAATAAAGTGAAAGTGAGCGAAAAACATTTGCTGTCTTATTTGTCCAATATCTAATCATCTATCACCCCTAGCTGATAGATGTACTATAACTTTTATACGAAAATTGAATACTCTTTCCATTCCTGGGAAAGAAAAATACACCATTCCATTTGGGAAAATACAACAAATTGACTTTGAAATGACCTTAAGAATGGCATTTCAAGACGATTAAGGTCGCTATCTTATGCCCCTCTAAGAGCACTTTAAATTTTGGCGGAAGCATTTTTTTATTTTTCCCTTCGTTTCGGAGTAAAGTGACCGGACACTATAAATGCCTCAATCTGTATGTGGTGTTTTTAAAAATCGTGAATGATATCACGAAAGTGCTATATAAAAACACACTCACTCTATTATTTCACTTGCAACTCTTTGTGCCGCTATTCAAAACATATCTTATTCTAAATAACAATCTTCGCAAGTAAATTGTCTTTATTCTAATGGCTTTGTTTTTAAGAATGGGATTACATTACTTAACTAGTGATCTAGGAAAGCTGTCCAAAGAGCTGGATGTGACTTCAAAGAGAAAATATGTTGCAATCTTCTGACTTATGAAGTAGATTTAGGCTGTTAAATACCCCTGCCTTTTCCTTTTACACATATAAATGATTTTTTTTTTCATTCTTCTTATAACATTTCGTTTTAAACAACGTTGTCCTAGACAAAGAATGTATAAATAGTATTTCAAGAGTTGAAAGAGAAAGCATTTCTGTTGTTACTTCCTTACCAGTTAATAAGACAAGGTACGTACTAATAATACACATTGTTGCTAAAATAAATAGTTTTAGTTTCATTTATTTATCCATATTAACATGATGTTGAAACTATCCTTTTTTCTTATTCTAAATATTTATGGTACCAGAGTAAAAAGTTAGACATTATTCATTAAATTTAAATTGAGAAATACAGAGAACTTTTTTCCCGGATGTTATTTCTGCTTGCTTGTTTTGTTCATATTTTCTGTCTTATCTGAGAGGATAGAAGAAACCATACACTTACTAGTAATTCTATCCTTGAACAGTTGTGGAACAACGAGCTGAAAATTTCGCAAAATCTATTAGAAAAACGAAAAATTAAATCCCAGCTTCTATTCGTTAGCAACCAGTTTGAAGAAACTGGAGCTGTCATTTCAGCTTTTCCTGAAATCGTTATCTGTTTTGAAGGTGCGTATTTGTAATGCAATTATAATACATAAGCTCTCACCCTTGAGTACATTATCGGGTGTCATTTGTAACACTTACTAAAACGCTATGACAGAAGCATATGAACATTACAAAGACAGCTTCTCAAATCTAAAAATTTGGTAACGGGATGCCATTTCGGGCAATAAAATGATTGGTGCTGGCGCATTGCTAGTAAAGAGTAGAGTTGCTGATTTACGGTGGGAATTTAATATGATCTCTCTGTACTTTCTATAAATTTTATCTAACTTCGTGGTAAAACTTATAAAGTTGATATAAGTACTATAAGAACAATTTTAATTATATTATTAATTAAATATTACGCACACCCAAAGGTCTATAACCTCAGAACTACATTTTATGGCAGTTTCTTTCGTAACTATAGTTATTTTAATTTGCAAAACTGGCTATTTGAAAAACCATGTAAGTATGTTTTTCAAAAAGACAAAATATATACATGACATAAGAAGCGAATAATTCAGTCATTTTAATGATTTGTAAAGAGCTGATTACTAAATATGGGATGTAATTATGTATAATATAAACTTATAAATTTTCAAGAAGGCTAGCTGCGCATTTGGGCGTTGTATAATCAGTTATACAACAAATGTAAATATTAATCTACTGGTAAAACATTAATTTATTTAAATGAATAGCATATAGAACCTTACATACATTAAGTAATACAACTATATCTAGTGACTTATATGCATTGCAAATTTAATTTCACCTTAACAATAATATTATTTTACACCACCATTAACAGTTATATAAACAAAATGTATAAATTATGTATAAATTTCTTTTTGTTATTTTAATTTACGTGTTCCACTTTCAGAGAGCGCATTATAAAATTGCAAAACTAACAATATTTTCCACACCCGCAAAATGTGACTGTAATGAGATTTCTAACATGTACTTTTAACATGACAAATTGCTGCTGAATTCATCAGCAGAACGGCTTTTGTTTTCTAATAGAGACATAATTAAGAACCAACCCCATCAACATGAACATTGCATTTTACTCTTCAGATGCATAGTTTAATTAAGCCCTTTTTTGTTCAAACTTTAAAGCGTTACCAACTATTTTCATAGCGTGGAGGTAGCTTTTATAAAGCAGATGTTCTGACAATTTTCCTATTCTCTGGCAGAAACATTATTGTTAGATTTTACAAAAATCATCTTCTGACAGATACTCTCCTCCAAAACATTAGCTATATTCTCGCATATGGGTTTTGCATTTGATGTACCTATGCTTGTTGATTTGCACGATATAGATCAAACTTTTCTTTGAAAAGCTTATTCTTTTTAGATATGTTCTTAATTTTATATTATCTAATAATGATTTATCCAATGCACTTATCATTTATATGTATAAACGAATATGTTTCCATTATGTTTTGGGAACCCTATAGTATCGTGAGTTACCAGTTTTGATCGATAAGGTTTGACCGTGTTCAGCTGTCAGTTGGAATCATTCTACCTCGCTAACCGAGACTCAAATAAATGAATGGAGCTGGATGTGAAAAATAAAACAATGTTTAATATAGAAAAAGAGAAAAATAACATATTTTAACATAAAAATAGTAAGACAAAGCATGGAATATCATAATGTTAAAATGAAAATCAACGAAGTAAATGTTTAAATACATATACTTAGTAGTATTTACAGTACATTATTTGAATGACACATGTAAATGATATGTATCCCATAATTGGTTAGATAATGCTTAATAGTATCAACCTATTAACTATCTATTTAGCGACACCAGAGTAGGAACAGAAATGATAATACAATATAAATAACAAAATGCCTAGTTTTAAATGCAATATAAACTGTATACAACTTTATTCTAAAATAGACTGGACCCGAGATAATTATTTTACAAAATAATGGGGACACTAGTAACTCGTGTATTTGAACGCCTATAAATAAAGCAGAAAGTATAATATAAAATGCAGACATTTACAAAAAAATGAGTTGCAAAGCTGGGCTGTATGACTGCATGAGAAATTAAATATATATTAAATGAAAATCTTACAGTATAGTATAGAATTAGATGTAAGAAATCGTGCTAAAAATAAAAAATTTAAGATGCAATGAAAAAAAAAAACTAAATATGGAAGACTGATAGCTATGTGGTAACTAGCTAGAGCCTAGACTAGACCGTGAATGCGTGATATAAAGGTGAGCATAAACCGTTTATCTTAAATTCTACGTGCTGCTGTGAAGATTGCGTGCATATTATCAAGTAATTCCACTATACATCAACAAATACAAGAATTACATTGCACAGATCATTAATATACACAATGAGCTTACTTAAATGCAGCCGCCGCAACCGGAAAAAGGGAGATAAGAGTCGCCGCGCGTAAAATAAGTATTTTTATTTTTATTTAGTATTTATTCTCTTATTGAAAGCATCAAAATATACTGTATTTAAAGCGGATAGTATTATGTGCTATCCTGTGTCACAAGAAATATTGAGAACTATGCCCCTTAGCAACAATGCATTCCTGTGTTTCATTTAACTTTTCTTTCCTAAGAACAGGGCGGTTCAGAATACGTTTCATGGTATTGAGAAATTCTTTCTCTCTAACTTTTAATAAGTTGGCGAACAGTTTTTTCTAACTGTTTACCATGATATTTTCTTGCGTTTGTTGTTGATTTGGTTTATTTACGGAGCTCTTTAACAACTCAGGTCATCAGTGTCCCATTCAATTCAGGGCGTTAAAAGGCTGATAAATTTTGCCCAGAGGGCAAAATTCAGGTTTGAGATTCTTTTACATGCCGTAAATATACGACATGGAACCAACGGCTTTACTTCCCTACTGAAAGACTTAGGATTTTTACTCTGAAAAAAAAAAAAAACCATCGACCCTGGCCGGATTGAACCCGCGATCTTGGGTTTAGGAGGCAAATATGCTTACTGTTACACAACCAATTATTTTTGGCGAATCGCCTTAACACATCTCTGTAAGAAGCCGTTTCACATTTGCACCGTACATAAAACCCGTTCTATACATAACTAACGAAGAACAAATGGCACACAGTGAAAGCACAGAGTAATACACGGACAAGTACTGGCTGACAAAACCTCACCTTAACTGCAAGCTAGCACTTAAGTTTTAGGTCTTGACAGCTATTGATTTGTGTTGGTAGATAAGACAATCATTTTCGTCCGTCAAAACTTCTCCTCGGCACTGGTCTGCTTTCAATTAACCAAAAAAGAAATTGAATGGGCCTTCTGAAAAAACACAAAATGTCACTTTTCGTGAGTAGAAGCAACGCATCCTATATTGATCCACTAGCTTTTAAAACCTTACAAAATTGGTTGTCATATTACTTTAAACTGTTCTAATTTATAATGCATTCTGCCAAACTTTCCAGTGCTTAATATAAGTACTCGCTATTAGATGAACTATACAGTATCGATCTATCGCGTAGCTTTTATGCCCATAGATCGGTAGATAGAAGTTGACAGGCAAGACCACACCATTTATCTATTGCATATCTATAATTCATACATGTTGACAGGATGAAATCGTTAACTTCAAACGCAATGTGACCGAAGATTTCCCAGTGTTAAATACAAAACAAACAAAAGATATACGCTGTGAAAGAAGTGCAAGTTAATATCCGCCAGGAGGTTGCCTCTATTAGTCAATGACATTCTGCGGAACTTGCATTTTACAGTCGAAGGTGCTCTCAAGTGACCGACCTTGTTCGCTACTTTTATTACTGTGCACACATTGCTCAAGAACTACTCCTATTTCTTTGCCTTTCTTTTTTATGTAAGAATGTGTTCAAAGAGTAAAACGTCATTCAATGCCTTCTACTTGTCACTTTACATTAATGTAAAGTTATTCACATTTACTTATGTCCAATAAAGCAGAGTCTTATAGCAATTTGTGATTTAATTGAAATTTACTTAATTAGGATTACTATATTAATAAATATTACAGAACAATCTTTATTTTTATCTTCCGTGATAGAAAACAAAACAAAAAAGTATACATTCATGGGCGAGTATTTGATTCTTGTAACTTCATCACTAAAGCCCAGCGCATGCACAGTACAACACAAGTCAGAATATACCTAAAGTTATATAACGACAATACGAGCTGGGGACAATGTTTATGGAATAGTATTTTAAACGCCGGGGTTGTATAACTTCTCATAAGTTTATCTCTTGTCATAAATTGGCAAATAATAATTATATATGCAAATTACTTTATTTCAGAAATCGAATAGGTCATTTTAATTGCTTTTATAGGTTCTAAATCTTCAACAAACAACATGCTCACTGTATACCAAAAGGTATGTGGTCAGCATTTATACGGACGGCCCTCCCTGCAATATGACATATCGACTCGAACCAAAATAGCTAGCAAGCGTTATTATTGAGGTCGATATAACCTCCATGGATTGAATAGTGACTAAATTTAACAAGTCGCAACGCGTGAGTAAAATTACCTTGCTATTATTTTGTCTAGGTTCGCTTTAAATTGTAGTGGTGACTTCGGCAGCACCATACAGCCAATAGCCCACACTCAAGTAGTGATAGTTGCGTAGTAGTGCGCCCGCGCAGGGCAACACACTGCAGTCCTACATATAGAACAGCTGTATTTATCAGTGTGTTTTGCTGTTTCACTGCTCTTCGTGTTTGCGCTGTTGAGTAGTGGTCCAGATATCTAGTATGGAAAACACTTTTCATTTGTTGTAATTTCATAAAAGAATTAGCCTTCGGGACTCTTTCCTGAGGCTGTTCAACCTAATAGGCATCAAGAGCGTGGACAGAATATCTTTGAGGAAGGGGCAAAATATTCTTGAAAATAGATGATGATTTAAATTGAAAAGTAAATTAAACAACCTAATTTTAAAATCTATATAATAAAGAAAATATAGGTTAATCAATTGTGTTCACCTTAAATGCTTTATTTTAAAATATTGGCGTTTTGGCTACTAAATGAAAATTTATGATTTTAAAAACTTTCAGGGGGCAACTGCCCCTCTGTGCTCCCACTTTGATAGTCACATATCTCATAAAATGCGAAACTGCAATTATTACTGCAGGATAAATAAATCGAAGATGTTACTTTTTAACAGAGGAAAATCTTGATGGTACTAAGACCGTGGCGGGTGGCCGAGGTCGTTAAGGCGCTGACTCGTGAGCGGAAGGTCTGGGTTCGAATACCGCCAGGAAGGTCCTCCCTGACTCAGATATTTTCCAGACTTTCCTCAGTCCTCATAAATGGCAAATGCAGGCCCTAAACTTAGGCCTGGAAAAAAAATGCTTTCTCAATATATCATTTCATCTCATGTATCATCAGTGTCCATCGCCTGTGGTGCCTCTATAGCAAAAAACGGGCGTTAAACACTAATCATTCTTTGATGGTATCAGTGCTTTATTGAAAGGATCAACCAGCAAGATTCATATTGGATTAGCACAACACGCTACATCATAATCATCCCCTACACCTTAGGGTAGAATGAATGAATGAATGAATGAATGAATGAATGAATGAATGAATAGTGTTTAACACTCGTTTTTGCTACAGAGGCACCACAGGCTATGGACACATGATATGAGATGAAATGATATATTGGGAAAGGATTAATTTTTTTAAGGAAGGAAACGTTCCAAGCCTAAGTTTAGGGTACCTCTACGGCACTTGCCATTTATGAGGACTGAAGAAAACATGGAAAAAACCTCAGTCAGGACCGTTTCGAACCCAGACCTCCCGCTTACGAGTCCGCGACTTAACGACCACCCGTGGCGGTCCTTAGGGAAAATCTAACCTGTTTTGAATTCAAAGTAAACCTTTTCATCCAGCTAGCGGTCTTCAGATAGGTTTATATCCGATGTAGCTTTTGACTGTCTTTCTATTTTCCATTCAATCTACATGGTTTTTGCATTTATTCATCTATTTGTTATTTATTGAACATACCTGATATTTTATCTGATAAATTAAATCCAAATTAAGTGACATTTGGTGCATTCTTCGGTTTTTATGCACTTTGTATTTCACTTTTTGCACTACTTGTTGGGATCCAAGAGTTGCAGCTAAATAGTATGCTGGTGTTGTTGCTGACTAAAATTTAATTCTGATATTTTTGGGGGGTTTATCTTTTAAGGATTTATGAATGAGCATATCATTTGAAATTTACCAGTTTATTATTCATGACTCTACTACGTTCCCTTTCTGCTATTGTCATACTCTAAAAGTTAAAATGTAAAAAAATGGGGGGCAAAGATGAGTTATTTAAAATTATTTTTATCGAATTAGCGATATTACTCAAAATACTTAAACTTTAGGCTTCTTTATTATATTGTAAAATTAGATAATCTTTACAAATATAATTTAAATTTAGTATAGAATACTGTAATTCATTTTTATTTTTATCAGCGAATATTATCAGCATACTTAAAATATTTAAATTTAAGTTTTATTTCATTTTAATTTCGGAACTATTCATTTTCATGTCGTTTAAATATTTAATAAAAGACTGGATAAGATATTACAGTCCGGTCTCAATCGTTTATTTATGAAAATACCTACTCTTCTCTCTTTCTGTGAATTATTCTTTAGTTTACAATTAATATGTACATTTTTTCTAATTAATTTTATTAAATGTGAGAGATATTTTTGTTTATAGCTATTTCTTGTGAACACGGCCTTCTCTAAATCTCTAAAAACAAGATGCGTATGTAAAATAAAACACTCTCCTTTTTAAAATTATTTGTTGGAGCATAAACATATCTGTTGTTAATCGTCCAGGATGAAATATTTTATGTTCTTCTAAGATAGTAACTTCTTCTAGTGTTTTCTATCTTTAATTATATCCAAGATCGCGGGTTCAAACCCGGCCAGGATCGATGAATTTTTTTTCGGGTGTAAAACTCCTAAGCATGGCTTCCTTCGGAAGGGAAGTAAAGCCATGGGTCCCGTGTCTTACATTTACCGGCACGAAAAAGAACCTCAAGCCTGAAAGAAGAGACCTCTGAGCAAAATTTGTCGGCCGTTTACCCCCTGAATTAAATCGGACGTTGATGACCTGAGATGTTAAAGAGTGTCCGTAAATAAATTAAATAAACAAAAGCAAATAAATAATCTTTAATAATTCATTCAGTGTGAGATTAAAGGTAAACATTATGCAATATTAAGATTAAATATTTCTAAGACGTCCTAAATATTATTATTATTATTATTATTATTATTATTTAAGTATTACAAAATAGTAATCAGAGTAATTATTTTATGTTATAGGTTATTGACACCATAGACGTCAAACATTAGCAACTAATTGAGAAGACAATTTATTCCATGCTTTTTCTACATATTTGAGACCATGGATATATTTTAATTCTCTATTATAGTGATATTTTTATCATAAAAAACAATGTTTTCTTCTCTTCATTTATTCAGGTGCAGCAACATTTTCTTTTATCGCCATCCATATTTGATATAAAAATAATGCAAAATAACAGAACAGTTGCAAGTGTACGCCTGCGTAAGTTTCAGCACCGGGTAACCTTTTAAGATGATCCTTGGCTTAACTTAGTTCTGAGTTATTAAGCGTATATGAATACCATAATTTTAAGTCCAGGTCAATTTAATACGGAGATAGACGGATTTAACTTGAGATCTATTAATACTGCCTTTAATTTTTAGAAACTGGTGGTGCATTTATGTCTTTTAAGTGGAAGATCTTGATTGCAAAATAAAAAAAGCTTCTAATCAAGTTGCTATTAACTATCTATAACAAGTGCAGAGATATAATATTGTTTCTTGTTGCGCATAAAATATAAATGTTACAGTTCCGTGACATATAATTTAAAATAGAAAAGAAGACAAAAGGAGTTTTGATTGAAAGTAAAATAATCCTTTCAGAAAACCCTAATGGGCGAAAGAAATGTATAAGATGAGAGAATGTGCGCTGAACTTCCATCATCTTGGCAAATGTTGGTTCAATATGCAGTGTCATGTTCTGGAAACTGAGAAAGATGACGATACAAGATACGGTACTTAAATATCTCTAGCCTTGGCCTCATCTTAAAAAAGTATTAACGTTGATAAATGTGATAAACGTTGTTCTTTGTATAAACTGCTGTTATTTTAATACTAAACAGTTGTTAAATAGTCGATGACACATATAGGTTGCCCTATTTAATCAGTTTGTTTTTATATGTAATTATTTACGAAGGAACAACCCTGGCTTATTCACATATTCAAAAACGTTCTCCATTTATTGCCTAACTTGTACTTTGAGTGAAAACTCCTTTATTACATTGTGATATCATTCAGTAGATATCATTCTTCTTAGAAGTTTGAACTGTTTAGCGCATCCCCTAAAGTTATTACGCTGCTACAATGACATACTTCATTTTTTAATGAGAAATATTTTTCTCCAGATAGTAGTAGTAGTAGTAGTAGTAGTAGTAGTAGTAGTAGTAGTAGTAGTAGTAATAATAATAATAATAATAATAATAATAATAATAATAGTAAGTATATATTTCTATAACATCTGATTATAATGTACTTAAATAATGTACACGAAAAAACATTAATACTGGATTATTTTTCCTTCGCAGGACCTTTCACATACAGTTGGCCGAGTTCTGAAGTTCTCGTCTCGTTTCCATGCTTGAAAACCGGCTGGGCAGCCGGAGGTGAGGTTAGTACGAATTTATCTCTTGGAATGCACGGGCGTGTTCTCGTATGTTATGTGACAGTATATTAAGCATTCTTTAAGCTGCGCATTACAGTGCATTAATTATGTTAATATGGCTTTACACAGGTATTCTCTCCAAAGAGTATTTATTTACGACTCGTACTTGCGTAACAAAATCCGTTCATGATGTTTACGTATGTTTCAAGAAAGATTCCCTGACATTCAGCTTCCAAGCGGAAGTTCCATTCACAAATTAGTAAATAAATTTCGTGAAACGGGAAGTACTCTTGATGAAAATCGTATACAGTCAAGTACACTATTCACAGAAGAAACATTAGATAATATTGGATATGCTTTGGAACGTTTCCCTAAAACTCATTTGACGTATTTCTCAGCAAACGGGAATTTCCTCTTCCTCTCTTCGAACTGCTGCAAAGCTGAAGTTGTATCCTATAAAATTACTATAGTACAGGTACTTAGACCGGGTGACCCTGCATCCAGGAATATATTTTGTGAAAGGATTTTGAATAGTGTGCATAAAAGAGGAATTGACCCAAATATAATTTTCCTTATGGACAAATCTTGGTTCCACCTAAGTTGGCATGTTAATTCACAAAACAACTGGCACTGAAACTCAGAAAAAGCTAACTGCTTCACAAGGAACCCCCTGCAGGATAAAGACAGGGTTGTGGTACGCCATTAGCACCGAGAGAATCATGTCATAGTTTTTTTAAGGAAACAATTAATAGTGATAGGTACAGGCAGAACCTTTTGCAACCCTTTTTCTGTGAATTATAATATATCGCGACTCTCCAACAGGACCCTGGAAAGGTATATACAGCCCCATGCCTCCTTAGTATGAAATTCATGAAATATTTGAAAACAGACTCACTACAAAATATACCCCCTCCCCTCGGTGCCCCAATTTAACATTTTATCCCTGGGGACATTAAAGAAAAACGTGTACAAGACAAATCTACACACATCAGATGAACTGAAAAGTAGCATTCTTAAAGAAATGTCTTGCATTTCTCAGAGGGAATTGTAGGGGACTATGAATAATTTCATAAGCCTATGTCAGAAGAGTATGGAGGATGAAGGAAGACAGTTTCAGCATCTTCTTGCTTGATAATGGAGAGTAAATGTATCTTCTAAGTGCTAGTAATAGCCTACGCTGCAATCATCACTGACTCCCATTCACCGCGGTAGCAGCTTGAACCCACCGACTAGCTGTTATGCTTGGAGCGGACCTGCGAAGGAAAAATCACCCATTATATGTATGTATATTCAGCCTTTGAAGAAGAACACGAGTTGTTCGAAATATAGCAAAAATTGTGTGACTATTTAAGTATTTTATCTCTTTCTGCTTTTTTATTTCTTATTGTTTTAGTTATATTGTTCCAAGAACTACACAACTTTTTCATTTTTATTATATATATTAATAACTTGCTACTTTAACAACACTAATAGGTGATTGTTTGGGAAAGGTAGGAGAGATGTGAACGAGGAAAATACAAGTAAGCGGAGGAGGATAAAATCTAGGATTGATGAAGCTATTATATAGGTAATTTGAATGATAAAATGAATGATATAGTAGTTAGCCGTTTAGTGGGTAGATATATAGTTGGAATTCCAGCATGTTACTAACCAAAATGTTAGGACACGCTGGAGTTGCATTTTCTATAAACATAGCTCTAAACATTAGTAAATTATATTATAGTCTAAGAAAGCCTGCGTTACAAGTAGCCCAATATCGTGGGTTCAAACCCGACCGGGATCGATGGTTTTTTTCGGGCGTAACAATCCTAAGTATGGCTTCCTTCGGAAGGGAAGTAAAGCCATGGGTCCCTTGTCGTACATTTTACTGCCGATAAAGAACCTTAAGCCTGAAAGAAGAGACCTCTGAGCAAAATTTATCGGCCGATAAATTGAATTGAATGGGACACTGATGACCTGAGATGGTAAAGAGATAAAATAAATAAAACAAAATCAAATCGTTACAAGTAAATATGGGCCTTGTGTCTTCCGGTTAACCGAAGGTACAGGAACTACGGCAATTAAAAAAATAAAAATGATTGCAGTTATTAATTTCAGTTCATTTGTGCTCGGTGTTTATTGATTTATTTGCTATAATTTGGCATTCTTTTATATAATTTAAGATACTTACTGTTCTTCCTTATAGAGTAAACACTATTTTGAAACAATTTATTATCAAAAGAAAATTATTACATCAAATTGCCAATAGTTTTTCAGTTTTTATTTTGCTCAAATTTGAGCGGCTGAGGAAGTGAATCCTAAAAGATAATCGCTGTTTGTTTTAAACTTCCCTTGTGACATCTTTTGCTTTAAATAGGTAGTTATTCTGATTGGAAATCTTTGAAATGAAAGTCTGTTTGAGATGTATGCAGTTTAACAAGGGACTCATCTCATTTTATACAAGAATCAGCGCTGTTTCTATCTTGTAAAAACATTTTTTAATTCAATGTTATTTAAGGAAATTTTGGAACATTTAAATAGTAAAAATTTTGTGTTATATTTGCAAGCCATTTAAATTAAATTATATAAAATTAGCACTTAAGGAACAGATTGTTATGTTATATGTTACGGTCAGGTTTGTGTATGTGATGCAAACTGTGTACTAATTGCAATTATTTTTATATTTTTATTTCATTAGATATTTCATATTCATTTAACAGCTTAGATTTCTGTACAGGAATATTATGGATGATGAAATTTATATCTATTAGATTGTAAGAACATGTTATCATCGAATATCGAGTAAATATACAATGTACAATGCTATCAATGTTTCAAAGGTTGGCAAAAGGAAATGTTTATACGGGTAAATATAATTTAGATGATACTTAAACTTTGTATTTCTATATATCCAGTTTTAGGCGATGTTGCCACAACAGAAAGGAAACATATGGAACTTCTATGTGAGTTCTCATTTGGGAGGTGTTCTAGACCCATTTTTTCGTGCTCTTGTCTTGCATTTCCGCCGGGTAGAACTGGGTCATTGCAAGCTGCTGTCATGGGAACAGAAAGGTGAACGTCCCGTTTGCCCGTGCTCGAGTTTCCGAGAGAGGGTAGGGATATTCCCAGGGCCTTCGAGGGGCATAGGGACGACGGGGGTCGGCAGACACGTGGAGCAACTCACCCCCGCATTTCTGTGGCTGTGTGTTGCTATCTTGGTCCCAGAGTTCGATCGTTTGCACTGGATGTTGCCCATATCGACCAGTACTTTCCACGTGCGGCAATTTTCACTGAATTAGGTTAACAAGGTTCAGGGGAAATAAGCCGGGAAACCTCGGGATTTCCACACTAAGGACTCGCACTCCATTTCCAGTACTTCATTTAAGGTAACCATGGCTCAGTTGAAGGATTTGTCCTATCGTTGAGTATACTGTAAGGGCAAAATGTGTTCGTACATCTGTAAGAAGTGGTAAAAATAAAGGCGAGATTAATGAAATGCAGTAATATACTAAATACGCTTAATGAAATTTACTTTTCATTATTATTTTTAAGAAGAAAGCTACAAAATAAGTTATAATATTTAGAAATTAACGAAACATCGCAAAATGTGTACAGATTAGACAGAACATCTGAAGTAGTAATACTAAAAGAAAAGCTTAAAATTTACGTTCATCAAGGAATCAATTGTGTTGCAGTGATAGAGGGCAGAGAAAGATTGATAGTCATCATAAGCAGAAAAAGATTAGGAGCACACACAGGCATACACAGACGCACACAAACACAGCGTAATGTCAAGTTGGACGTAAAAGCTGGAGAGATACAAGTTGGAGTAATTGTTAAATTGCACAGCTAGTGTAGACCAGAACACGAAGGTAAACATTGGTAAATTGTGCAGCCAATAATCGATAAGCTCTGTGTGTTTATAAAAGTGAAAAATAAACAAAAGTCTAGAAGGCTTAATCTTTTAATGTTTAAGATTAATGATTCATCTTAGAAAAATAAAGAGATCTATATACAATGAGATTATTTGACTTATAGGCCACTTGAGCGCAGCTGCTTAATGGGGAAATACAGCCGCCGCAACCTGAAAAAGGGGGGTATATTCACTGCGCATAAGATCAGTATTTCTATTTTATTATTTATGCTTTTACTGAATGGGAAGGAAATTCCTAACTTTTCTTCTGTAAAAATATGGCGGTTCAGATCATATGCCTTGTCATTAAGAGAGGAGGAGTCTCTCGGAACTTTTTAACGAGTTGGCGGACAATATCTCTTCCTGGAACACGATTGCCAGGATAGTCTTATTCCTTCTCGGCAAGACTGCCCCCCCCCTTTTAACATAAAAACCAGTTCTGCAAGACTATGTTTATGTAGTGGTATAACTAAAGAACAACTACCACACAATTTATATACATGAAAGCACCGGGTAACATACGAAGGCATAATCACTCCCTGACAAAGGCTCCCTCAAACTAACTACAAGTTGCTACCTGCACATACATCATATTGTCTTGACGACTAGCTTCTCAATATGCGCTTTAGCGACTCGTAACCTCACTGTATTAGTGGAGCAGACCTTCAACTTTTCAGCCCCTTTGCATTAATTCAATAGAGCATCTGAAAACCTATCTTGGAGTAGTCATTGTGAATTAGTTCATTATGAAGTCACGGCAGAATTGGTACAATGCCGCGGAAATTTGGTGCAATTTAAAAATACAAATATGCTTGTAAAAACTACTCAAATCATAAATACAAAAAGAGACAATTTATTTTGTACTTAAAATATCAGAGATTTTTAAAAATTCTAGTCTGATATGTGAGCAGTACAAAAGATAATGTCTAGTAGTAGTAACTATCTATGTTCGAATTCATGTTAAACTTAAATGTTTTATTTGTTAATTTCTATAAGTAAAATTGTTGAGCATGTTGCAATAATATATCTTTTGATGAACTTCATACATTTGAATTTTAAGACATTAATGTTCAAACGCAAAAACGTAAAAAAATCATCGCTTTAAACATGAATGCCAAATAAATATCTAAAGTGTAAAACTAAAAAGAAAATATAAAAGTGCTCTTATTTAATTTAAAATAAGTATTCATTTAATATTTATTTTTAAAACAAATATTAATTTATTTATTCTGACTTCATGAGCATAATCACCATAAACTTCCGGCCATCTTCACTCCGTATCCTTCCTTCCTGCAGGTCCGTGAAGTCATCATAAATAATCAACGCCGAGAAAGCTTCAGCTCTTAAAAATATTAATTTATTTTGTGAATGTGTGTGTGATAAATTATTTAAACTTCAACTAAACCTTTGCAATGATAGTTGCATTGTCATGTGTATATTGAACATTATTTATACTTGCAAAAATGAAATAAAACGATTTAGGCTTGGGTAGGATTCAACTTGGGCAGTCATTGCTAGTCAACTGTTTTTAACTGCTCGACTACTTGTGCCATGGAAAACTCGATATGACTGCTGATGACAGAATGAGGCTAAAGACCGCGAATTGAGAGGTGAGCCGAGGAGAACTTAGACAAATTAACGCTTCGAGAGTCTGTTCACAATTTGTTGTCTAAAGAGTATCTTTTGGCAAGCCTAAAGCACAAGACTTGAATTAGCCAACATAGTTTGATAAGGAATATTTTGCAATAATTTATTGAATTGATACAACAACCGTGTTTGTTGAACGACATCTTTCTCACTGTTCCATATTGAATACATAGTTCCATCCTTGTTGGCAGTCTGAGCATCCAGCTTCTTAATTCAAGCTTCAGATGTTAATTTACTTGACTCAAAGTTGCAAACGTTTCTTCAGCTCTGCCTCAGCAATGCATCATACTTGGAAACATAATTTCCGAAATCTTTGAAAATATATAAAGCTTCGTGATGGTAGCTTGCGTACATAGATATAGAATCTGGTCTTTCTGTAGCTTATGCTCCATATTACAAGGAGCGTTTAATAATAATAATAATAATAATAATAATAATGATAATCAGCATAAGGAGAGGAAAGGAGCAAACTAAAAAACAAAAATTTCCCCAATTCCACCGACTTTACCTATTTTCCTGCAGTGCTTACCACCCCCCTTGGAAAATCTTTTCTTTTGTTCATATGCAAACGAATATATCACAGCCTTCTTGACTTTATCACTTGTATATCGCTGTACACAATTCGAGGACTGTAGGATAAATTCTTCAGTTCCTGAATTCTACGTTGTTGCATACACCGGTGTGTTATGTGAATGAACAGCACGCACGCCTTTTCTCGTTGATAAACTTCCGTTTTGCGATATTATTCATTTTTTGATGAACGATCATCTTCAGTAATGGAACGAACTCCAGGAGAAGCTCTTCTTCCATTCAGAGGAATTTGCCATTGCCAAATGAATTTTTTGTAAATTACAATTTTCCAAATTGTATCTATCAAGATATTCGCTTCTTAAGTTATTAAGGAAATCTTAACTGGCGACAAAATCTTCTACTGGTTTTGTACATTCCTCCGGAAGTTACTTTCGCGGATCGTCCAGTGTGAGGAATATTTTCAATGGGCATTACACCGTACTTAGTGTTTGCTTTAAATTTAATTTATATTTTATTTTTATTATTATTTATTGCCAGAAACTATTGCAGTATAGCAACGCCCTTTACCGTTTTACATTAAAATAATTTACAGTGCACAATGGATTAACCACCAAAATATGATGTACAGTCCTTTTAAATGTTAAATAAGAGAATTCTCTGAATTATTGTGGAAGAAAATTAAACCATTTGACAGAGAAAACTAAAAAGCTAATGTGAATTTTTGAGTACTTGAATTTGTAGGTTAAATATTTAACTGTTAAGAGTCGATTAATGATGAATATATGACCGAACTGTAAAACTGTTTATATTATCCTTGACAGATAATAAACGATTAAGCACATACATCGATGGCAACATCAAACTACTTAAATCAGTAAAAAGCGGCTTACTATGACATTTGGAATTAACTCCGCAAATGTATGTCTTTTTTGTAAAACAAAAATATTAATATCTAAAGGGCGATTACCCCATACCATAATTAATATGCAAATAAATTTGAGCAAAACTAATCTTCATTAATATATCCTTGTAACACTGTAACTTAAAATTCTTAACATAAAACATGGTGATTTTTTTGCAAATATTGTTAATATGAGTCCATCAACCAAGGTTGGAATCAATTTAAATATCTAAACATTCATGGAAGCTCCATGCCAATGGTTTTACCATTGTTTACACTTGCATTATTTATTATCATTTTTAAAATGATTGCAGAGAATCACTATATCTTGAAGATGACCTTTTATCAAACGATGATAATGATGCTGCTAATAGAGTAATTTCTCATTAATTATCAGACGGGCTCTATTGACATGCATTTCTTTGTATGTTAGAAAGCCAATTTAACCCACTGAGCTGAGAATGGGCAGGAATTATCTCGAAACACATATACTTTTTTCTTACTCTTACTCAGATACAGTAATGAACGCTTCTAATGTTTGTTACGTGGGCATTCTAATCATTTTAGTTATGTCTCCCTTGAGTAGTTAATGGATATTAAAGACTATCATGTTTAACCTGTGGGTGCTATATTACATACCACGTTTACATATCAAAATTACTCGAATTGAATACACTTTTCGAATTGAATTGGAACTCAGTATGATCCCTGTTTGTATTGTAGTTTTCAGTCCGTATTGAAACCTATTACATAAGTGTTAGTTTATTTTTATGTTGGATAACGTACCAGATAAAATGGTTAAACAATGCTTTTATTATTGATTGAAAATGTAAAATTTGGAAAAATAAAACAGAAACAGAAGGTTAACTGGATAAAACAACTTACGTATTTCGGGGGTAAATATCATATTATCGATTCTGTTTGATGAAAATGACTAGCAAGTATGAACGCAATTCGATCTCAATACGATCTCCCTTTACATGCATCTCATTCCGGTTGCCATAATTGAATCCATTCTATTCCCAGTATTAAGTGGGGTCGAACTTGGCTCTTCATTCCCCATTTACATGCACGTTATCAATCCGGAAAGAGTTTTCAAATCGATTTGAGTCCGACATAAACATGGTAATTAACTCCAGCGCAGGTATGGGTGATTCCGATGAAATCGTCGGAAATTAGAAAAACCGATCTCTAACCCCTAAATATTAAAACCGAAGTTTATTAAATTTTTTTCATAACTCTTGAACGCCTTAACGCAGAAATGTTAAAATACATTAAGTGTACATATCTCGTCGAAAAACAATAATTTGTAAAACAGTCATTAATTTACGAGAACATATGTTTTATGCATATTTGAACCATTTCCATACAAAGAAAAATGAAAGTATGACAAAATCACAAACTAAAAATAATTTAATATTTATAGGTATCATTTCGTGCTCGAAATCAAACGTATAAACAAAAAAGTAACAATGATATAATGAAGAGCTTATTTCACAAAAGGACCTAAGTCACTTCTGTATAGTTTTGGGGAAAAACCGTAAATGGTATATTTTTATGATATGTACTCTCCTTAAATATGTGTGTTATCATTCTTATAACTATTACCTTGGACTATAAAAGATTAATATCTTAGCATTTTCACTTCCAAAAATCTGTGTTTGGAAATTGAAGCAACAACATTTTACATTACTGTTTTTATGCCCAAAACAAGACAGTATAATTTTCTCATAGAAAATGTAAGTGAACATATAATTTGCAAATGTTCACAAGAACTTCCCAGATTCCTACAGAATTAACAAATTGTATTGTAGCTAAAATAAGCTCAAAAGCATCTTTGACACTGAAATATTTCCCATACAGGAAATTATATTATTTTAGCATAAACGTTTTCAATCTCAACTGACATCTTTTTAACAGTTTTCTTTGCCCTCCATTTTTATTTTCTTGTTAGGTACACATCCTGCTGGGTAAGTAGCCTTTTTAGGCAATATACGCCGTATCTGTGACGTTTCCCTTGAATAACAAGAATGTATTTTTATTATACGCCAGATCCAATGCTCGTTATAGATATATAGGGAGAATGCACAATAACACATTTCCTTTCAGACGTGTATTCAAAATAATGATATGTAGAGATATTGAAAACTTCCCTCTTATAGATGTTTTGCTGTCTCCAGTAAAACTTGTTTTCTTATAGAATGTTGGCCACCATCTATCATGGTCACAAATGTGTCCAGTTTCAATAATTTCGACAATTATATATGTTAGTATAACTTTAGAGCTGTTCGGCTGAATAAATTTTGCTAGAGGCTTTATGGGCTTTTGATTATATTAATTTTTTTTTGTCGCAAGGAAAGAATAAATGCCCTGTCAATGGGAAAAACTATTTTGTGTTTTCAAATCTGCAAGTGTGTGTTAAACACCAGTATGACCCAAAGAAAAGTGTGGTTCTTGTTTTGCTCCGTACAATTGACAGAGAAAACGCGAAGTTCGGAATACAAGTGTTAATATTATTAAGCAAATAACTCTATATAGCATATTATTAACAAAAATAATGCCATCCGCTTTCCTTTTGGTGATTTAATTCGGGCTGCTTTTTTATTTTTAATCTATATGGATACCCTTGAACATTTTTTGTTTAGATCACATTTCTTTTATAGTTTTCGGGATTTTGTGTCCCTTTCCTTTCACTTTTTGGGTGAGGAGGTATGAACATAATGCATAAAAAATAATAAGAGTAAACCATAATATAACCTATAATGTCAATGATAAATGAAGTCGACAATAATAACTAACAGTCCAGTTGTACCAACAATGACGAACCTGTAATGTAGGGAGGCCAACATTTCGTTGGATTTCTTTCTGCATTTAGTTATGTGTGTGCATTATGAGGCTAGTTGGTAAGATTTCTTGATGTTAAATACTACATAGAATCTCAATAATTGTTTTACTGTAGCTTGCATTTAATTATTTGTGTACAATTCTATTAGTCGTGCGTCTTATTTTCTTGTACTGAGATATAAATTACATTTTAGTTTAATAATGACACCTAATAACACATTTCAATATCCTAGCCTAAGCTGATAAGTTTATTACAAGTTTAGATATTGCAGCCGTCTTACATGGTGCTTAGGTTATGTGTTATAAGATTGAGAGCGATTACTCATTATTTATTTTTCTATTTCTCTAATGTTTCATTATCTACTTCTGTATTCTTGGCAATCGTTTCGGCTACTGGTTCTCTTTGTTTCACTTTCGTGCAATGATTGCTACAAATAATCTCTGACACAGTAGCTGCGAAGAATCAAGGCCGACCTATCCAGTTTCTCCAACAGAAAGTGCTAATGGGAGGTCACATCAGCTGAGACAGCCTTAACCTTGGCTTACCAGATCCGATTCGCTACCAATCATTTGTCTTTACGAGACAGTGTGAACTCGTTAAGCCCCCTATTCCTTTCGGCAGAATTGCTTAGGAGGGTCGGTTACTTAACTCCCGGTATGCAGAACGGGCAGAAAAGACCACGGCCATTTCCATAGCTCATCTGGTTAGGCCCTCAGTATGCAGTAGAGGAGTTCTTGGGTCAAGTTTGCTGGATAAGGACTTTTTTCATAATTTTCCTCCATCTTAAAAGGTATAATTGGTCATTTTAGGCGGCTGTAGACTCAGAGCTAACCTGTCATTTCAGCGCCATCTGGATGACCTTGAAGTGATAATAAACAATGAGAAATATTTACTAATGCTACAAAGGAGAATGTAGAAATACATCCTGTAGGATTTATTTTTCAGCAAGATAGCGTGGATTGTAATTTTTTCAAGAGCAAGTTTTGAGCATTGGAGTTGCTTACAGAACTGAACACGAAACCTATCAAAAAGAAGTAATTGTTCTGCTTAAGCTATATATTTTTTGCAACTTAATTTGTGTGTGGTTTCATAACCAATAAATTAAAGAAAGACATATAAAATACAGTCATGGAAGATGTAAAAGTATTTCTGTTTATATTAATTTGCATAAGCATGTACGACCTATCTTGATAACGTGAATTTTATAATTTTTCAGTCAGGTATATCTTTCTTACAATAATTATTTTGTAATATCTTCAAATTCTTATGGGCAATATCAATTCTTTTATTATAAGATTGACTTGGAACTTTGAACAGATGTTAATAACTTAAACCAGGGGTCGGCAACAGATAACCCACAGAGAAATTTTAAGTAACCAGGCTTTTACATATTCGAATCTTTGAGATGTAATTATCACCGCAGGCGGCCACTTAAGGGGGAGTTTTTAAATGACCGAGTTCATCCTCACGCACTGCTCGACCTGGGAACCCGGAAGTATGCAGGTGTGTCATTCTCACAGTGACCGTGCTTTGTTTTGTGGATGTCTCTGTGTGACTTCGTTAGTGGCACCATTAGGATTGCTTGTTCTGATTTATTTCCAATAAGTGCCAAGAAAAACAATTCCTTCTAAAAAGCATAATATTTATTATTCAGAGTAGGAACTTGGTTATTGTTTTTGTTGTTTTATTTTACTGAAGTAAATGGCAAGTGTATGTGTTGGAAAGGAAAGGAATGTGAAAGACATTTTAACGCAATTAGTTCGAAAATAATTGCTGAGTTTCCTGCAAACAGTAACATCAGAATGGGAAAGATTAGATAACTTAAAATCTGACTGGCTAACAGCAACTTTTAACAAGAATCATTGAAAGAAATAAAGCTACCACTTTTGCGGTCCACCCCCACTAAAATATAAACATAATATAATATATATGTTTCAAATCTAATCATTATATTTTGTGCATTGTAATTAGTAATGTAGATATTATGTATGTATATTCGTATACAGGGTGTACACAAATGATTATAGCGGTTTTAAACACACATTTTTTCTATGGTATACAATATAATTTTGAATCATAACTGAAATTGAAGAAAAGCTGTTACCACAACACACATTGCAAGTATTCAATATGGATTCATTTGTGACAAGCGTACATCCAGCATTCAGCCGGTAGTCCATTTCTTTACCACACTGATGTTGGCATGCCTGGTGTAACTAATCCAATTGCTGCAATAATCCTCCGTCTCAACGCAGATAGGTCTGCAGTAGCGGTGGCACGTATACACGATATTCATGTACCCCCACAAGAAAAATTCACAGGGGGTCATATCAGATCTGGAGACCTCGGAGACCAACAGAGAAAAGCAAAGGCGTTCGGACTATGACAACCAATTCAACGATGGGGAAATTTTGTCTTTATGCAGGGGCCTTTAGAAATTGCAGACGATGTAGTCTTTGTTGGAGATGTTTTCTTAACACCTTTCATACTGTCATTGTTGGAATTGTTAGTTCTCGAGTCGCCTGCTCCTCAGATGTTTTATAACTGAGCACGAAACTGTTCGGACTGCCTACACATTCTCATCTGACACATGCGGTCGTCCGAGGCCCTTTCCTTTACAGAGATACCCCGTCCCTTGATCTGACTGCATCACATACAATATTGTTACCAGAAAGGGCGTTAATACCAAATCTTCGCCTATACACCCTCTAGACTGGATTTTGTTTCCCGCTAACTAAGATATAAAAAGGTTTTTGCATGCGAGTTATTTTATTTTGTTTATTTCGCTACCATGGCTACAAAAGAAAATCTGCCTATGTAGAATTGAAACGTTCACAGTTTTTCTTCAATTTAAGTTATGATTCAAAATTATATTTTATACCGCAGAGAAAAAAGTAAGTTTAAAACCGCTTTAATAATTTGCGTACACTCTGTTTTTTTTTTGTTTGATTTATTTATGGACGCTCTTTAACATCTCAGGTCATCAGCGTCCCATTCAACTCAGGCCGACAAATTTTGCTCAGAGGCCTCTCTTTCAGGATTGAGGTTCTTTTTCGTGCCGTAAATGTACGACACGGGACCCACGGCTTTACTTCCCTTCCGAAGGAAGCCATACTTAGGATTTTTACGCCCCGAAAAAATCCATCGGTCCTAGCCGGGTTCGAACCCCCGATCTTGGATTTAGGAGGCAAGTATGGTAACCACTACACCACCAGGACCGACACGTACACTCTATGTATATGTATATATATATATATATATGTGGAATGTTATATATATATGTGTATGTGTGTGTGTGTGTGTGGTGTGTAAGATATTTATATCTTAAGGTGTTACAATATGTGAATTGTATGTCGTCAAAAGAGAAAATTCAATGGGTAGCTAGAAGGGGGGGGGGGAGCGACAAGGAAACAATAATCACCATACAAAGGAACAGTAAACCCAAAGGGACAAGTGTTATGCCATTTCTTAAAATACTTACTATTGGCGAGGGTCAATCAAAACAAGACTTTTGTATAAGTAAGGGTAATGAACTCCCTAGCAGTTATACAGTTAACTTTAAAGCAACCAATGTAAACATATTTTTTTAAATTTAAAATAGGGGGTAATTTAAATCAGTCAATAGAAGATGTATAATTTGAATTTTGAAGCAAAAGTGCAGATTTGCGCTTGCTTGTATGAATCTCTTTGGATGGATCAAGCCAACACTTAGTTGTTCGGAATCCAATAAATAAGGAGGCTTTTGCTCTGCTGGGGCACTTGTATCTTACTCTTACATTCAATACTTTAACTCTTACTTAAATTTCGCGGCGAGACGACTTGCCCAAAGCCCTACTCGCGGTGAGCTCAAAATAAGTCTCACTTATTCTACTTCGGACGCAGTTTGTCAACTTGGAAGTCGCGGCAGCTACATTTATACTCAACATATTCAAATTCTTCCGTACTCAGAACACCAGAGGACGCGAAAGATCTTGCAAATAATAAATTACCATGTATACGTATTATGTCGCATTTCGTGATTATTAAGATAATTGATCTCCTCCCCCAGTCCTGTTGAATACGACTCAACAAAATAGCGGAATATTACCATAAGATATTATCATGAAGCGTAGACAACAACCCAAAGCGATCTTAGCCAATCAACCATACGCCGCTACAAAATATGGCGAACAACGACAAACCACTTCATAATTTTGGCTCGATCAACGTGATGCCACTTATAACCAAATCGCTTCATAATTTTGGAGCCCAGTGGGGCCATTCAGCCAGAATACACAAGCCGCTTCACACTCCTACTTCTTATAACTTACCACAGGTTACTGCAAAAAGAAAGGAAATTCGCAAATAGGAAGTAAATTTAAGAAAGCTTTTACAAGCTGCAGACTATAATTTTAAAAATAAATCGGAAATAATATCTGCCATAAATTCTATTCAGCTCTCAGCCCGAACAGTTACTATATGTAGTGAATAACGGAACAGAAAATATCACAATTATTTTTGAAGAGAGATTTTTAAACCTTATGCTTACTTATTAATCTACAGATTAATCTACAGATATCAGTGATAAGTCTGGTTAGCCTTGTTCTTTCGAATGCTTTTAACAACTTAAAAGTGAAGGAACAGCTCTTTAAAATCGTTTCTTTGAAAGACGGTATATGAGGTGAGGACATTTACTTATAACCTCCTAAACTCAAGATCGCGGTTTCAAACCCGGCCAGGATCGATGAATTTTTTCGAGCGTAAAAATCCTAAGTATGTCTTCCTTCGGAAGGGAAGTAAAACCGTGGGTCCCGTGTCGTACATTTACGGCACGATATAGAACCTCAAGCCTGAAAGAGAGGCCTCTGAGCAAAATTTGTCGGCAATTTCACGCCCTGAGTTGAATGAGACGCTGATGACCTGAGCTGTTAAAGAGCGTCCATAAATAAATCAATAAAAAATACTTATAACAAGATTCTAATATAAAAAATTGTTGGTATAACAGCTGATGGGACTCTTATTTTCATAGCCCGACTCAACGGTTTCATTGCACATGCGCAGAGAAAAAAAATGTTTTTAATTTATCTACTACCACTGTATCAATCGCCAACGAGCCTTTAGCGGAAATTTCTGTGCACTCACTGCCATAAAGATTGTCGTAAAAGTAAATCAGAGAGGAACCCAGGCATTTCAAACAAGACATTTCAGATAGCTGATTGGAGAAATGGTTTCAAATGAACCTGCAGTATGTTTCTTCGTACACAGATGCACTGGATTAGCAAAGGGAAAATTATTCGCCTCCTCTATGAACTTCTGCTTGCTGTGATGTCCTCCTTTGTTTGAAACAACGTGTTGAAAGAGAAGAAAGTGTTAAACCTTATAAACACAAAGAAATGGTAACACTGCTTAGAGATGAATTCGAAATCCGGTTCTGCGACTTCAAAGAGGGTGGATCTGTTAATTTCATATCTGTATATTCTCTTAAACTTGAAGAATTGAAAAAAAATCTTAATTGACCGATTGCATGGAAGACAATATAAAGGGCCTATTTTTAGGTACAAAATATTTTTTTTCCTTACTCTTTTATCTTGGGGCACAAATCTGAAAACCATATTTATTTGTCTTTGTAGGGAAATCGTTTGAATATGCATAAAACTGATTTTCTTTTAATCTTGTAAAATAATGATCATGTTTTACGAATAATTATGTTTGATAAGACATAAACCTTAAATGAGCTATTGTTTAGATTTATATTTTGAGAGGTTTGAGAGTTGTGCTTACAATAAAGGCAATTTTATATAAATATGTTACCTGTGGCAAATTTTTGCATGAAATCTATTAGATCAAGGGATGTCATACTTCATAAAATATTCACAAGTAATATCACGAGAGGCTCTGAGGTATCGATATATTCACGAACTTGATACTATTAGATACCTATTCATAACGTTACTGCTATTTTCAGAAAGCGAGCACAGCGATAGCCATAGTAACGCCATGTTTGCACATGTGTGTAACTTGATGAAGTACGCTTCGAGTAGTGGTAGAGTCAAGGTCACATAGTTATTACTCGCTAAGTCACACGTATTCAAAATGTGTGCTGCAATGGAGAAACCCGCCGCTTCTGAGATACTATGCTATGTAATAGTGATTTCTTGTGGGGGAAAATCCATCGTCAACTTTGTGAAGATTACGAACCAAACGTAATTAGTGATGGTGGTGTAGTATGTTTGAAGCTGGGCGAACCTGTTTTCACAATGAGAAGAGAACTGGCCGGCCGACTATTCTGAATGAAGAACTGATGCGGATGCTTGACGATGAAAAGATAAAATATAAAAGTTTAACTCCTTTACACTAAAAATAACAGGGTATCAAATCCTAGTTTAAAACTTAAACTTCAACCGCAGACGCACCATTTCTAAGCTTTCTAATCATTTTCCGCAGACCGTACTCTACTTTTCAAAGTGATTGCTGAAGATTTACATGTAGGTTACCGAAAATTTTGTTCCGGATTTGTTTTACACACTCGGTTCCAGCATTTTTAACACTTGTAGGTCAGGGAGTGTGACGTTCACTCTAGCACTGCTCGAAGCGTACTGAATCAAGCTGCACAGCAGTGTAATCATTACTGCGCTCGGTCTATGAAAACAGTAAGTAACTTTATGAACAACTATCATGTATTCTTAACTGCATATTCGTATATACTTAGAATGGAACAGTTTAATTTTACATTAGCGCGGCAAGGTCTTCAGGCACTAAGGAAATGACAACCTCATAATGCACTAATCGCGTTGAGAGACTTTCAATAATGATCAAGTAATAAATATCTCTTCTTTATCCTAGTTGTAAATTGAATACTATGCCGAAAGATAATTCATGTAAAATCCATTTGACATACAAAGCAGAAACTTAAAACTAAGTTCAAAAATTCGAATTTATCTGAGGATCAAACATTAATTTTATTGAAATTATAAACCAAATAAGCAAATCATAATGCTCTAAATTTAAACAAAGAACTAAAAGTCATTTTCTACAATGTATAGGAGTGAATCTAAAACGCTTACTTTTCAATATTCCTTATGCAGCATGCTGCAAAAACAAACATACACCTTTCTATTCTTGGTGTTCCACGATGCTCCATTTCTATTTGAGCCAAGGGAAAGAAGAGGTTCGCTACAATACAATGAAAGATAAGGGTTTTATTTATAACCAAATGTGCAGGATGTTTACGAAGGCCTAAAGGAATGGGAGGTAGATTCTTTGTGCCGGAGAAAGGCAGTTCCCTAAGCATAAGCTTGCTCAAGCAAGGTGGTTTAACAAGGGCAAGGAAGAGTGTAGTTTCCCTGCTGTTTCATCTACTTGGAGATATCTCTGAAGCGTGCATTTTTTATGTTCCTCCTGTCTATTTTTAGTCATCTTGAGGCAGTGATGACAATAGTATTTGAAAAATACAGTAGTTTCCACTGTTGTAACGCATCAAGTAGCACACCCCTAGCGATGGACTCTTTATTTAAAAAAATAATCATCATAATCGATTGATTAGACTTAAGCCTAAAAGTCTGTTCCAGGTCCTGACAGAAGATATTAACTACAGAGGGTGCCAAAAATGTATACCCACTGCAATCAAAGAAAAAAATTGCGTTAACTTAATTCACAAAAACAGAAAATGATAAACACTAATCGCCTTAAACTTTTACAGTTACAACAGCTACAAAATGCCCATCATTGGCGTCGATACACTTCTGAGTACGTTGAACTGCTGATTGAGCAAGTTTGCGAAAGTGTCCTCAGCGATTGCAGCACATGCCATTTCAATTTCTTCCCGAAGTGCTGCCAGTGTAGCTGGTTTTCTACGGTATACAGCAAAAAAGAGTTCACCATAGGTAGAAGTCCAACGGAGTTAGATTCGGGGAACGCGGGGAAAACTAAATGGGATCTCTTCGTCGTATCCAGTGCCTTGGATAGTGCCTTGGATCCAGTGCGTAGGGCTTGTTACTGTGCGAGGTCTCCCAGATCTGCCTTTGCGAACACCGCATACGGTGCTATGAGTTTCAAATTTGTCTTGAATGCGTGCAATTGTTACTCGCGTTGGAGGTTCTGTTCTGTAAACACGTCTCCATTGCCTTTGAACTTCAACAACATTCTCGGCTTTCCAGTATCCCTTCAAAATTACTTCCCCCTGTTCAAATGATAATCTTGGTTCCATTTAGTTATAGCAACGCTATCATAATATATGTGAGTCACATCTGTTTACAGAACATCATACTTCACCTTACTGTTGTTTTTTCGTCCAACTTTGAAATATATTAAATAGATATCTACTGTGAAAGTGTATACATTTTTTGGCACACTCGGTATTAGTGAATTTAGTTACACTTAGCACCTACAGATGTCAAAAGGATAGATGGTCAGCCCAATGCTTCAAGTGACATTTAATGAGTTGATAAGGTATCACTTAGTATTGAAATGACCGTTGATTTTGTCCAGAGACCCCATTTTTCAGGCATTCAGTTCTTTAACGTGCCGTAAATCCCGCGACTGTTTGTACTCAAGTTTTTTAAGTATATACTCAAACATACTCAATAATATAAATCGAAAATTAGTCCATTTGCATTATTAACCATCTTGTGAAGTACTTGGACACTCAGGCATTGGGTCCTTGACTTCTTCAAAAATTTACGACCGTCTTTTTTTTTAATGTTCTCTTTTTGAGCTCCAAGCTTTGAGATAACCTCTTTCTTTGAGTAATCTGCTACTGAGGTTGTACTTTTGTGAATTCTTCTAAATGATTTCATTATTCTTCTATTTCGTTATAAATCGAAGTGAGTGATTCGTCTCAGTTGTTTCGGAAGATTCCATATTTAATTTTCCTTGCGAGCTGATCAATAATATTTTATCTTTCTCAGTGAAGAAGGAAAATTTCTGCTTTGGGCTCTACCAATTTTTACTTTTCCTTAAAAACAATTTAAAACAACCAAAACACAGCAAATAGAAGTGAATACACATCAAAGATATGTCAGCAAATGACATTTAAAAAATATAGTAAATAAATAAATCCGAATATCTACTTTCGATGTAGTAGATTTTGAGCGAAATAATACAATTATATGTTGCTTTTATGTACACTCTCTCTTACCGATAGAAAAAAATCTATCTTTATCTTACAAGATTAGATCGTTTATACTGAAGGAAATAATGTTAAATATAAGAAAAAAATATTTAAAACTTAAACGCACATTGATTAATATTTCATAAATGATAAAATTGTGTTAACTCTAAGCTTTGGGTAGATTCTAGAGTCTATTCCAGCTGCTCTTAATGTCAAGTAGCGTTTGGAATTGAGTGTATAGGACCAATTAATGTGGCCACTTGAACAAACAAATGAATTGGAAATATACGGTTGGGGTAATGGTTCAGTAGCCTGGAAAACGGATAGCGTGCTAGAAAATTAGCTGCACACTACGAGCGGTACACCACGATTAATTCAGCCCTCTTTGCCCCTGTATGCACGTGCATTTTGTTTATGCCAGCAAATCCTTAAAAATTACACATACTTCAGCGAATAACCGCTACCCAACTTGGAAAACTAGTAGTCAAAAAGAAACCAAATTTTGCCTTATTCCGCCGTGATATTTAGGCAACTTCTCTGCCTTGCCTTCATGGATTACGGTATATGTTCCCGGCCTAAGGTTGAGAAGGAAAAGTAGTTTCGATTGTGACTACCATAGCCTGGGTATATTTCCAGTTCATTTCTGAAGTTCGAACTGTCAATAAGGAAATGGATATTACCATCTTACACGTCTTCGTAATTCAGTTCATTTGTGGCAAGGAAAGAACTGTGGTTCCATTACTGCAACAGCCCAGCACCCGGTCACACTAATTGAGCGAATTCCTCACAGAGCATTACTCATCCTCCGTACTCTCCAGATCTTGCAACAGCTGATTATTACCTGTTTCAGAAAGACAAAAACTTGCTCAAGGTGCGGCGGTTTGCTTCGGCCGAGGAGATGAAGACGTGCGCTATCCAAAAATGGACCGATGGACTATTTCGAAAAAATGGTACGGACGCTGGCGGAAGTTTACTAACGCCCAAAGAGCTTGCTTTGAAAGTGGTGTTGTGTCAAAAGTTCCATTTCATCTGTCCTGGGGATCTAATAGTAACCATACTTGCCTCCTAAACCCAAGATCGTGGTTCAGAGTCGATGGATTTTTTCGGGCGTAAAAATTCGAAGTACAGCTTCCTTCGGAAGGTAAGTAAAGCCAAGGGTCCCATATCGTAGATTTACGACATGTAAAAGAACCTCAATCCTGAAAGAAGAGGTCTATAAGCAAAATTTATCGGCCGTTTCACGTCCTGAATTAAATAGGACACTGATGACCTGAGATGTTAAAGAGTAAATAAACACAAATCAACAAAAATCTTTGTAGTGAGGATTTTACGTTAATATTAAGTTGAAGCATAAGTTGGTACATTTTTATGGCATCATGGTAACAATACTATGCTACGTATGCTTGTGAATACGCCTTGAATTCAGCAGATTTAAAGAAAGTTACGCTATTTGTGGGCTAAAGAAAATGAATTGCCAAGTGGAAGAAGCGAACCCTTCCAAAGTGTTCGTGTGTTTCAGTTTAATAAAGCAGAAAAGAAAACCAAGGCGGCTTCAAACAGTGCCGCCTACGCCGAAAATGTAACCGGGGAAAGCACCACAGGTAAATGCTTTGCCGTTTCAAAAAAGAACTACTTTGAAAACTACTCTTTATATTTAGGATGATTATTAATCAAGGATGATCCCATGACAGTCAACTCGAGAATGTGACCAATTAACCATCATGCGAAGTTTGTATTCTGCAGTCAGGGTTAGAAAACTGAGTGTATGTATAGCACACCTTTTAAGCAAAATACAACGGAAATCAACTTGTAGATATTGTTACTGCTTTGCTTGTCCGACGTAACAAAAAAGGGTTAGTATCCATCCAAAGAAGGTAATGCTTTGCATCTGTGGGAGAATGATGTCGTGCACAATGAAATCCTTCCCAGAAATGTAATTATCATCACTGTTGACATTTATTTTCAAGAAATGAGTCTCCTTATGGCCGCAATTAAAAGAATATACGAGCAGGAAGTCTGCATCAAGTGCTGTTGCAACACTAATGCGCGCCAGAACTCAGCTAACATAGATTAAAAAAAAATTAAAAAATGAATAAGCCCTATCTAGATTATTTTACCGTACATTCAGTGATGCTCTCCTCCGCGGAGCAATGTTTTTCCTGTGAGCGAGATCTCAGCTTTGCCATGCCGTGGAGGGGGTAGCAAGCGTGCTTGCACACTTGTTGACTTTACTGCTTGTTCGAGTCGTAGCGCAGTTTTCCTTGGCGTGTGTTGTATTGTTCGTTTCTTCGTTCGACAGTATACATAAAATGTATTATGCCTCGTATGTTTACAACGGGTTCAGCGTGTCTTTATGTACGATTTATATTTATGGCGAAAGAATCATAAGACCAGTTTTTTAGTATACAGTTGATGATGTTATTTATGTGAATACAAGCTAACCATTTTTCAGAGAATTAAGCAACAAGGAGATTGATCATGTCTCAATTTTCAATAGAATTCTGCCATTGCTTACACTGCGAATATTTCCATGAGAGCAATTCACAATATGTTTCCAAAGACGAAGTTATTAGTTTTGTGACTTCATAGGTCCCTCGATTTAACATCCTGCGATTATTATCTCTGGAGTAAATTAAAAAATGCAGTGTACAAGAACCCGCACATCTTACAAGAACTCAAAGATAATATTCATTAGGGAATTGCTCGGATTTCTCAAAATGAACTACTGTGAGTGATGAATGATTTCCTAAAGAGATACCAAAAAATGTGTGCAGAATGAAGACGGGCAGTTTAAACAGCTAATTTGATAATTTGGAAAATAACGATCTTCTTAAATTTGTTTGTGTATTGTTGTATAATTGGTTTGTTTCATTCCTTTACCCTTCCGCATATCACCCAAGGGCAAAACACTTCGGGAGGAAAACAAAACTGAACGCACGGTACTAAGCTCTCTGTCCAATTGCCTTCGAGGAAACACTTTTGATAATGAAAAGTCTTCACACTTACCATTAACTCCAGCAGATTTCTTCAGGTGTGGAATAGGAAAACACTTCAGCGCTTGCAGATACTCGCAGATAATGCAGGGAAATATATTCCTGATTAGTTTCGTTTTTCATTATTTACCCCTCTGGAGGACCTATCATGAAGATGCCAGCATTTCTCAATAGGCACTACGACAAATAATGTTTATTGAGAACAAGAATAATTAATGTTGATAGTACCCCAAGGTTTCGTGGACACCCTGAGAAAGTCTCATGGACTCCCACAATTTGAGAAACATTGACATACAATATTTTGTATTCCTATATTCGTTTATTTATTATTATTGAAAAGAAGAAGACTTGAAAAAAATCGGGTCACAGCCGGATTTCGATCCAGGATCTTCCACCCTTCGTGATGACACTAACCAACTGAGCTATGGGTTCTCCTTCAAACAGGATTTCTTTGGATTAGCAGATTGGCCATATAGTATTTAGTAGTATCTTATAACAAGTTAATCTGTAATCAGAACAAAAAAAAACCCCAACAAATCGATATAGTTTCGTTTTGAATAATTCTGACCTCCCTTAATGTAAGTTGTGACACAAGAGGAAGAAATAAAACTAAACGTAAACTTATCCATGTATATAACATGCCCTGTACGAACTAATGATGTAATTCTATGTCATTTTATATTTTCGCTCCTTTTCTCCGGTCGTATCGAGACATCGCTTGATTAAAAGCATAACTCGAAATTAAATACAGCCATTAACGTCTCTTCAACATGTACACGTAAAGACAAAAATAGTTACGTCATATAAAAACGAAAACTGTCCTAACTCTAGAGAGGCAAATGGGCAGAGGTAGAAAGTGTGCGCTAATTGCTAATTCAATTTAAATTACTCCAGTCTTTTCCTAAATGATGCAGGGTATTGCAAAAGAATTCACTCAGCTGAATTTCTGTACCAACCATAGGTCCAAGGAAGCAAGTTAAAACTAGGCCAGCCAGGATTGATGGATTTTAGGCCGTAAAATCCTCTTTAGTCCAGTGTCGTAAAAACAAGTATGGGAACCTCAAACCTAAAAGAACAGACCTTTGAGCAAAATTTATCGGCCGTTTCAAGCCCTGAATAGAATGAATGGCTACTGACCAAAATTGGATTACGAGGATCCTTAAATAAAATGAACCTAAAATAAATCCCAAGATCTAAATCCACTTTAAGCGCGCCTAGAAGAGCTTTATTATGCTCTTTGCAGTGTGGCCTATCGAAATATGAACAGCTGAACTACACCTGTTGCATCACCTGGCGACCCGCTGACACACAAAACTTCCGGCAGGGTGGATGTGTACTTGGAATTCTGAGAACACTCCTCTCTTTCGTGTCTTGGGAGCGTTACCTGAGCTATCTTTACGTCATCGAGTATGAAGTAACTCAGCCTCCAAAACATTTCATAACAAAAGAAAACTTGAGGTAAGAACCAAAAGTGTCTAGTCTCTATAACTTAGACATAAGCATAACCACCATTGATGCGTTTAGATACGCAATATTATTTTCTTTGTTAAAACAAGAATAAGAGCCCATTGGTGCTACAATGAATGCCGACATGAATACGAGGAGAGCTAACCAAGTATTGACCAGTAGTGCGGCCTTTTGTATGCGGTGAATGTGTCCCTATTTGCGGGTTACGGACAGCGTTTAGTGTATATAACATATTTGAAAGTAAACCGTTTCTTCAAGCATTAATGAAATATATAATTACTCACCCATTTTAGACAACGATGTTGAACTTACCTACCATTGTATGTAATGTATAAATACAATTAATGAATACAGTTAATGAATAACGAGAAAACATTGTTACTAGCTGAAACTGTAGCTATTCCAGCTTTAAAATCTCAATTTCCTGCTAATCAAATCAAAGTCCACTCGTTAGCAGTCTTTCCGAATGACTCTCCCCTTTTTTCTTCCCCTGCAAGCAAGTGTTCCGAATCCGACCATAGTATCGTTCGTTATTCACTCACTCTGAATATGCAACTTTTCCAGTTTTATTTGTATATGCCTTTCTTATAGCAAGCTGCAAAGTTTCAAATTCCTCTCACATTTCTGCATTTATTAATTTTTTTTTCCGTTCTCAACTCTCTAATTGAGCAACATAATCATTTTTGAGGGTTTAAGTATTCTTTTTGCTGTATTCAGGCTCCTGAGTTATATATCAACATCTAAATTGCTAGAATGTTTTTAGGTGTGGTGTTCCTTTTGTTACTTTTTATTCAGATTTGTTTTATAGTTCTACATACATCTTATGTTATTTTATGCTAACCTTCTCATATATAAAAGAAATGTTAAAAACTCCTAATGGAGACCTAACAACTACATGTTTAAAATGAGATTAACACCAAACACTGCTAAAACATGATATTTCAAGCAGCTGTGCCTGCTCTTGTTCGCGACGCGAGACTATGAAGGCTACGGCGGACGGTACACTTCAGCAACTCGTACGCCGTGAAAGTTACTCAGAGGGCTGTGCAGGGTATCCAACATAGGCAAGCTAAAACAACTGGTTGTCAGTGAGGGAAAAGCTAGAGAGAAAGATTTAAGCCTGGAGTGGTGCGAGCCTTATGTAGAATTATGGCCGCCATCTCTCTGTCTCGGAGTGTACTAGTGGGGGAAGATAGAGGGTACGGCATCTATGAGGACTAAGGAAAAATATGAATCAAAGGCAGAGTGGTGAAGGTTGACAGGCAGAGGAGAGGCGGTTTTAACTGAGCGTCTATGAGTGTTCATACTAAGGGATACTACAGGGATGCCGTACTTCCATCTTCTCCCACGAATACACTCAGAGATAGAGAGATGGCGGCCATAGTTCTGCATAAGGCTTGCACCCCTCAAGGCCTAAATCATTTCCTCTAACACTTCCCTCATTGGCAACCATTATTTTAGTTTCGCCTATGTTGGCTGCCCTGCTGTGCCCTCTGAGTAACCTTCACGGCAACTCGTAAGTTGCGAACAAGGTCCGGCGCAGCGGCTCGAAATATGGTGTTTTCAGCAGTGTTTTATAGTGTTTAAGTGTTAACCTATTTTTAACCGTGTCACTCTCTAGTGCATTTTAAAGAATATATATATTTGCCAATTTGGTGTTTTCCTTGAAATTCCATAATGTTGACATATGCCAAATATTTATGTTCATAAATTAATATAGAAACAGAAGTAAGCTGTGGGAAACACTAGAAAGGCATTCCTAATCATTTAACAATGGTGATTAAAAGTAGGTGAGGTTTTGATAAACTACAATGGGCATTGGTAAAGGGTTAAGTAAGAAAAAGAATATATATGCAAAGGAATTAAATAGAGGAATTCCTTATCACCACCACTTTTTAATTTGTATATGAGCTACACCATTAATATGTGCATGAAAACGAAGCTTAAAGGAATAAATATCAGAAACCAAAACGACTTTTAGGTGCTTGTGAATACCTCGGAAAAATGAATTGAAAACTATCTGTTAAAAAGACTAAAATGAAAGAGACTTTATAAACAAGTCTGCGGTATAAAATAAAACTAAATACAATTTTTGCACAAGTTGCAAGTCTCGATGCTTTAGGACATTCCATCTCGTCTGGAACATGGTTAGACATTCATTAAAACAAAGTAAACAAATTTAGAATGATGTGTAGAACTATTAGGAAGAACCTGAAGAAAAGCAAATTTCACATATATGGTGTTGATAGGCCCAGTTCAAACCCATGACTGCAATAATTGGACATTGAACAGCGTTAAAAACAAATAGAAGAACCGATGAAGAGGAGATTTTTTAAGATTCGTAGCTGGGTTCACCCTATTAGATAAACAAAGTAGTGACAACATCACAGATATTATGGAACTCTTACATGGTCACGCCCTAACCTTCCGTGACTTATTACGTAACTATTCATGTCTAACCCCAGTAGTCTATGCTAACCTTCATTCTCTTCAGCTCGATGAAAAGGAAACGCATTCGTCCAAAGTATCACGTAATGTAGACACATTTACTTTCAGTACTTTATTAACATTCTGATTCAAATGTTTTTTTTAAAATAGTATAACTTGATCTGTATAGGTCTATTCTGACGCAGTTCGCTTAAACGTTACAGGAACTGTCTGGACTTTGTTTTATATTTAAACCCCGAAGGTTTCGCTCTCTTAACTTGTTTATATTAGGTAAACTCACGTAAGTCAAGTAAACAAGTAAATAGGTAAGCAAGCGAGAGGGACTAAAACTTCGGAGTCTCTTTATAAGTGAAGCTTTGTAAGGTTTTCGTGTGTTTAAGTTATTTATAAGGGCAGACACTATATTTTTTTAATGAACAATTAATTATTGGAGTTACTAAATGAAAGGAACTGGCAAGCATTCCGCTTCTTATTTGGCAAATGTAGCGGAAGACATTAGGTCCCTCTGAAACAATCTCCTCAAAAACTGTCATTGATGACAACGGCATGGAAACCGAGGCAATACAGAATCACAACTGTTCACGAGGTGCAAGAGCCAGAAAAGGAGAACCGTGTTGGTTGCTGCACATATCGACTGAACCTCAAATAACCTACACGTTACTCATGAATTGTCTCTGTATCCGCAGATTAATTATTGAAATTTTCAGAACGAATATTCGAGGATTTTGTTTGGCAGTTGGACGACAATGAACTGATTCAGGGCTATTTCAGCAAGTTAATGCAACTAGTTACTTAGTTATTTTCTACAAGATTTCTTTTATTTTTCAAGTTGCTCTGTGATAAAATTTATTTGGACTTTACCGGGTGTAATTTGAAATGAATGATTTCTCTATTGCAAAGCGAGTTTCATTATCAGTCGATCTAGCTCTCAGAATTCGATGTGGAGGGAGGGAGTGCGCCTTGGATAGGGAAAGAGAGGAAGACTATTACACGTCGTAGTTTTCGTCAGTTTGTTTATTAATTGCGGTCTTGTTAGTTAGGTTACAAGTATCGTACTCTCGAAGGCGATACTTTTCAAAATGGTGCGCTGAATATAAGTTACGTCATCCATTTAAACTGACTCGTAAAGCTCGAAAAAAATATACAAAAAAGTCATATTCATTTGAATAAAGGATTGCTTGTATTGAAATGACTAATAATAGACAAGTAAGTTAAATTTTACCAAATGTTGGTCTTCTTTTGTCTTCATGAACCAAAATTCTGCGGAGGCCAGATATTGTAGTAAGAATAAGAAAATCCTATTCCTTATTAATGAAAGCATATCCATCATGATTTAATATGTTAACTACTGCTAATAATAATAATAATAATAATAATAATAATAATTATTATTATTATTATTATTATTATTATTATTATTTGTAGTAGTAGTAGCAGTAGTGGTAATGATGATGATAATAATAATAAATTAAAATAATCAGAGCGCCACCTACTAATACTTAAAGACGAAGTAACACATAATGGACAAGTTCCTTCTTTATCTCGAATTGTTTGATAATATCGTGCCAATTGCCACGACTTTCGACCATGTTCAGTACTTTGCAGAAAAATCTGGTAAGTCTATAGTGTTCCTCAAATAAGTTTTTACAATTTGAAGAACGCTGATGATCTGAGATGTTAAAGAGCGTCCATAAATTTAAAAAAAGAATTGGAGATATAAAAGAATTCCTTTCAGTCGAAGCACTAGTTGCAGAGCTTGGATTGAGTTGCTGGAGAATATTTCGGTATTTCAGATTTGTCAAAGGGTTGGCCTTTGTGCCTATTCTAGGAGAAAGGGATGGGTGAGGGAAACAACGGGGTCTAGGATTCAAGGTCGACGAGACACGGACGTAACATCATTTCCAGATAGAACGCTCTAACCGCGGCGGAGCCCCCATTCAAGAGGATATCAACCCCTCAGAAGGGCCGGGAGAGCGTTTCTAAAGCTCATGCCACCGTCACATCACACCAGTTCATCTTTTGCTGTAACAGAACCAAGGAATGAAATGATATGACATGAAAGAATGGAAAATTTGTGGAAAGCGAAGATCCGTTCCCGCATTCATCTAAGCGACCAGAGGAAACCACGGAAGGAAGGGGAAAAAAAACTAGATTAGGATGGTCAGCCCCAAGGAATGTGAACCCGGGACCTTCTGAATGCCAGTCACAAGCAATAGTTGAAAATTTCACGATAAATTTGGTTTGTTTCATTCTCAACTTTTTAAAATTAAGTTTCCCAAATTGATGCAGAGATATGTTATTTTGTGCTGAGGAGAAAAAACAGTTCTCCGTTCTATATGCTATTGATCATGGTTGAAAAAAGCATCAACTCTTTTTAAAATGAGATCAGTCCATCCACATGACCTGATTTGAGAAAATTCAGCTTCTAATTGTGTTACTATATTATTCCATATCTAATGGTTACCACGCTTTTATTTACATGTTGATGGGATATCAGTGTATTCATTAAGTTCAAATCTTTTCATGGAAATTGTAGGATGTGAATCGTTGTGCCTTTTGTAGAATTACTCCACATGCTTTTTTTCATTTTATAAGCCTTTCATATGCATAATGCATTCCGTAATCTCGTAGCTGCATCACTGTGCATAATTGATTGATTGAAGGACATTGAAAAGCAAGTCGGTAAAAAACTGATAGGTGAAACACAAAATAAAAATAGAGAAGAAATACAAAATGGAAATAGAGAAGGTTATTTATGAAATCACAGGCTTCTCCTGTTGTTGTTCCCCTGGAGTCTGAAGTTTAATTAATTTATTCGGACTTCAGTTATATTCAGTGAAATTAATTGAAAAGTTTGTGTTATTCTCATAGGAATTTGTTAATTCAGCACTAGTTCCGGAGCCGGCTTTGCCCATGTTCTCTTCTTTGCATGGGTGGAGGCACCGGGATAGCTGGCCTCCTGTCTTGCGTGTTCACAGTCAATGCTTCCGCTTTTGCACGCGGCGGTGAGGTAATGATTATGAACGTTAGCATCGGCGGGTATTTAATTATTTCCTGGGATTTAATTTGATTGTCTTTAATATTTTAATACTGAATAATTAATTTGATGGTCTTCTTGCGTTGCCTCGGCTCTTCAAGTATGGAGTTCGATGTTTCCTATTTCTCTGGTTCCAAAGCAGAGGATAGGAATCTCAGGAGAATATGGAGGGAACGAGATTCTTCACTGGAGTGTATAATTTTGGCTCTAGTTGACTTTTTAATTAATTGGACAATTGATGGATTCAAGAAAATGCTGTGCGTCTGTCGTGTGGCTATAATTCGGGTTTTGGTATTTACTGTATAGTTACCCTTAGGCTAAAGTTACACCCCGAAGATTTAAATACACTATTCACCTAACTTTAATTTTGACTTTAACTGCATTCCTCCGTGATAAACTCACGCGTGACTGTCATCTATAATTTTGCTATGGCACTTTCTTATAACACTGATCACTTCGGTTCAGGGTTTTACCATAAGAATAATCTGACTGTCGTAACTCTAACACTGATTTAATGAGACTCGTATATTATCTTAATGGTGACGTATTTCTTTCAGAATTGTAATATCTTTAAATTTATATCACTGTATTATACTGCCCGGTCCTGAACTCGGTGTCGTGATCACTCGTACTGTCCTGTTACTCTATCTCTCTACATTCTTCGATTACTCTTAAACTTCTACTTCTCCTGCTCAAACTTATTTCTTATATTTTATATTAAATCTATTATGTGAATTCGCTCTGCCCCTCGCGAAAATTTATTTCTTCATCTATTCTAGAAATCTGCTCAACTCTAACCTCCTATTGACAATTACATGAAATCTTTAATATTGCCTATTCATTCTCATTCGTCCAATTTTGAGGGGTGTTTATTGGTTGAATTTTTTTCTTCTCCACTACTTTTTTAATTTCCTAACACTCAGATCCGCACACTAAACTTTTGCAATAAGGATCGTTTCGGCATATAAGCGGAATTCCTTTGAAACTGTCGGAAATGGCTAAAAATTTTTTAAGAGACACATTTTCTCATGCGAAGCTTCTTTTGAATGACAAGTACTGTTACCGATCGAACTCATATTTCTTGTTTTTTCATGTCTAGGGAATAAAAACATTTACGGTCTGATGTCGGCAACCCTTTATGGATGGGAGGCAGGGGTTGTCCTTCTTTAACAAAAGAGGAATGACCAAAAGAGGCAAATCGTATTGTCCTAAGTCTTTCTACAGGCAGCAGAAGGCCAGCATGTCCGTCCGTTTCACAGAAATATAATAAAAACACATATATGCATTGTCAATCATAGTATTACATAAAAATAACTTGGATATTACTTATTAGTCAAAAAGATTTAAACAATTTCTTCCACCCAATGCAATTATTATTACAATTGCCATCAGAACCAATTATTATTAAAATAAAAATTTTGAGATAATTCCTGCATCAATTACCATCGTTCCCGATGGCAATGGAGTGTAAGAAAGAAATGGTTTGAGCTCGCGTCTTTCACATTACAGAATTTGTTCGCACAGTTTTATTGTAATAATACCTATTATTTTTGCCTCCTCTGATCGACTGCCACTAAACTGCACAGTTCCAAAATGCGATATCTGGCAATGACAAACACAAACCATGGAGAAAAAATGATTCACATAAACCTGCATTACGATAAAGAATGAACTAATGTAAGTACAGAACAGAAATAAAAATTGAAGAACAGTGCTGAAAATTAAATATAAATTTCTCATATCCTTAAAATTCTAATGTAGAAATAACTTTTCTCACCTTAAAGAATCAGACATTGTGTCGTAAGATTTATAGCGTATTTTAAAATATTGTTATTAATTAATTTCCAAATTAATTAAATTCCATATTAATTAAAAGTAAATAAACTGCTCTTATTTAACCCACAGTTTTACATACCAAACTTTTTTTCTGATTTTTATGATGCAAATAAAAGAAATTTCTTTAAAAATTTGGAAATATATTATACATTTCAGTAAAATGCATGAAGTGGTTTTGAGAAAAAAACTACATATTACTTAAATTGACATTTGGTAGCATTTGAAAATTTCCGCCTTTTAAATATGTCTTCGCACCATAAGCACTTCTGTTTCTCAGCTGCATATGTTAACTTCTAATTCATGTTCTTAAGTTAACTTAGTACCTGCATAGAGCACTGCAACTCCACGACAAAGACACTATGAGGATAGTGTTTTGTTTTGTCCCTTAATTTTTGTTTCCTAAGAGTATAGATACAACGTTTCGCTACAAGAAATAACTGATATGCGAGAAGAAAAGATCCCGATTAAGGAGAAGAATATTTAGATTTTCGCGACCTTGCTATTGAAAGAATCCTCAAGTTTACCTTGACCTGCAATCCAGGACGGGGTTACTACCTCCACCCCACTTGCCGTCGGCAATGCACTCGGCGGATGCTGTTTGCGTCTCCAACGCGACCGACAGTCAAAATGTTAAAGGTTACACCAAGGACCTTTCTATCGCACAGACGGAAAGGTCGATTTTGCTTCGAGAGTGATGGTTTGCAGGAGCAAATGGGTGTGTTGATGCTTATGATATACAGTCCTAGTGTACAAATGCGGTATTATTTGTTACATTTTAATTTTAGTGGAGCAAAGCACCAATAATTTAGTAACAGCAGATATGCTGTTTTCTTCATTTTGATTTAATGGTGAAAAAGCTTTTCGAACGAAAAATAAATGTATACTAATGTTATTATTTCTTAGCTGTACACAGTTATTTATGCTTTTGATTGAATATACAATATCATAGATTTCGAAATTTGTTAATTACTTCTTTTTATTATAATTTTATTTTCAACGACTTGCATGTAATGTGAAGATCTATTTGATTGATAATTTTGAATGCATTTTTTATTTTTATTTTGGATAAGTGTATTTTATTCAAATTAACATGCATACTAAAACGTTGCAACCTTCATACGGGTCCACCTTTCGTAATACACAAAAAGTACATTACGTAAATTAGTAAATAAGTCATACCTCCATTGATTAACGCAGTTATAACAACAACAGCAACAACAACAATCTCAATATTAGCTTCTTATACACATCCAGAATATGGAACCTCTTCCCCTTTGTCAGTAGAATAAATGAACACAATATCATATCATCTGTACATATTAATTCAGTTTAATTCCCTCCCCCCACCCGGTTTCCCTCCTTTTCAGACCTGGGCGTTAGCGTTTGATATATTACTGTAAGTTTGTGTTATAATGCACCATAAAGCTGCTTTTTATACGTTTTAGTCATATTAAAATAAGCATTTAGTGACATCTTAAATATTTTCCTCCATGTTTTAACTGTACTTTATTTTATACACGTGAAATAATTAAGACATCGGATTTTTTTGCATTATCAATCTATTTTAAGGGTTCGAGATCTATCTATAAAAACAACAAATTTAATATAACTCGGTAACTTTGGTGATTTTTGCACGATTTAGGAATTTTACATTCCATAAAAACATTCGTCTTTATGTGCTATAGTATTATAAATATATTACATGCTACAAATATGTTTTAGTGTCTCGCCTGTTTCCAATGGAATATAACAACAATTTTTAAATATAATTTTTGTTCATATATCGCATTTTAAATGGAATAAGAATCCCTCAGCAGTTTCTCCTGCTGTTTATTAATTTCCACAAAAGATTTTTGATTCTAAGGATCACTGCAGTAGCCGCAAAGCGATTTCCTTCCTGACCGGTTAAAAGCAGAGGGACAAGCTTGTTCTGCTCTGCAGTGTCGAAAATAGAGAAGGCGTGTCATAGGTCCATAAAGCTGCCGTCAGATTGCAGTGCTAAGTAATAGCTCATTGATACGTTGCATGCAATGTGCTCGCGCAAAAGGGGGGGAAATAAGTGCTAATTAAAGCGCATACTTCACGTTAATGGCTCGAAAAAGATTGGAATACCGATAGTTCTAAAAATAACCTTCGAAAGTACCCTCATATTGACTTTGTGGTCGCAGCTGACTAGATGCACTTTAAAAAATATCTTCGCAACGATCATAAACACATTTAGAGCAATCTCGTAAAGCTCGGGTTTCATTGCACGGCCACTCAAAATAAGTTTATAGCACCCAAATTCTTCAACAAGTACGAACATCTGTTTATATTTTCCATGGTTGACAGCTTTGTTTACTGTTTAAATGTAGCTGAATTAATGTATTATTATGTCTTTTGAAATGGGTTGGATTTTTAGTATCGGAGAATATTTCGATAGTTCAGTAATGCTCTAAGGCCCCTCGTTTGTGCCTGTTTCCGGGAAAAAGGGATGAGATAAAGAATCCAGGGTTGTGAGACACGGGGGTCCCTAACATTGTTTCCCCGACACCGGAGGAGTCCACCTTTAAGTAGCTTGACCTCTTCAGAAGCGCACCCATACCAGACGCCGAAGCAGAAACCTTTCCAAAACGCAAGTCACCGTCATGCCATTCCAGTTCACCTCGCCCTGGCACTTTCAACCCTGTAACAGAACCAACAGAATGAAATGGGATAGCAGAAAATTCATGGCGAATAAAGATACATCCCAGTCAGCACTTAACGACCAGCAAAAACTCAAGGTGCAGTACTAAATTCATTCATTGAAATTACTCTACTTTTATAGTGGACTGTTTTGGTCTAATGTGCATCAGGAAATCCAAGAAGTATTTCTTCTGATTGGTGTTTCAGGTCGGGATAGCTGACCCCAGGGATTTGAACCCATGCGCTACCACCTGAGTCACTCCACTTGGTATATAGTATCTGTTATTATTATAACAGAGATATGGCTATATTAGTAGACTTTGGATTTTTTTTGGAAAAAGCTATAGCTATAGAAGGACTTATCGAAATACATTGTGTCTATCTTTGATATTTCCAAACAATAACAATATATTTTATATTTTATTAAAAGAAAATTTTCTTCACTTTCTTTGTGCACTACTGACAGAACGGCGTTGATATAAAAATAACAAGTAGCTTTTCCAAGAAAAAAAAATCCAAAGTTGTCTTTAAAAACTTATCCTGGTATCGGTTTTAGTTTGATTTCAATGGATTTCACCTCCTAAACTGTTTCAAACAACAAATTCATAGATGTTACCAATTTAAGGTGTCATACAGAGCCTACACTATATATATACCGATAAATCTTTTTACATTAATCATCCTCCAATAAGTGTTGAAGTATTTCGATAAGATGTTTTTGTTCTACTTGTTATATTGCATTCAATATTTTTCTCACAGTACAGAACGACATTTATAATGTATTTCAGCATTTGACAACAAGTAAAATGGGTAGATGAAGATGAGAATTTTTATATTTGAAAATGTCACTTCTGGATGGTGATTTAAGATGGCAACCTATCCATGCACATATAAAAAGCAGCAACATAAAAAATACTCCTAGAATGGTAGCTTGTTTTATTCTAAAAATATAAATAAAGTAATATAGCAATAAATCAGAATATATATATATATATATATATATATATATATATATTATGTTTAATGAGATATTTTGAAAATATGTATTTATAAGCATTATTGAAAAGATGTATTTATGTGACATAAGATTTTTTTATTTCTGATAGTGGTTGTTCGTTTGGATTTTTAAACAAGGAGATGGAATGTATTTTCATTGCGTTTACCCTTTAGAAATGATGCACTAATGAAAGGTGTTAATTTTAAGCTTGTTTTTGATGGGAGAAGTTGGTCTATAAACCAGCGTGAGAACAACGCTGCTGCTAAAACTCTTTCCTGGAACACCTCATGAATTGGGTCATAATGAAACACAGTCGAGAGTACAATGGCTAAAACCTCATGGGGAAAAGCGAAATTACATTCTCGTTCGATCAGCTCCGCGAGGAAAAACGAGCTACAGCATTGCACAGATTCATTAGTAAAAGTTTGTTTGTTAATAAAGAAAAGGGAAAAAAGGACTATTATTCTCTTGCCACTGTGGTTGTTTTTTTCCTGGGTTTTAGTAACGTGTGCCTTTTGTTAGGAACGACTAATTATTATGGCTTGGCTTTTGGTAAGTGTAGCGTAAATAATTCGGTAGTATTGGAGTATAGATCATTGTAGGCGACGCGGAAAAGAGTGCAGAGAAATTTTCCAAAATTAAAGGTTAATTTATTAAAGATTTATCATTTCAGTTCAAAATTATATATTTCACACAATTCATGAATTTTATGCAGTCAAATATGTATGTGAAATTATTTGGGATTTTTAAACTGGATATTTGAACTTCAGATAATACCAACAACTTTCATGGGATTATTTTGTTAAATTATACGTTTGGCGAAAATAATAATTTGTATTATTTTTCTTATATTGTATTTGTATTTAAAACTTTATGGCCTCTGGCTGTTAAAATAAATGAATAAAAAGTAAGCATCTACATTTTTATATTTACAAAATTGTTGGTATTAATTCACATAAGTATGGCTTCCTTCAGAAGGGAAGTAAAGTCGTGGGTCCCGTGTCGTACATTTACGGCACGAAAAAGAACCTCAAGCCTGAAGGAGAGGCCTCTGAGCAAAATTTGTCGGCCGTTTCACGCCCTGAGTTGAATGGGACGCTGATGACCTGAGCTGTTAAAGAGCGTCCATAAATAAATCAATTAAAAAAAATTCACATAAAATTTTAATTTTATACTTTAAGTATATTACGAACGCAAAATTATACTTTACATCACTGAGCTAAAAATGCAGTGAAAAAAATTGTCTCACTAAACTCATAAGAATATAAAAACAAATATGAATAAACATGTAAACACTTTACTTCGTCTTCCTATGCTCTCAGAGTTATTTTGTTCTGAAAATCTGATTTGAAAGCGAAGAACAACAATTTTAATAAGTTTTTAAGGGTAAAAATTATGGACGACTAAATTATATGAGAAAAAATGTTCACATCAAGAATCAAGTGCTTTAATCGGAAAACAATATTTAAGTAGTTCACTTTTAAGTACTGTCTTTCAAAGTTTTGTCGCCGTTTCACGGCAAATGGCTGGATGACAGTCAAAGCGATACAATATCAGTAAATAATATTAAGTGTGGACCAATTACTAATAAATTGGCGTTTCATGGCATCAGTTACAGAAATTTGCCGAATGTCCATAGCCTATCTGCAATTCGTAGACAACAGTGACTTTGATGCTTTCAAGTTAAAATTGACTCAATCTAAAATGAAACAATGCGTGTGAATGACACTTTTCTAAAAATATGATCCATATTATATAAAGTACAGGTTTATTTTCATTGCATTGTAATTGTAACTGCGAAAACTTGAATCAGCTGCGTGGATATTATATCCACTTTTCCGGGAGTTACCGCTCGGACTGCCGACCAGTCATCTACCGCGAAATGAGCCACAAAACCTTAAAATACTGTATGATACATCTTAGGCTTTCACGGCTGATGTTATAACTAAAAGAGTGAAATCTTCTGGGCTGTTTTGCGTCGACTTAATATGCTACCATAGCTTTGACCAACTTCTGCGGTTGGCATCACCAGTGGACGAAAAACATTCGATGCTGAAAAGACGATTGATCAGTCTCTATCTGGTTTTAGAAATTCGATCAATAATATGTGGTAGGGGAAGGGAGGGGGGCTAGTTGTTTGTTTTTAAGAAACGATTTCCATATAACTACTAAGGTGATAACCACCGTCTCTTTAAAAATTGTTTGGATGTAGTATTTCCAATGCCTCCCTGCTGGCTAGATTGAAAAAAAAACTTGTGTTTTTGTATCCACCTCTGTTTTATTACAGCGTATGCTATGACATTCATTTAAGACATTCTCTGCAACAACAAACGGAGGTATCGTCGGTGTTTCGACAATCGTTTTTAATCTAATTTCCGGTCATGCCTATGCACACTTTGCCACACTCAGGTGGTTTTTCATAAATTCCCGTTGAGTCAAGCGGGTGCATAGCATCCGTTGCATTACCAAGTATTTGCCATAATTTAACAGGTATGTCTTCTATGTACGTTAGAAAAACCTTCGGTTTTTTTCTTGAGTAGGCATCAGATGCTGTCATTTGCCTAAGACGGATGACTCTGTCAATATCTTTGTTGCTATACCCATTGGCTTTAGAGGATTTAGCTATAGCTAAAATGCCAAAGATGAATCCCATGGACTACACTTTAATAAAACAGAAATGATTGCAAAAACACAAGACTTTTTCAATCTAGCCAGGAGAGAGGCATTGAAAATACCTCCAAACAACTTTAACAAAGACGGTAGATATCATCCAAGTGACACATGGAAACCGGCTCTTAAAAACAAACAACACCCCTCCTCCTCCCTATACACATGTAATATTGCTGTCGTCCTTCAGCAGTCAGTTGTTGTTAGTACACTGATGATGCCAACCGCAGAAGTTGGTCAAAGCTTTGGTAGCATATTAAGCCATGGACCACGCAAAACAATTCGAAAGATTTTAATTGTATTAATAATAAAATACCCTGTAACTCATGTAGGAAAAATCGCAGTTTTTTTTTTTTTAATAATTTTGAGCTTTTCTGGCTTGAATTTTTTTCGTTATGTGCACTACGAGCCAATTCAAATAAAATCAGATTCCAAGGAATCTTAAAAATAAATATTTTCTTAAAATCATATAAAGAGGTCTAAGAAACATGTGGCTATATAAAGGCTTTTTCCCCCTATTAGTTTTCTTAATTTAATACGATAAATTTACCGTATATTTTTTAAATTCAATTTAGGAAATTTAGCCCGAAAAGACTAATGCTAGGCAAAGGTGATAGCACACATTCTATAAACGTGTATGTGCCACACATAATATAACATTTTAACAGGGACATAAATAAATAAATTCATACTTGACTAACTTTCCCATGGAAAAAGTAAATACACATATAACAGCTGGTTGCGCTTACTCTAACATAAGGATTGTCGATAAAATGTTTCATTAAGAACTCACATAAAAATATTTCGTTACATTATATATCACATATCGTGCGGGACCCAAGCGAGAAGTCAAATATACTTGACTTTGACTGGCTGTGTGATAACTATTGGTTTTTGAGAGAGATATAAGACTTTACTTTTAGGCACATAATTAGTTTTTTTCCATATTTGTTTACCTTGGAGCACAAATATAGAAAAACATTTATTTAATATGTCCTTTTTCAATGTTTTAATTTTTCATGGCCTTTGTGAGGAAATCACTCAAGTGGACATAAAGCACATTTGCTATAATCCCGTAACTTAATGATTGTATTTAACAAATATGTATGATAGGTAAGATATAAGCTTTAAATGATCTATTGTTTACAATTCGATTTTAAAGGGTTCGATAGATATGTATATAAATTAGATATTTTCAATAAAATTTGATAACTTCGGTGACGCTATGTACGAAATAATTTGGCAAACACTGCTTTACTGTCACACTTTCCAATGAATGTTTTTGTTTAGTTGCTAGTTTCCTTTATTTGCATATAACATATGCAGCACAATTTAACAGAGCTCTGAGAGCAATTTCTTGAGCAGCAGCACAAGGTCCCTTGAGATAAAAGAATCTCTTCAGAATGTAAATGCACGAACGCTTTTTAGCATGTAAACTCATTTGCACTCCTCCAAGGCAAGGCGTCATCAAATCCCGCGGACGTGTTAAGAATGTCCTTTCTGGTGTCTTGACGCATTTCCAAGAGCAGAGTAGGTATATTTAGAAGAGTCCTACTGTTATTGCAGGTCACGGGGTGTATATAAACAAGGCTGCCTTGACATCGAAAATTTGTTGTCATGGTGATCTGCCCCTCTCAGCTGTAGCTTCCACGAAAAGTTCAGTTCCATGGAGCGGAATGAGTACAATCGAGGAATTTCATTTAAGTTTCAGCAGAAAGTATCGAAGTTAGAAGGATAATTTACAATTTATAAAGTAGAAGCTCTGCACAGAAACTATAATAGCATGGAAATTTTAAAAATACAGATGTAAAATGTCTACACTCTAAATGATTCTAGCCTGACTTGTAAATCATGACACTAAATCATGGCTTAAGGAGTATTTTATTTCCAACATTGTAGTATTTATTATTTTTAAATAATATGAAATTGTGTTAATATTAATGGAGTGCATAAAGTTGGAGGCAGTTAACAAAGATGATAACATGTAAAACATTTGCCCAATTGCATTTGCTTTGCTTTCCTTTAATATTCGTATTAATAATCTAGTTTTCACTAAAGAATGAAAACATTTTTCCTTTAAACGTACAAAAACCAGTAAGGCAATGAAAAGAACGTGTAAAGCTGTGATCAAAGCAAAGGTGTTTGAAAAAACATGGAAATTTGTTAAAAAAATATTAACAACAAAATAAGATTTGGGAAGAAAACAGCACAAACAGATCAAGAAGGTTAACAAATTACGCCAGCATTATTCAGATTTTATGTTGAAGAAGCTCTTAACCATTGGAAAAAAGTTTACTGGATAAATAGCATTCAACAGGAATTTGACGAAACTGTCTTAATTGCTTACAATTTAGGAAGACCATTGAAAGTTCTTTTGGCAGGAAATAATGCCATGACATTTTAATAAGATAGTTACATACAATATCCCATGTTGTCTTTATTTAATAAATTTAAGTAGTTTACTTATTAGACTTTTAAGATTTTAACAGAAAGCAATCAAATAACCTAAAAGATATAGTTGAGACATTCAATTTATATATTTCAGTTGAAACTGAAATAATTGGTTTAGAAGCCCCTTTAATAAAGGATAAGGAAGAAATTAATCATTGCTAAGTAATATGTACATACGTTTATAGCTGCAAAATCAAAATAGCTTATGTTCCATAATTGTAATGATATTGTTATTCCAGATATTATAATTGCGAGTTTATATGTGTTCCCTGTAATAGGATTGCAGCATAATATTGGTTTTAAGAAAACATGTTGCCCTTTGAATACCTGCAACCAGAGCTCACAACCAAGGGGTTAGAATGCTGACCTGAATTGAGGAGAGAAAAGCCTGTTTTGCATTTTTCAAGTAAATACATCCCGGGATACTTCCTGGAGGGGTAAAATCTACGTCCTTGACCAGCGAGATTTTTTATAAGTTACAAAACTTGCCTGGCGTAATAAAACAGATGGCAACTACAGGGATGAAAAGAGGGCTGCTAACCTTTTCAAGGAAAGAAGCTAGCAGCTTCAGTTGGTATCTACATGTAAAAAGTCACATAGGCATAGTTTATTTAAGCAGGTGACTTTGCGGCCCGAGATCAGTTTTTTTTTTTTTTTTTTTTTTTTTTTTTCCAGTTTTCCAGGGAGAGCTCAATTTTTCAGTTCTTAGGGACAGAATCCAGTGTTCAACTCTGCTAGGTTTCCCGCTAGAGAGTCTAGCATGAGTTTATCAGTTCAACATTAGTGTAGTATCAATGACTTAAGACAATGATCATGCATCCCGTACAATAATCCGAATGTAAACGTTTGTAAAGTTTAAAACTTTTGAGCCGCGAACTTTTGTGTTGACGGGAAACGAACTGTGCCTCGGAATTTTAACGGTTATGCCAAAGTGACATACACAGAGCCCCAAATTCTCCAGCAGTAACCGAGTACTATCATAACACGATAGACCTGGAACAATAAAGTGCAGTTCATCACGAAGTATAACTCTTTATTCATTTACTTATCAATGTCTGATAGTATCCCTTTCCCTGTTATCCGTGGATAACAAAAATTCCAGCAAGAGTCGGAGCAACTGTAAGACAGCGGGTAATTATCGGCGAGGAAGAAGAAAATATATCCCTGAGATAAGAGCCACCCATCAAGCAACCAATCCTAAATATCTAAGCATTCAAAAATCTTATCTCCTCTGCCAATTTTAATTAATTAAACGTTAGCTAGAAATTAATCCAGTAATCAATTACCACCATTATAAAATTACCGCTGCACAGCATAGAAAAGCAAACGCCATGGAGTTTAAAGGAAAGAATTATGTACGTTTTAAGGTACACACATAAAAATTGTCTAAGAAACATAATAATATTTTTTAAATGTTATTATAATTATGAATGGAATTTCATCATACAGTTGCGTAAATAATATTACAATATTTACATTAATAAATAATATAATAATCCACAAAAGCAAAATTTAGCAAATTTTAACGAAAAATAACACAATGTTGTAATTTAAAGTGTTAAAATATAATCATAAAAATGTGTAACTTTCCTATAATGCATGTGCCATTAGTAATTTGTATCATCACCTTTTGCTTTAAGTACAGCTCGACACCTGTTAGCATCGAAGAAACACTAGAACCCCATTTTGAAATGCTCTCTTGGGCTGTGTACAACACAGATTATTGTTTCAAATATTGATAAAATTAGATTGAGAGAAAAGAATCAAACCTGACGACGAATCAGCAAAAAACAGCCTTGTTGTTATGCAGAATAAAAGAATAAAACTACATTATAGATATATGCTGTATTTCAATTTAACATAAGATAGAATGCAATAAAACGCTGTTCAGTAAAATAATTTGTATGAGAAACAACCAGAACTCAGCTAGGATAGAGACGTCACGTGAATACTGACTCTGACGTCACAGTACACTGAGCTGATGCAGATACACCTTTGGCATTATCATGCATGTAGTATATGCTTCTTTATTGCTATAAAACGTATTTATACATTACAAGTATATTTTATGAATGGGTCATAAATGCTTATGCCTGATACCAATTATAAATCAACTTACATATTATTTACAAAATTACACAGTTATTGCATTTTAACCAGAAATATAATTGCTTCTAGCTTCGTACTCTTTGGCTAAGAAAATACCCATATTCAACCAGTTAGTGGGATCCGCAAACATGTGCCCCTATTTTTATTTCTGGAAGCAGCGATTTTCTCAAGTGTTCCAAATGGGTACATTTGGTCAGAATATGTACCCATTCCTGATCCCCTCCACAATATGGGCAGATTCTCCCACCAAGACTATTTGTTTTTTTGAGCTTCAACCTCCCAGTCTAAACCAGGCCATTACTGATCTTGCCTCTCTCCCTAGAACGAGCATAAGAGCAATGTATATGCACATTTGTTTACTCCAGGTTAATCTCATTTCATTAGATAGGCCTAAGGAGCTTTTAGTGTTACATTTTGCCTCGATTTCCAGCCTGCTGATAGCCTCTAGCCTTATATTGAACTAGACCAATTCTCTAAGTCCTCTTTCCACCTCTGCAGCTCAAAACGTTGATGTTATATTTTGTATCTGGTGTTTATAGCATTTAGTGCGAAGTGTAGACTGGTCTCCTTGCATTAGTCTAAGCCAGTATTTCACCCTCCTAGTTTTACTATTAACTGAATCTTTAAATCAACATTTCTCCTCACGATACCACAGTTTTACGTTCCTTTGGAGAGCTCAAGAATTATTTTTCAAAAATTAATTTGAAATTTATTTAATGTTCAGCTTCCCACTCCCATATTTCACTTCCATGTAACAAAACTGTACATTCTCCCTAGTGTATCTACAGGTATACCTGGAACGTGAGTCAGACTGCGTAGTAACTCATTTAATTGACTCGTGTTTTATAATTAATAAATGTTAAATGCTTATTCCATTTACTACTCATATTAAAGATTATTCCCAAATAACAAAATGTTTAACATTTTTGTTCACTGTAGTGTCATCTCTGCCATACACGTGGCCATTTTAAATGTAATTGTTTTGGTTCTGTTAATATTTACCACCATACCGTATTTCCAGCAATAACCTTCTAGGATCTCTGGTTTGCAGAAAGTCATTCACTGCAGATGATAGAAGAGTGTTAAAATTATTACAAATTAATGTAGTTAAAACGGAACGTGTTACTATTAGATATACATCATAAACTCTACTTTTGGACAATAACAAAGGTAGAGGGCTATATTCATGTTTGTTTTGGAGTAGCATTTAATAATACTTATGGCAACTTATGATGCAGAAGTTTAAAAGTTCAACAAATAAATTAAAAAAAAATTAAAAGCTACGCAATCGAAATTTTATCGAGTTATAAAGGCATGACTTTAGTGTGTCATATTAGAAAAAACAATGATTGCACTAGAGAGCATCCGTTATTGACACTGGTTACCCTGATTCCTGCAATATTTCTTTATTATGTGTTATTTCGTCGGAAGTCGGTCCTTCCCAAACTTCATCTAAATCTTGTAAAGTGTTAAGGCTTCATTAACTATCAGTCATGTTTTCTAGATCAAACGTTTTAATAAAAAGGTCGTCAAAGAATACCTTTTAAATTGCTTGAATTAAATTGTACATTCAAATATCCGCTTTAAATATGTAATGTCAGTAATATAACGAAGAATCACAATATTAATGACCGCCACGGGTGGCTGTGGTCGTTAAGGCGCGGACTCGTGAGCAGAAGGTCTGGAGTTGAAATCCCACCAGGACCGTCCTCCCTGACTGAGATTTTTTTCCAGGCTTTCTTCAATTCTCATAACTGGCAAATGTCGGGGAGGTACCCTAAGCTTAAGCCTGGAACGTTTCCTTCCTTAAAAAAAGAAAATCTTTTCCCAACATGTCATTTCATTTCATGTATAATCAGTATTCACCGCCTGTGGCGCCTCAGTAGTAAAAACGGGCTTTAAACACCATTAAAAAAAGCAGTATCAATAGCAGCACTTAGAGTAGAACTACAAATCAAAATATATCATATAATTAAAATATTCATTCAAAATATTTAAAAATCTTTTAACAAGATAAACAGTACTGAAATTAAGTTATTTAAAACCTCATTTAACTTGTACTTGGTAATGACTGAGCTAACCGAACACGAAAACCAAATTTACTTCAAATTTACGCTAGGAAAATGTATACCAGGTGGTGTTAAATACTTATTATATACTTTACCAAAAGGACGTTTTGTTACAATAATAATGAATGCGCGAGTGTAGCATTAAAATACTCTCAACCCAAAGATTTTTTTGATTTGATTTATTTGCGGACGCACTTTAACATCTCAGGTTATCAGCGTCCCATTCAATTCATGCCTAAAAATTTTGCTCAGAGACCTCTTCTTTTAGGCTTGAGATTCTTTTACGTGCCGTAAATGTACGATATGGGACCCATGGCTTTACTTCCCTTCCGAAGGAAGCTATACATGGAATATTTATGCCCGGAAAACTCCATCGGTCCTGGCCGGGATGGAACCCGCGATCTTGGATTTAGGAGGCAAGTATGGTAACCACTACACCATCAGGCGGTCTGCTCATCCAAAGAGAGGACTCGCTCGCTCGAGGACGGCTGCTTCCTTTCTCACTAAGGAGGCAACCTATCCCTTGGTCGTGGTGGTTGTGGGGAGAGGTAGGAAAGTAGGAAAGTTAATTGTGTTTATTTTTCTGTGTTAACACTAAGTGCCATCATTACAAACTACCATGGTCATTCTACATCTACCAAATCCACTTTGCTGTTTTATCACGCTAGAAAGGCAACAATTTTTATAACTATTTTAATATTATGCCACGTCTGTCATCTTATAGGAGATAAATGATGGCATACACCAACTACTGTGAAGACAGTTTTAATGCTGATCTCGAATGATTATACGCTTTTAGAAGTTCTGGTATATCAATGTTTATTCCGTTCCTGGTATGTATGGTGTTCAGTCCGACAGGCTACTTTTCACCTAGATATAAACAGGTGTTACTTGGAGGCCTAGGCAGTTAAATGCAGCAAATATTGCAGGCTATGAGATTGATCTTCAGGAAGGTCTCGTACTCTGGTAATATTATTAGAGTTCCAGCAGTTCTCGAACTGTAGTCCGCGGACTTTTGGATATCCGCAAGGCCCTTCCAGGGCGTTCGCGAAGCTTAAAGGTAATGTTAACAGCATTTTTCTGATACAGCCGATTCATTACGAGTAAATGAAAGAAAACATGCATTTTATAAAGTAAAATAAATTAAAATGAGTTCGGAAGGAGCATTCAAATAGATAGACCGAAAACATGGATCAGGCAGAACTCGTAGTACTGTCATAGTTTCTTTGGCAACAGTGCGCATCTTTCGGCAGCGAATTGCGTAGAAAGGTAGGCGATCCTGCGATTTTCCCGACTATCAAAGAAGGCCATAAAAATATTGATACCTTGTAAAAACTTACTTGTGTAAAAAGCATCCTCAGTACTCGCTTATCTAAAATCAAGTGCAAAAGTATAAATAAAATGTACCATAATTCCTGTCATTCACAAATTAAAATTAACCATTAATGGTGTGCTAACAAATATTGTTAATGTGATAATGTTTTGTGTATTATATATATATATATATATATATATATATATACTTTTTGAATATATTATTGCTATTGTGTAATGATAACAACAACAAAAGACAAATATTGAATATTTTGAATTCATTAGTTTGTTTACGTTTTACATTTTTGTAAACTATTAATTACTTAAAAATATATATAGAATGCACACTTGGAACTTCTAATTTTAGAGGTCCGCGACAGCAACAAATTTTTACAGGGACTCCGCGGTTAGTGAAAATTTAAGAACCGTTACGATATTCATTCCTAATATTAACAACTTCGTAGATTTTCAGTGAGTAAATGTAGAACTAGCTGACATTAGTCTACTATTTAGCACTAACACAAATTCAGATTGTCGAGATTACCGTCACATGGCCAAGGTCGTTAAAGCGCGGACTCGTGAGCGGAAGATCTGGGGTTCGAATCTCGCCAGGACCATCCTCCATGACTGAGTTTTTTTCCAGGTTTTTCTCAGTCCTCATAAATGGCAAATGCTGGGGAGGTACCTTAAACTTATGCCTGGAACATATCCATACTTAAAGAAATGTCCTTTCTCAATTTATCATTTCATTTCATGTATCATCAATGTCCATCGCCTGTGGTGCCTCTGTAGTAAAAACGGGCGTTAAACAGCATTAAAAAAGTCGTCCTGGAAACACTCGAGTCATGAAAAGTTCAAATGAGTGACCAAAACACGTTCGTATATCCTGCACTCTTAAAGGTTTTAGAGAACAAACATTTTATTAATAACTTTATAATAAACATAAACTTTTAAAGTACTCGCTTATTGAAGCTTTAGAAATGATAGAAGTGTTGTAATAATAAAGCAAAATTGCACTCGATATCTATTTGTTCATTTTGATAAGCACATGTCCTTTTTTTTCGCACTTGTTCGAGTTCACGTAGTTTGCAAACACATTGTGTTTGAGCTTTGAATTTAGCCTTAATAATTGTCATTCAATAAAACAATTATATGTTCATAATATAGTAAACTCTTAAAACAAATATTATACTTTATATGGTGGAAGTCGTGAATCGGGAGTCTATAATTGCGTGCCGTTTCTGTTCGTCCATTGCCCGTTTATCATGACATCAGTTCCGAAGAAGTCGGTGTCCATCTCTTTCTTCTTCTGTTTCCTTCTTGTTAGTGCATTTTGATCCTTATATCTTCAGGGAAGAAGGTTTCTCTTGCGAGTATATACGCATACTTGCCTATCGCCCTTTTTATACATCTTGCTTCAAAATTTAAAATTTTTTCCATGTCACTGGTTTTTAGTTTGTCCCAAATCAGTTCAATTCCATAAGTAGCGACTGGTGCGATTGTCGTTTCGAACAGTCTCATCGCTGTTTCTAGTTTCAGTGACGTGACGTTTTTGACGGTGCACATTACTCTGATAGCTGCTGAAGTTCTCTCTTGTATGTGCGCACCGATACGGTTGTCTGTAATAAATATCTAGATACTTGAATTTCTTAACCATTTTCAATGGTTCATCTTCAATCTTTAGGGTGTCAGTCCTCTTTTATATACCATTGTCTTTAGTTTGCGATAAAATCGATTATGGCCTCACATTGTTGCAAAATGTTTATGTCCTCCTGCAGTTCCTCTTTGTGTGTTGATCCTAGCACCACGTGTCCGCATACATATGGCGGTGGCTCCTTTCAGTTTCTCCTCGATATCTGCTGTCATGTTGAAGAGCAATCCGGTCGCGTTGCATGGCTCTCTTTGTCTGGGTTATGCCTTCTGCTGTCGATATTACATCGGTTATCTGCAACGTATTCCGCCTCATGATGTCTTGCATTATGCCTATTATGTTGTATTCTTCACCAGTCATATCTTTCAGATTTTGGATTAGCTTTCCTCTGTTTACGTAATCAAAGCTTTTTCGTGTAATATTTTCCTTTAGGTTTACTAAGAGATGGAAGCGTTGGGCAGTCCTATAGATGTCTCTAAGTGAAAGCGATTTCTGCAGCGATATAAACGCTTATAGTAAATAAGTTTCAGTTAGGTAACCTCAACTAGCTATTAGTGAATTAAGTACATTCTATACAAAAAACACAAATGTCACCTGTACACCTTGTAGACGGTATACAAACTTAAGTTTGCAGCTTCAGTAATAGACATATACGTTAGAGAAATAGTCTTATGTTGTTACTATACGAACAAAATGCCAAGTGTAGTGTACTATCTGAGTTCTCGGTTTGCTGTGCAGGCTTAATGAACTGTCCAAGTTTGCTATGCGGTGAGGAGAAAGGGAACGTATTACGAGATGCTGACAAATGCCCTCTGGAGTAAGCGCTTCGCTTTTCATTTCCATTGCAAAGCAGCTAGACACAGAGGTTCTTAGGGAAATGACTTAAGTTTGCAATTTCAGCAGCTTAACTTGGTTAACAACTGGAAATAATACTTGGTTTCTCAAGTGGGCGAGTCTGTGCTTTTACACGTACTGGGGCGCAATCGTTGCAGTGGTACACAGTTCGAGGGGAGAGAATGAATGAATGGTGTTTAACGCCCGTTTTTGCTGTGGTCTTGGTGTTTTTGTAGGTAAATTACTGTTTAAAGTACTTGTGTTTAATTTTTTAAGCGTTTGCAATTTTTATGTTTATTTTGAATTTTACAAACTTTAAATCCAAGTTTTATTTCTTAAGTACATTTAATATCATGCCTGGATTCACCATGGTTTATAAAATATTTAAAAACAAAGGAAATAGGTATTACAAAACCTATCCAGTATTGTATGGTAGTAGTGATAATGAAAATAATAGGTCTATTTCTGAAGAGAATAATCCAGAGGATGATAAACCACTTTCTTACACTCCACCTAGTGTTACCAAGAAAAAGATATCCGATAATCATATGGAAGATATTGAAGACAACAAAGCAAATATAAATATAGTGATTGACTTGAATATGTCTTATGAATCCACCATTCGCGCATGCGGAAACTCACAATAAAATGTCGAATTAAACAGAATTATAATATTTAAAAGGTTACAAAAAATCGTAACTTAGAAACACTACGGTAAAATTCATTGTTATGCACTATTGTAGTCATTATGTAAATACAGAGACATCTGAAGGAATTAAAAGCAATTAGGTTCGAGATTTGGAAAAAGTAAAAAGTTATTTATTTTAAAATGACATTTTATTTTATTTATATAATAAAATCACTTGTAACATCTTTATTATATACTTTTTCATAGCTCCTTAATTTTTATAATTAAATTACTAATTATAAATTAAGGCAAAATCAGAGGTCAAATTTTGAAGAAAAAAATTGTTTTTTGCTCCAAATAATTATTTGGATTTTTATACTTAATTTGCCATGTTATTTGTTTCAAAATTCATATTGTGAATTCTTTTAATTATGTACCGTATTTTATGTGTCAAACTACTTTTAATATCTTTCACTATTGCATAAAAATGAAAATATCTTTGAAACCATTTGCTATAAAAGGCTGTGATCTTGATTTTTATAGGTATATTACTGTTTAAAATACTTGTGTGTTTAATTTTTTAAGCATTTGCAATTTTATGTTTATTTTTAATTTTACAAGCTTTAAATCCAAGTTTTATTTCTTAAATATATCTAACATCATGCCTAGGTTCACCATGGTTTATGAAATATTTAAAAACAAAGGAAATAGGTAATACAATACCTATCAGTAAATATGATAGTAGTGATAATGAAAATAATAGATCTATTTATGAAGGGAATAATTCAGAGAATGATAAACCAATTTCTTACACTCTACCTAGTGTTCCCAAGAAAAAGATATCCGATAATCATAAGGAAGATATTGAAGAGAACAAAGGAAACATTAAATTAGTGATTGACTTGAATGTTTTAATTTCAGTGTTGAGTGAAACTGTCTCCTGTAATATATGTGGTGATAATATTACTTTGTGTGAAGATGCAGTGCAGGAAATGTGTTAGTAAGTAATATGACAATTAGTTGTATTAAGTTAACGCTATTTTAGTCATAAGTAAAAATTCACACACTTTTTCTCATAAACTAATGATACAATCATGAAATTTTATAGCTGATCTACATTATTACATTTATTGCCAAGCCTATAGTTTCAGTCATTTGCATAAGAAGTTGTTGTACATGAATATTAATATAATTTTATTCATATAAAAAGGCTGATACAAAAGATGTAATGAAAAACAAGCAGTAAACGTTCCACTAAGGCATCTGTAATATTTTCTGAGAAAAAGATACATAACATTAAATAACTTCGCATTAGTAATATAGGGCCTCTGATGTTAACTATCGTGCGACATTTGCATTTCCATTGGCAAGGTTTGAAAACGGGTACCGCACGCTTTAACTGAAAACAACAAAAATCTGGGGGGGGGGGGTTAAACAGTGCATTTCTGCTTGCTCATCATCGGTTAGCTTGGGAATATCATGGACCATTACTTTCAGTATTATTATTGGCCTCTATATTGACATCAAAAAGGAAAAGAATGGCTGAGTTCTTTAAAAAAAAGTCTGTCCATCCACAGAAGATGATTTATTTAGCAGCATGTAATGTACTTATTCTGCAAGTGACCTTTTGTTAACTTGGTAATTAAGGATCTATAGAATTCCTTTACTAACTTTTCTTAAATTCAGGTATTTGCTATAATTATTTTGAGTAAAGTGTGGTGGGGTTAATGTTTTTAATTCACTTTTTTAATTTCTCTGTCTTTTTTTTAATTTGTAAATTAAAAATTTAACTAGGCATACATCTCAAAGCTCCTTTTCATTATTGTAATTGCATTTGATACGTTATTAATGCCCCAAAGCATGCTTTAATAAACTAGAGAGCATTATTTCAGGAAAGTTGTTTCCTTCTAACGTGACACATGTTATAAATCATTTTCATGACTACATCTTAGGGGGTTTGTATCAAGAGTAGGCTTTCTTAAAGAAAGAAAAAAACTAAAATTTCCACCCTAAAGGAGCTGATATTCGTAGTAAATTGTACCTACATTTTCTCAATAGAGTAATTTTTAAAGACTCGTTGAGTATAAGAAAATGCCTTTTGGCTTAACTCTCCTAATATAAATAACACATTCTATTCTATTCTATTCTATTCTATTATTTCAAAAAACATTAACTATTTTTTGTAAAAGTATATCCTTTTATCTTAATAAATTATAGTTTCTTGACTATTGAAATGTGTAACATTAAACTGAAAAAATTAGAAAGTAATGGAATTCATTTTATGGTATTGCGCGTCTTTATTGTAATAGGAATCCTGATAGCAAAATTATGACAATTATGAGTACCTAAATAGTTTTAGCTTTTTATATTTAGAAATATACTAAAATAAAATTAAATATGAGTGCAACTGTCATTTCGTTGCTATGCAGGATTAAATAACCTAATAGCAAGTACGGTTTTCATACACTTCTAATTTAGCAATACTTAAAATTGCATTCAGCTGCTGGCCATTAAAAAGCGGTTTGGTGTGCACAGAGTAAGATTTAAAATGTAATTTCATGGCATTTGTATTTCAAATTTCATAACATTTTGACACGTTTGGTTACAGGGAAGCTTAGAGAATAGAAATATGATAAACGAAAAATAAATTACGTAATGATTTGACTGCGTCCCCTATTAAAACGTGAAAATTGTTTTCTTAGTCAAAGAACTGATAGCTTTTTAAGGCTGAATTTAATTAGTGTTTCGATTGTTTTCTTGAGGAAAAATTTTATAGCGACATCCAAATTATGGTGGTTACGGAACAGCAAACAATGTAGTAAAACGCTTAACTACATTTTACAACTGATTTTCTTGCATTATTTGACTGTGAAGAGTATGTCTTGATGATTCAGTTCACAAACTGGCCATTTGTTTATCTCGGTCACTGCTTTGCACTATAAAATCTACTTTAGAAACTCAAGCACGAATTAAAGAAGTAAAATTTTGGAACTGTTTTAATCTCTATGTATAACTTTATAAATTTATCCATTATATTACCAGACTGTTTTATTATTTAAATACAGAAATTTCTCAAACTTTTCATTATACATAATTTGAATTTTATCTGCATTGAATGTAAGTACCTCTTTAAATACTAGATAGTTGAATTTTCGCCTAGATACGGAGTGTAAATAAATTGATGTGGAATATTTCAGGGACTGATTTATAACAGTAAAACAAGTATGTATATGCATGGACATGAGTCACGTGAATTTATTGTGACGTAACAACATACGTCACAAACTAGCTCAAAGTGGCCCATGCATCCCCAAAGAATGCCTTCCATGCTTTGGCATACTCTGTTCAAAACTTCTGGAATGTTCCATTTTTGGATACGCTCTTACAATGTCAGCATCAGATACAGGAGTTGCATAAACTGAAGACTTTAAATATTCCCTCAGATATATATTCAATGGTTCCATATCTGGTGATCGAAAAGCCCATTCAATGAATCTCTCTCAACCAGTCCATCTTTGTAGAGAATGTCTGACTAAACTGAGCTGGAGCGCCATCGTGCACATACACATCTGTTGGATGACACCCACAAGTGCATCGACAATTAAATGGTGCAGCTAACTATTGAGAAACTGGAGTTAAATGTTTCCTGTCAGACGCGAGTAAAGAAATGGAGACTAAGATGCTGATTGTGGACAATTGCAGCCCAAACGTTTAGTCGAAATTTCTGTCGAACTTTGTCCTGTGGTGCTTCATTAGAGTTGTCAAAAATCCGGATATGACAGTATAACCTGTTTCATCAGTGAACAGGTAGATACTACACTAAAAGACCACATTTGTTGGATGATACCCACAAGTACATCGATAATTAAACGGTGGAGCTAACTATTGAGAAACTGGAGACAAGTGTTTCCTGTCAGATACGGAGAAAAGGAATGGAGACTTAAAACGATGATTATGAACAATTGCAGCCCAAACGTTTAAACTAAATTTCTGTCGAACTTTGTCCTGTGGTGCTTCATTAGAGTTGTCAAAGATACGGATATGACTAATGTGATAGCCTGTTCATCAGTGAACACGAAGATACTAAAAATTTCATGAACAAATTACAGAATGTAGAATGCTTTGGCAGAATGTTCTTCATTGTCGCTGCATTAACACCTTGCACTTGTTGCAGTAAAAATAAACAAGTTTTCGTACAGAATAGTCCAAAAGTACATGTGACTAACTACTTCCCTTAATGGAACATTTCTTGTATTTTCTGATGGGTTTTGCCCATGCTATGAAGAACTCCTTTAAGGTCACATCTCTCGGTTTTCCCTGCATCCAAATCACTTCTCTTTCGCAATCGTTGGTGTTTTCTGGAACTTTCTTACTCAAGGTAACTGCCTTTTGAGGTAAAGTTCACATGCTCGTAAAACTCTTCTATATATGACACGTCTGCCATTTCACTCACCGAATACATTTCCTTGTGATTACTTCACTCAACAAAAGACAATCAACAAAAGCAACAATAATGGCTTACTTTAAAGAAGAAAGCCAAATGAAAACAGTTTGAGTTGACTGCTCTTCAGGGATAGTTATATGGAAAAGTCCTTACCTCTGGAACGAAGCATTTTAGGCTCATGTCTATATGAACATAAACAATTTTTGTCAGGAACAGACCATTAAATATGTGACAGAATTAACATACATATTGTATTACACGAAGCTGAGTATACGCCTCACAGCTTTCATTCTTTTGTGAAGCAGATATTTATGATAACCTGCTTCACGCTACTACTGTTTGCGATTCCCGAGGAACGAGAAAGTGGGGAAAGGTGGGAGTATGTCATGGTTCATTTCTCTGTAATCGCTGCAGACGACATTGCGTATATAAACCAGACATTTACTCATTATCCGTAATTTCGTAATCAACAGCATAAAATGTCAGAGATTAAAGAAACAAGGGTGATTCATTCAGAGGATGGGGAGATTATTAGGAAAGTTACTGAATGCTGCGGTGAAGAAACTAATGTCCAATCTTTAAAAATCTCCTAAATAAAGAAAGAGCTTCTGTTTATACAACGGTTTCTGTAACCGCAATAAATGAAAACAACTAAGCGTTAGTAGTGGAAATTGTATTCCAGCTACGAAGACCGACGCATTCGATAGTGAATAATGATGATTTTGATAAATGTGTGATATGCAATATTACACATGGTTTTATGTTGTGAAAAGCGCGTTCCAGCACTTAATAAGTTGCTCCCTGTAGCAGCCTTCTAAACTCAAGATCGCGGGTTCAATCCCGGCTAGGATCAATGGATTTTTTGGGCGTAAAAATCCTAAGTAACTTTCTTCGGAAGGGAATTGATTTTTTGATTTGGTTTATTTACGGACGCTCTTTAACATTTCAGGCCATCAGCGTCCCATTCAATTCAGAGCGTGAAACGGCCGACAAATTTTGCCCAGAGACCTCTTCTTTCAGACTTGAGGGTTTTTTTCGTGCCGTAAATCTACGAACAACCCGCGATCTTGGTTTTAGAAGGCACGTGTTTTTTTTAATGATGTTTAACACCCGTTTTTAATACTGAGGCACACAGGCTATGGACACTGATGATACATGAGATGAGATGATATATTGGGAAAGGATTTTTTTAAGTTAGGAAACGTTCCAGGCCTAAGTTTAGGGTACCTCCTCGGCATTTGCCATTTATGAGGACTGATAAAAACCTCAGTCAGGGAGGACGGTCCTGGCGGGATTCGAGCCCCAGACCTCCCGCTCACGAGTCCGTGCCTTAACGACCTCGGCCACCCGTGGCTGTAAAGGCAAGTGTAGTTACCACTATACCACCAGAACCGACTTCGGAAGGGAAGTAAAGCCGTGGGTCTCGTACATTTACGGCATGAAAAAGAACCTCAAGCCTGAAAGAAAGAAGAAGTCTCTGAGCAAAATTAGTTTGCCGTTTCACGCCCTGAATTGAATGGGACGCTGATGACCTGGGATGCGAAAGAACGTTTATAAATAAGCCAAATGAAAATAAATAAACAAATCAAAAACCTGCATCAGTAGAAAATATATATATATATATATATATATATATATATTTTTTCACGGGGCGAAGTTCACTTTATAAAGTGATTTTTTTAGATTTGAGTTTTGAGTAGAAAAAAGAAAAGAAAAATTATCACAGAACACCCAGCCCCATATCGTGGCTTGACAACATGATTACTTGGAAAACAAAGCACATGCTACAGTATGGCGAAACTTTTTCTACATAAATGAGACGAGTTGATGGTAATCTTTTGGTAAGTGCCGACAACAGGATAATGATAATTTATAGTAGCGTAGCGTGAACGGGTTTTTGGAAAAATGCGCTTCTGATATATAAGGCTGGGTCTGCTATAGATGACTTCCATGATCAAATGAACCAAGAAAACTTTGAAAAGTGGGTTCGAGAAAATTTGCTGCTCAATTTTCGGGATTATAGATAATGCACCTAATCGTAGTGTACAAGCAAACAAGCCACCTACGAAATGCGTAGAACGTAAAAAAAAAAATAATAATAATAATAATAAATGAAAACTTTATAAATTTACTGAATTTAAATTAAAAATCATATGAAAAGTTGTTTAAAATGGATGCAAATTTCCAATCTTTAGGCCTCACGGTGATTTACCTGCTTCCGTACATGTGCGACATGTCTCTTTGAAGTTTTCTGATCTAAAGTGAAAATAACGTTAGAAAGAGGAGCACAACAGAATAGTTATCCCTTCTAGAACTACAAGACATTACCTTCCATAACATTTCGCTCGTGACAAAAACAGTTTGGCAAGGTTCTGAAAAACGAAAAGTAAATTGTGGGAGAGGGTTGGTACTGTGAAAATTGTGATTGATAGCACTAGATACGGACAGAGAAATAAGTTATCATAAGTGCCTTGCTTCACAGAAGAACGGATATATCTTTTGCAAAGTGAACTATCACCCTTAAGTATTGGCAAATGCATAATGAAGTATTTACGTGATCCTGAGAAAAAACACAAGACCCATTTAGCAGGAACGATAATATTCAGCTCTGTACATTAAAAAATACGAATTTATTACTAAGGAGGGGAAATTACCTAATTCAAGATATGACGTCGTGTGGTAAACAGCTGTTTCACCTTCTTACTCTTATATGTCCTCACTTGTAGCTTTCAAGTGTTGTACATTCTTTCGTGGAACACAAAGTTACAAGTCCATACTTTACAAGGACTTGTAATACATTAAGACCACACTTTTGTGGAATAGGACCCTGATGAACAGAGAGCACTTTAAAGTAATTAATAGGAGAAGAATTTGCACCAGAAAAACCAGAGAAAGAGCTGAATATGTAATGTGTTTGAAGTATGAAAATATGTCTTTAAACCATCATGAGTTATGTTAAGAGTTTGAACTTTTGACACATTTCCTTCTCTAATCCCATTGGCGTAGGACAAAATAAGGTTTCCTCCTAATCCAGATTTTGCAAATAGCATGTACGAGTATGAAGCCATTTTTCCATCTGGCGAAAAGTGTAGTGTAGGAACAGCATGTCGACACGGGTGGCCAAGATCGTTAAAGCGCGGACTTGTGAGCGGGAGGTATGGGGTTCGAACCCGGCCAGGACCATCCTCCCGACTGAGGTTTTTTTTTCCAGGTTTTCCTCAGTCCTCATAAATAGCAAATGCCAGGGAGGTACCCTAAACTTTGACCTGGAACTTTCTTTCCTTAAAAAATCCTTTCCCAATTTATAATTTTAATTCATGTATCATGTGATGCGTCCGTAGTAAAAACGGGCATTAAACATCAATCAAAAAAAAAAAAACGAAGAGCATGTTTCAGGAAGTCAACTTATATGAGGATCAAGCCAACGTAATTTCTTTACAAATGCCGTGAAGCTTCACCTCTTGGACTTAAAGTTAGGCATGTTTTAAACAGCACACTTGGAAGTTATAATATAAATAAAAATGTAGGTTTAAGGAAGATAAACCATTTTAATTATATATTTTGATTAAGTAATTCAGGAATCTAGAAAATCAGCTAAATATCACAAAAACAAAACTATACATTCCAGAAATTTTTGCACTCAAAAGTCTTACTAGTTTAAAATATTAAATAATCAAGTTGGTGTATAAAAAAATCAAATGTTCTATTTCGTCACTGTGTAGCATTAACAAAGCTCGAGCACACGATTAAATGAAAAGAACATTGTTAGCCGTTTATTGCGTGTATCACTCAAACGTCCTATTTCAAAGGACAACCCAGCACCGAGAGAATGGAAGGAAACAAGCAAGATTATGAAATTAATGGGCCCACCCACTGGTATTTGCTTTTAATCGATGAGATTGAAAAAGAGCGAATGGAGCTCGCTAGGCGGTTTGGTCCACTGACCTCACTGGCTTGAATTACTACATGCAGCACATTTAGTTCATTTTACCACAGTCAGCGTTTTACTTTGATATACTACATTGTTAAATTGTGATTGCATAACAAACATTAATTAATTATAAATTATAAATAATTATAAATTAGCTGTGTCAATTCCCATAAGTTTATAAGAGCTATATTCGCTACCTTAGGCTATTATATTGTTTTTCTTAGTTTGAAAAACGTTTGGATACCTAGAGGATAAAGAACTTGTTAAACGTCAAAAGAGGGCGAAGGAAAGTCTTCTAAGAAATGAACAGAACTTTTAGAGTACTCTATGACTGCACTTTCAGGGAAAACTCACATATATGTTGTGCGGTGCTCATTTCCAACTCACAACAGTACTTGCATCTCAAAATAACAAAGAAAAGAATCATTGTTAATTTAATAAATAATGCACAAAGTATTTGCGGAAATAGGTTTCTACAAAACCACCAAATGATTGAGAAATCATTTACAGAATTATTGAATCTAAGAGTAATCCTGTTTAAGATACTTATTTGCTACCCACTGACTTAAATATAAATTTCGTATATCTTTCTTAAAGAAAAAAGTATCACTTATTGTATTCGCAATACAGGGTTTTTATGTAAAAATACAAGATTGGAAATTTACGTATAAAATTTATTTTCTACCCGGGGCTTAAAATGCACAATTTATGTAATGTAATAATGTAAGACAATCAAATAATATTTTATTTTAGGAAATCATATATCCAGGCTAAAAGTGGCATATGCGTGGGTGTGAAGTGCACGAATGAAATGTTATCTTCAACACTGAAAGTAGTAGCAATACTAGGTTGTTTCCTCTTGCTGGAATTATTGCCATGACATCACATAGGGATGAGCAGGTACGCTCGAATTTCCTGGAAACGTTGATGGATATTTTTTTCCTTAAAGTGGCTTTAAAATACGGGTAGAACGATCCCTCACATAACCGGTTTCGCTGCGTGCGACCGGCTGGCGAGGCTGCCTGCTATGTCGGCAGTGCGGGAGACAGGAAGTCCGCAGTAAGTATAGTACGGTTTCCCGCGTAAGTTATTTCTAACATACCTAACATAAACACTTAAAAAAAGTACATAACTCACGTATATTAAGCAAGGAGATGCTGGAACTGCTTCCCTTTGTTGTTCAAGCATTTCTGACACCTGCTTAGGAAATTGCTCATTACATTCTGCAGTTCCCTCTGGAAATGGCAGCAATATCTTGACTAATGTTAGTTTTAAGTTTACCTAGAGTGTAAGGATTTGTTTTCTACACTTTCGCTTTTAATGCCTCCCAGAGATAAAGAACGCTTCCCGTTTCAAGAAATTTATTTACTAATCAATGAATCGAAGTCCGATTAGGAACGTGAACATCAGGAAATTCCTCTTGAAATTCCTGCTTACAGCACGCGCTGATTCTGTACGCACGTATGAATCATAGATGAATACTCTTTGGGGATTAGAATATTTGTATTACCCCATTTCACTTGATACACTTTCACTCAATATTCTGTATTGCATCGCCTAACAAACGCGCTCTACTTGGGTAACTCACACTGAAGCCTCGCCCAGCGGAGGGGAAATATACTCCCCACCTCCACCGACATAGCGACATAGTGCGACATAGTGTTGCTCACCCAGTATATCAGACATCCCAACGTCAGGTCTGCCAAACATAGAAACTGAGCAGATGTGAGGAAAGGAAGATGGGGGAATGCACTTTTTTTTTGAGTAGTGTTTAACGCCCGTTTTTACCACTGAGGCACCACAGGCGGTGAATTCGCTTGTGATCTACAAGAAAGTCATATGAGCGAATGCACTGCTGAATGTTATCAAATACATATTTGTTGTAAGCAGGGTCAGTCGATCTATGCTCCAATCTGGAATAATTACTGGTGTCAGAAAGTACCATATTAAAAGTGATTAATCAGAACAGAACTGGGCAATACTCATGTGTAACAAATATAAAATGTAGCTCTTAGTGACGCAATATGTAAATGCACTAAGCAAATTCCTCCTCCCCCCGCCGCTCCAAAGCTGCTAGTTTTATATTTGCATGTATATTGCAATATATCCGCTTGTCTTAAAATATTATGGTAGGCATTTGTTATCACGGAGACGTGTAGGCTATATTGAATATTTGTTGTTTTATAAACAAGTCATTTTAACTGAATATTCAATTTATGTGTACAAAGTATCAAATATAGCAATTTTGTCTTAACCATTTTGTGCGTTATTATCATTATTTCTTTATTTTTACGTGTTTTAACTGTAAGTAAGGTTGTTACGTTTCACCTTAAAAATTACACCTGAAGCAATGGCTCGAGCTGTAACCCCAAACGATGATAGAGCAGAGTACGTTACATGACAAATGTAATGAATATAACTAGAAGCACAGTCCACAACTCCTTAAAACACTTTAGAGAGACCCTAGAATGTACTACAAGACCAGGTTTAGGTCATCCGAGAGCTACAAATCAAAATGAAAACAGGTACGTGATGTTGACAGTTCTTAGGGAGTGCAATTTGCCAGCTACGACTGTAGCCCAGCAAATTTGTAAAGTGCATGGACGCCTGATTTTGGCCAAAAAAGTTTAGAAGAAGGTTTGAGGGCAAGTGAACTGATATCATACAGACCTGCACTGGTCCCATTTTGCTCAGAATTCATCGAGTCAAATGATTGCGTTTTGTAAATGATCATAGGGGTTAGAGAAATGAACATTATAGATGTATTCTGTTCACATACGAGTCCTGTTTCAATTTGCGCTCACCTGATGGACGTGAAAAAGTTTGGAGGGAGAAGGGAGAACGATTTTCACAACGCTGCATTTCCCAAAAATTGCCATTTAGAGATGGTGGAGTGATGCTCTGGGCAGGAGTGTCTATGGATGCTTGTACTGAGTTAATTTTAGTAAAAAATGGAAGTCTAAAGCTGATAGATACATAAATGAACATTTTATTAATCATGATGTACCATTTGGCTCATTTACATGCAATACTTTTCTTTTAGTGCACTACAGTACATGCCCTCATATTGTCCATGTGGTCAGAGATTATCTCCAACAAGCGGAAATGCATGTTTTACCATGGTCAGCAAGGATTTCCGTCATAAATCCTCTTGAACACTTGCGGGACATTTGGATCGGTGAGTTAAGACAAGACTGTCGCTGCCAGAAACTTTACAGGAGTTGAAGCGAGCACTTCTAGAAGAATGTGAGCATATTCCTCAAGGAGCCTTTGTTAATCTGCTCGAAAGCATGCCAAGATGTTATGATACAGTTATTCAAGCCTTAGGGGTTGATGCCCGTTATTAAAATGCGTTTTTAAGTTTCAAGAGTCGAAAAATGTACTCTCAATTAAAACAAAATTTCTCATTGTTTTACATCCTTTGTAACTTTTTTCATCAGAGTTAAGTTCTAAAGTTGCTATTTAAGATGCTTAATAAAACAAAATTTTGTTAAAAAGGGTATTCTTTCATTTTAAAGTAATTAAGGAAAAATATAACAATTATGAACAAAATATAATCAAATATAAAAGTGTCCGATTTTATTTTAATTATTTACTTATTTGTCCATGGGTGACATTTTAAGGCCCGTTTTTACTGCTGAGGGAGGCATAACAGGCGGTGGACACTGATGATACATGAGATAAAATGATAAGGAAAGGATTTTTTAAAGGAAGGAGGCGTTCCAAAACCAAAGTTTAGAGAGTATTTGTCATTTGTGAGGACTGAGGAAAACCTGAAAAAAAAAAAACACAGTCGGAGAGGACGGTCCTAATAGGAGTCGAGCCATAGATTTCCCTCTTACGAGTCCGTATCTTAACAAATTTGGCCACTCGTGTCAGTTTAATGATCTCGATACAAAGACCTGGATAAGCTTCCGCTGAAATGTAGCATAAGATTTAGCAATCTAAGAGATCTAAGAGATCTGTAAGTAAGAAGGTTGTTTCAAAAGTTAGACACATTTCCATTAAATGGCGCTAAAATTCGTTAGGTGGCATCTATTATTGTTGATAAGCATTGTTCTTTTAACAGCATGTAACAAGGTTTAGACGGGCAGATTTTATATGGATTGGGCCGTATGGTAGCTACGAAACAAACAAGGCTAGAGAATATAGGGAATGTAACACGGAAGTTTCCTTGGGTCTGTCAAACGAAATTAAATTAACCTGGAGTAAAGAGGTACATATAATCGTTCTAGGAAGAATGGAAAGATCAGGAATGGCTTAGTTTAGACTGGGAGGTTGGAAGGTTAAAAAAATAACTTATAGTTCTGATAGAAGAATCTACTCGGAGGGAGGGGAAGAGAAATGGGTACATATTCTCGCAGAATGTACCCACTGGGGATACCTTTAAGCCAATTAGAGGACGACTGGCATGCTGGGACCTGTTTGCGAACTACGTACGCTATTTGGTTGAATATGGACATTTTTCTAGCCAAAGTGCGCGAAACTAGAAGCAATTTATTTGCTGGTTGGAACGCAATACTAGTGTAATTATAAATAATGTGTAATACATTTTAATTCATATATCTGTAAATTCCGTTCTTCATATTTTGAAAATTAAAAAATGTTTATTATTATTATTATTATTATTATTTATTATGCTCCTCTTTCAAATTGTGTATCATTTTATCTACAAAACAATGAATAAAATATATTTGTAATGTGTATATAGAATTTTATAATAATAAAGATACACCTACTACTGCTACTACTCCTACTACTACTACTATTACTACTACTATTACTACTACTACTGCTACTACTACTACTACTACTACTACTACTATTACTACTACTACTATTACTACTATTACTACTACTACTACTATTACTACTACTATTACTACTACTGCTACTACTATTACTACTACTACTACTACTCCTACTACTACTACTCCTACTACTACTACTCCTACTACTACTACTACTACTACTACTGCTACTACTACTACTACTACTACTACTACTACTACTATTATTACTACTACTAGATCCTTATGGTCTTAAATGCGGTACAGAGATCTTGGATTTTATTTAGTCTGTCTAATTAGAAATCTGTGCAGTCTTTCAGGTAGGCAGTTTTGCTTTGACTGCGAAAATCACAATGTAAAAGCATTGCTCTCTTTCATTAGTCTGTTCATCTTATCTTTCTCGCAGAATATTTATTTTCACTAATAATATCTTGTCTCACACCCTATTCCCTCTTTGTTGCTGTCTTTATTGCTGTCGTCAGGTATACGTGCCAAACTAATCTTCAAAGAACGTTTGACAAAGCGGCAATAAACATTAATTAACACAAGAAAACATCGGTCACAGTGCAAGATTTTCTCTAATTTAAAAAATATCTACAAAGGTAGAATATCCTTCTGCCTGCTTAAATTAATCCTGAGATTCCTTAGTCGGTCCTGGTAGTGTAGTGATAACCATACTTGCCTTCTAAATTCAAATTTGCGGGTTCAATCCCGGCAAGAGTAGATGACTTTTTTGGGCGTAAAAAAATAACTATGGGTTCCTTTGGGAGGAAATTTATTTTTTGATTTGAGTTTATTTACAGACGCTCTTGAACGTCTCAGGTCATCAGCATCCCATTCAATTCAGGGAGTGAAACGGCCTGAATTTTTGCTCAGAGGCCTCTTTTTTCAGGCTTGAGGTTCTTTTTCGTGTCGTAAATCTACGATATGGGACCCAGGGCTCTACTTCCCCTTCCGAAGGATGCCATACTTAGGATTTTTACGCTCGAAAAAATGCATCGGTCCAGGCCGGGTTTGACCCGTGGTCTTGAGTTTAGAAGACAAGTGTGGTTACCACTACACTACCAGGACCGCCTTCGGAAGGGAAGTAAAGCCATAGATTTATGGCATGAAAAAAACCTCAAACCTGAAAGAAAGAAGTTTCTGAGCAAAATTAGTCTACAGTTTCACGCCCTGAATTGAATGGGACGCTGTTGACGTGAGATGTTAAAAAACATTCATAAATAAACCAAATGATAATAAATAAATATATAAATAAATTAAGAACCTGTATCAGTAGAAAACATTTTTTCGTGGGGGAGGGGGCGAATTTCACTTTATAAAGTGATTTTTTTTTAAGATTTGAGTTTTGAATAGAGGAAAGAAAAAAAAAAGGAAAAGAAAATTTGTCATAGAACGCCCCCCATATCGTGGCTTAATTCTGAGACTCCTTAGTCGGTCCTGGTGGTGTAGTGATAACCATACTTGCCTTCTAAACCGAAGGTCGCGGGTTCAAACCCGGCCAGAATCGATGGTTTTTTTCGGACGTAAAAGTCCTAAGTATGGCTTCCTTCGGAAAGGAAGCAAAGCCGTTGGTCCCTTGTCGTACATTTACGGCATGAAAAAGAACCTCAAGCCTGAAAAAAGAGGCCTCTGAGAAAAATTTGTCTGCCATTTCACGCCCTGAATTGAATGGGACGCTGGTGACCTGAGTTGTTAAAGAGCTTCCATAAATAAATCAAAATCAAAGACTCCTTATCTGAACAAAATTTTTGAGGTACATCTTAAAATATGCAGTGCACTTAGAAATATTAATTAATCTAGAATTTTAAATATTTTAGCACACTTTATATTAATTTAAATTAATAAAATGTATAAAAAGAGATATATATAGTATCCCGTGACAATTAACAATATAAAATCTGATTTGGGCACCAGGCAGTAATTAATATCATTAGCAAATATTCATATGTAAATTTAATAAAGCTATTGAAAAAAATTACTTTGACTAGATAGGAAAAAATTTGACTTCAGTACTGACATTTATGTTGGTACGCATGTTTATTTACTCTGTAGCAAAATCACTGTAGATCAGTGCAGCAGTTGCCCCAATCTCGTATCCAGTAGCCTATTATAATTATTAATTTCAAGGTTTTCAGTTTTTATCTCAAATTTAAACAGGCTGACTTACGAATTTATTGGTAATGCACTGTTTTGGCATGATTCTTACTCCTTTATCCCATCAGAACTAATTTGGCTGCACTTGCCACCTGTTTCATAGCGGTTGGCATGGCAACGGTACACGCTTGTTTATGCTCCCGATAGCAAATGAAGTGTAAAAGGAGAACCAGACAGTGGGAGGAAAAGTATGTTGTTGATTGGCTGTCCTGCATCCATAGCAACTCTGAGGGATGCGCGAGCCAGCGAGCATTGCAAGAATTTTGATACTGTTTAATTTTTTTTTTTATTTTTACCATTACTAGTATAGCGATTTAGTACTTGTTTTATAGTTTGTAGCTACAAAAATATAACTTTTTGGATTGTTGACTTATTACATTTAGCTGCGACTATTGATATTTCTGTTTGTAGCTTTGGTTTTCTAAGGCACCATTCCGATGCGTAATTGGATTATTGCATTTACGTAAACTGATATGTAAACAATGGCTCTTGTGTTAAGTACGGCAATATGTATTTTAGAAATTGTTTTCCCTGTTGCACACGTGCTGTACTACCTCTGATGCAGCTTGTGTTGAAAAACAGAATTTTCTACTTTCACAGTCTTCTGTTGCACAATGAGTAGTCTAAATCAGGTGGGTAATGTTTGAGAATAGGTCGCTTTTTAATTTATTTTGTTTATTTTTTATTTTACTAATATTTTAATTTATTTTTATATGCATAGAAATCATGAAGTTTGCAGGAGGGCTTGTGGAAGTGAAACTGCTTGAATCAAATCACAGCTTATGTTCGTACAAGGAGGTAACCAAAAGATGTGAATATTACTGTTCCTGGATGGCATATCCAAACATAATAGTTACATGTTATGCCCCTGGTGGTTCTTGTATGTGGCAGCTCTGGGAGAAAAATAAACAGATCAAGATATCTATTCTACTTAAATGTGCATACCAGTATATTTTTGTATTTAAACTGTGTAGTACATACTCAACATTGTTTTAAAATTCAATTCTTTGTGTGGAAGTTGGGTTGCACCAACTTTTATGTCACGAGCCGCCACTGGACCAAGTTATCTAAGTAGGGCACCAATGTTTGTTTGTATGGAGGTCATGGGTACACAGATTATGCTTGTATTTATTCTATACCAGAGGTTCTCAACCTATGGTACGCTGCTTGACCTACTGTCCGGTGTTATGTAAACGTTTTAGAAAATAGATAAATTAGCATGTTTTAAAAGCAACAAATATTTAACAGATCTACTGTAACTAAATGGAAACAATACATTTTAAATTATCGTTTTTTTGTGTGTAGCTGTACAAAAATATACGGAAGTTCAGTTTTAATCCTACGATGATGACAGAGTGCAACTCAAATATATTATTTGATCAGACAGCGATGGGATATATTTTGTCGTTTGTTTAGTGCGAGACGCATTTACAGTTAAGAAATCAGTGCAGTAGCAGCTCTCAATGAAAATTAAAAAAATAAATAAAAACACCCTAAGCTTCTTAATAACATAATAACCTGACTTCAGAATTTTTGGATTAGATACTCGTTTTCTATTGTTGATATTTTACCAGAAACGTTAACTCCTTCCGAGAAAGACGAATTGATCTCAGGCAAATGATCAAGAAGATGGATTTAATAGACTTCTGCCTGGCAAGAAAAACTAATATCGAATGCCGACGAACTGATCGCATTAAATTTTGCTCTAAAGCAAATCTTACTGTTGCCATGTTTATGGAGTGCAAACCGTAAGTGGCCTAGCAGTTGGCTTCTTGTTTCAAGCAGATGTTGTCATGAACTGCAAGATCCATCTCGTAAACGCCTTCCGTGATGGAGCTTGTCCATTCTGATCGATTCGAAATGTTGCCGAAACAAAAGCTGCGTTATTATGAGACAATTATTACATTTGAAAAAAAAATCCTATTGTAAACGCATCATGTTCATTAAACCTGCACCCCATACTGACTGCCAAGTATGTGCAGCGGAGTGGCCAAGATCATGTAATATAGCGTACAGAAAATGCTTTGAGCTGCACTGCGCAATGGTACAAACATCATCTCTCCATAAAGTCGTGACCAACAATTGTGCACGATTTAAAATGGGCTATTGTTTCTGCCACACCCCTGTAAAACCTTTGACCCGAAGAAACCTCGTCTCTACAGGTTTTTTTTTTTATTTTACATTTTTTGTTGTTATGCAAGATATGGCACAGATCTACTGCAGAGGTATACTGCTATTGAGCAAATAAAAAAAATATGCTTTATTCAATAGTCTGTTTATATTACATGAATAAACTTGAAAAATGACTTTGAGTATAAAGTATGAACAAAAAATATCTGGATGTTTACATAAGACAGTTACTGCATGAGAATATTGAAAATAACTTGAAGTTTTTTTGCTCATAACATTGACATTTTGGAGAAATGTATTAATATGTTAGACTTTATATTATTATTTAAGCGTGCCTTTAGGCTTTTTATATTATTTTCACGTTTTCAGCACATAAAAAGCAGAACGTTACGCAGTTTTTCCCTATAATCAGCTAAATTATCACCAATAATGTAAAAAGGCATTTTAGGGAACTTTGAAATTACCTCGTTCTTAAAAATACAGTATTTGAAACATTAAAATAAGATTACTACGATGAAAAACATGATAGTGTTTCAAATAATTGATACAACTTTTTAAATTTTCAGAAATGAATAGCCTCAAAAATGTTCTTCCCATACGTGCAAAGCATGGCTGATTCTTGTTTTATTACCTTTGACCTTTCATTGAGAAGCATGCTTCTTGCTCAGTGACACATTTCATTGTTCGAAATCAGAGGTAAATACTTTTCTGGCTGGTGGATAGGTAGAGGTGAACCAATTACCTGGCCTCCAGATGTATTAATGCGTATATATCCGAAGGGGTATTAGAAAACTGCGCCTTCGAATGGTGGAAACATACCAGGATGTGGGGTCGTTTATAGGAAGGAGGTAAATATTTTGAACGTTTACTTTAAGCTCTTGTAAGAATTTGAATGTCTTAAAACTTGGAAACGAGCGTTTTCTTATTTATAATGGGTTAAGCAATTTTTACTGTCTACATATGAGGATCTCATTCCTGAATTTTATGCCATGTGTTTTTGAAATACACTGCATTAGTATTAGATATTCAAGACAAGAGATTCATTTTTAATTTTTCAAAACAGCTTAACTACTCTATATTTATGGATCATATGCAACAATTAATATTAAGAAAACTAATGACCAAAGTTTTTTGAATTTTGCAAATAGCAGCACTACACTTTTTTTGGCACATGCTGAACTTTTGGAAACTTTCATTTAGATTGTGAAAGGTTAGTAAACTTACCTTAATATTAGAAAATAATATCTTTAAACAAAAATATCCAACATGTAGATTAAAATCAATTGCATTAACACTTTTTCCTAATTATTTGTATTGTGTTCATGTAAGAAAGCAGTTCTCAGTAGTTTAGATAGACCTGAGAACTATAGAAATAAGGGTGAATGATCACAATTGTGATTCGCATAATTGTCAATAGTACTACTACTACTACTACTACTACTACTACTACTCTAGTACTACTACTACTACTACTACTACTACTACTACTAGTGCTGCTACTACTACTCTACTACTACTACTACTAGTGCTACTACTACTACTACTACTACTACTACTACTACTACCACCACTACTGCTACTACTACTACTACTACTACCACCACTACTGCTACTACTACTAGCACTACTACTACTACTACTACCACTACTACTACCACTACTACTGCTACTACTACCACTACTATTACTATTACTACTACCACTACTACTGCTACTACTACCACTACTACTACTATTACTACTATTACTACTACTACCACCACTACTGCTACTACTACTACTAGCACTACTACTACTACCACTACTACTACCACTACTGCTACTACTACTACCATTACTACTACTATTTCTACTACCACTACTACTAGTACTACCACTACTAGTACTACCACTACTACTACTACTATTTTACTACTACTGCCACTACTACTGCCATTACTACTACTGCTACTACTACTACTACCACTACTACTACTACCACTACTACTACTACTGCTACTACTACTACCACTACTACTACTACCACTACTACTACTACTGCTACTACTACTACTACTACTACTACTACTACTGCTACTACTACTACCACTACTACTACTACTACTACTACTGCTACTACTACTACCACTACTACTACTATTACTACTACCACTACTACTACTACTAGTACTGCCACTACTACTAATACTACTACCACTACTACTACTACTACTACTATTTTACTACTACTGCCACTTCTTCTAATACTGCTGCTGCTATTACCACTACCACTACTGCCACTTCTAACACTGCTGCTATTACCACTACTGCTGCTGCTACTGTACTATTATTATTATTATTATTATTATTATTATTATTATTACTACTGCTACTACTACTACTACTACTACTACTACTACTACTACTACTACTACTACTACTACTACTACTATTTAATTTTGAATCTGTGTACCAAATATTTCCATTTAATTGTCACTAAATTACAAAACCTTAAGAATCTTGAAGTTGATCAACTTTTTGTTGAATAAGACTGTGCCTTTCTCTGTTAATTTTGGGAATAAAACTATAAAATGGGGTTGTCAGAAATAATGTAACTGTGCAAAAAATATTGAAATTGCTTTTCAGTGCATCAGAAATTATACGTTAATTTCGGGAGATAGGATTCATGTTATAGGACAGATTCGATAAAGCTACCGTGTGAACTATTAGCACCGCCTCACCTGCTTTATTGTCTAAATTGCAAGGGCAAAGGGGATGGAGATACGTCGCGCCGGGCTTTGTCTAGTAGCTGTACACTACCTGTCGCATTGCAGGCTTTATCCATCTCTTTCACTTGTTGAATTCATTGACAACAGCGAAGTTCTTGTTCCTTGTTATTTCATCAAATAAAATGCACATAGGTGCCTGCATTAACTAAGTTAGCTCTGAACCTGTAGCATTTTCAAAGCTTTTTAATGTTTATCAGGAAACTAATGTAGCAGAACAATTGTTATAATTAAGAAAAGCAGGGGGAAATATAAAAAAATGTACTTTCCGCTATATTATACAATAATGAATGAATGTATTCAACACTCAATTAAATAAATACAAATTTAAATATAGTGTACAGAATTATACACTTTACTCAATTTATAAATATATCTTCGGATCTGCTGAAGATACTGGCCTCCACTTCGGATACTAATACCTACCTCCCCCTCCTAGAAGAGAACGACCAATATCCAACCTAGTGTTCTATACAGTTTTTTTATTTATTTCTTAAAAACCTTTCCCCGAACATTTTATCTAAATATATTGTTTTGTACCTTTTTACAACAGCGATAATTGTAGCAGTATTGTCACATTCAATGAATGTGTAAATTGCACTAACATTAATATTATTACTGCTAAATAACATATGATGACACAATATTACTTAATTTAAACTTCTAAATGAGAGAAATAATACTGCATTTCACTTAAAATTGTGATATATCCGGCTTAATGGAATAAAGAAACAACACTGCATTTCACTTAAAACTGTGATATATCGGTTTAATAGAACAAAGTGTTATAGTTTTGATTCTACGTTTTCCAAACGATTTATATTTTTATATAAACAAATGCAGAATAGGTAAGTAATTACGAAAGGGCATTAATGCTTTCAAGGTCTTCTTTGATGGTTCGAGAGCAGCCAAACACTAGACTAGGTATTTCGTTGCAGAAAGATGAATGCTATTGCCAGGGACACTTTGGCTGTACATATGAGTGTTCTGATTGGTCCATATTTTTGGCTTAAGTATTTGAAAGCTTCCTCCGGAACAAACAGCTTCCTTAAATTTGATTCTAATTTACTTTAGCTCAATAAATACACGTCGTAAATTTGTATCATCATTCGTTTTATCTTAAATCATTGCTTTTATTAATACTTTCAAGAAAAAATGCTATTAGCAGCATTCTAATGCTGACTGGGAGGGCCTCGCAGACCTGACTACAGTTTGCAGATTTGACCATGTTGAACTTACGCGCTAGAGATATAAGATTAAAGAGTTTTTTCCTGGCACTTTTTAAATAGTGTGTTTATTATGGCAGTTAACTATAACATTATATTATATAATTCTACTTGATTTAAATTTTGATATTATATCTTAGGTATATCCAAGTTAATGCAACGTTCACCTGGATAGGATATTATTGTTAATTACCAAAGTTCTTCTAAAATGTTCTTTTACTCTATTTGTTCATGTTTGGTGTATCATTTAGCAGTACCCACGAAAACCATTTGAAGGTCTACCTTGACTTTTCCATATTCCATTCCTGTTCTGTAAAACACAGCAAAGTGGATCTCATTTACTTCATTTGTTAAATGGATAACAAACCGAACTGGAAATCACGAATCCCTTGAAACGCCTTAGTGGAATCACATGGGATAGCTCCAAAGAAACTAGGAACCAGACCCAGAGCAGTTACATCAAACCAATTTTAAAATGTGGATTAGAGGCCTTATTGACATCTAGTCTATCATATCTAAATGCTGTGGAATCCACAATAGAATATTGCATAATAGGTGCAATCAAAACCACACCAGCTACAGCTCGTTAAATGTACACCAACAAACTCACAGCATTTTGTAAACCCTCCCATTCAGAAATAGTTTAAACACCACTCTTGAGTTACAATACATATAACACAATGGTAAATAATATACTATTCCTTAGTACATCAACAATCTAGCATAAGAAACTTTAAATCAGTATACGAGGGGCATTCAGAAAGTTTTGCAAGTGTTACTTTAAAGTCCTTGTGCTAAGGACTGAATTCGAAAACTTAATCTCACAATCCTTCAAAGTACTCTCTATCTCTCTACATTGTCTTACAAAAGCAATCGCCTTGAATTCCTGCCTTTGGACACCGCCGCCTCAGCTCTTAAAGTAAAGGATCCAAAATATAAGTATCATAGTATTCTCCATTCATTGTCATTCATTTCGGCATACAGCCAACCACTAAAGGTTCTTCATAGTTGAAGATTACAGCGAACACCCGCTTCCGAGAAAAAAACTCTTCTCAAAGAACAACTCGTCTTGGGTCATTCTCATTTGCCCACATGCAGTTCTGGGCTTTATTTTGGGTGGTATAGTAATAAAATCAATTTACATCATCAGTACATATATCAGTCAAACTTTTAGCACCATTTGGTGGAAACATGCTCAGCAGTTTCTTTGCGTATTTCTTTCTCATTTTCATTGTTTAGGAAACATGGAAACATTTGCAAAGATTTTTCTCAGCTTTAAATGTTCATTGAGTACACTCTAAATGCTGCCAACATTAATACCGACTTCCACACATAGCATTTCAACGGTAATATATCAATTTTCTTCCACGAAATTTCTCACTCTTTGAACGGTTCTGTCGTTTACAGCTTCCCAAGACCGGCCAAAGCGAGGGTTATTTTTCAAAGTCTCGCCCTTTTTCAAATATCGAATCCATCATTGGTAATGGTAATTGGTAATGAAATGAAATAACAGATATACTTGCAAAGATCACAAAATAATGATTTATCTTGCTTATTTCTCATCAACTGTATAAAGATTATATATATATATATATATATATATATATATATATATATATATGGTACAAAGTAATCATAATTGGAGTGCTGATAAGTCTGAAATTGTTCTTGAGGTGCCCCTATATTTGGCGTAAGAGAAAGAATTGAATCCTGTCAAAAATGCAATTTTCATTTTTCTCTTGGAAACCATTTCAAAGGTCAAACTGCATCAAATTAAGGTAAAAAGAACCAAGTCTGAATTCTCCAACACAGTGCGATTTATAATGCAATGTTAAAACTCACTAAGTCAATGACTTGATTTATTTTAACGCAGCAATGTTTTAAGTTGACAGTACCCAGCGCACTATTCCCTACTATTTATTTTGTTTATATACGTCATTTGTTTCATTGCAGTTTGTTATAGATGCAGAAATTTTACTGGAGATACCATTCGAAATGGGGGAATAATGGGGGGGGGGGAATATTATTAAGAATTGCAGAGTTTCTGGAATGGCGTACATCAATCACACTGCTTTGGTGTGTGAGATCTGAAAACTCAGTCAGTTGTTTTTATGCTTATTTTGAGTGAGAGGGAATGAAATAACATAATTTTTGTATGAATATATTGAAAATTCAATGACTTTTGAAGTTAAACGGCTGAAATTATTTTCTGACGCATGCCCAGGTCAGAACCGAAGCCACACGCTAATAAGAATATCTTGTCCTTGTTGATTTAGCACTTCTTATGAAGGCGACTTTTTTTTTTTTTTTTTTTATTTATTTATTTACATGGTAGTAGTTGTTACATTTATTTTCCATCTATGAGAATTTTGAAGTTTTGACTCAAAACATTTTAACAATGATATTTTAATAATCAAATTAAATTAAGAAACAACATAAAAGTTACACATCTAACATACAGCCCCTTCTACGGCTGCTGGTGCGATACGGCGGCTGAGTGGTGGTCCAACTGTTTTTATTTATTTATTATTATTATTATTATTACTTCATTTAAATTAAATCTTCAAACTCGAGTAAATACTGTCCAATACATCGCAGCACTGCCATTCGTTGAGGTACTGAGGACCAACTGAATACTGGAAATGTCAAATAATGGGGTTCAAACCATTTCTCAGAGATATCCAGGATCTGGAGGATCTTGGACTGCACCCTCCGCCATGCTGATGCAGCAGCACCACATTCCAAACGATGGAGTATTGTATCTTTAAGGCCGCAAGCATCACAGTTAGGAGATATCTTCATTCCAATACGATGTAGACGCTCATTGGTAGGGAAGATATTATTCACCAGTTGGTACCAGACACTCCGTTGGTAAGTGTTGAGTGCAGGATGTCGAATGTTGGACCAGATTCGGCGCCAGTTGTACACTGGGTGTTGGAGAACTACTTTGGAAGCCGGCAATTGGAATAACCAGGCAGTATACAAGTCTCTAGTTTTCGGTGGTTGGCCATGTAGGTCGACAGGACAGTATGCGATTAACTGAAGTAGCTTCTTAACCTGGGGAGCCTGAATCGGCAACCTTCGAAGATCTGGTGGATTCTTGAGACGGTGTTCTGACAACCACTGGGTGAGAAACTGATGACTATAAGAATCACCATAGTCTCCTAGGTGTGCCCAGTTTGTCCGGAGAAACAGACAATCAGCTTTTGCCTGTGGATCAATGGCATTCAGACCCCCTTCAGAGGTTGGAAGTGTGAGTTGATTTCTAGGTACTCGTAACAAAAAACCTTTCCAAATAAACCATCCTGTAGCTGATTTCAACTTAGCACCAAAGATGGATGGTAACGGCAGAACCTGACTCACAAACCATACTTTGGATAGTGAGAATATATTAACAAAATGAACACGTTGTAATAAATTAAGGGAACGAAATTGATGCTCTTGAAGAACTTTACGAACACTGTTAACAACACAGTTCCAATTATATTGAATGATCGCCGGTAGCGTGGATAAAAACGTTATGCCCAATATTTTAATGGCTGAAGCCATAGATATCCACGAAGGTGGGACTATAGAAGTAGAGCCAACGAGCATATATCTTGATTTATTCACATTGAGGAGCGCTCCAGAATCTCTACAATAATTATTCACAATTTCGTGAATATGAGGAAGAAGAGAAACACGTGAGATCAGCAAAGTGACATCATCAGCAAATGCTCTAATAAGAGAGTGGCTATCAGAACGAAGGCACTGTTGTAATTTTCTTAGGAAAGGTTCAATGGACATCACAAACAAATGCATAGCCATCGGGCAGCCCTGTCTGACAGACGCTCTCACAGGAAAGGAATGAGTGAAATAGCCGTTCACTAAAATTTTGGAAGTAGCTGCTTTTAATATATTTCGAATGAGGTAGCAGTATGTATCAGGGATTCCTAAGTGCATCATAGTTTTAATTAAATAACTATGTTTCACCCGATCAAATGCATGGTCAAAGTCCAAGGAGATCAAAAGTTTCCCAACCCGCGAAATATGAGTGTCGCTAAAAGCGTCACGAAGAGCACACAAGGCATACAGTATGTTGCCTCCACGTCGAATGGATTGTTGTACCGGTGCAAGAATATCAGCAATAATTGGTGATAAGCGATATTTAATACAACGCATGAACAATTTATAATCAGTATTGAGCATTGTTAAAGGACGAAAGTCCTGTACAATATTGGGATGGCTACATTTAGGTACAAGGACCAATACACCATGGACAAATGCAGAGGGAATCAAGGTGGTACACAGTAGCTCATTGAACATTGCAAGAAGTGCATCCTTCAGCAACGGCCAAAATGCAGAGTAAAATTCTGCAGGTAGTCCATCTACTCCAGGTGATTTATTTCGAGGACAGGCAACTAAAGCTGCATGGAGTTCCGTCATGGTAAAAGGAGGAATATTATCACTGGGCCCAGAAGAGGTTGGAACCGTAATTTCCTCTGTACCAAGGAGTTCGTCAGGTGTGATATCAGAATATAGCTTCTGAAAATATTCAAACACAACAGAACGGATATCCATTTGGCTACTTACAGAACCATGAGAGCCATTGTGAATGCTATGAATATATTTACGCCTAGCACGCCGTTGTTCACGGACATGATGATATATGGACGGAGATTCCATATGAACGAACGTAGCTCGGGAACGCACCTGAGTGCCCCTCAAATCGTCCAGTTGAAGTTTAAGAATCCGAGCTTTAATTCTTTTTATTTCAATACTACAATGTGTATCAACCACAGGGCGACTGTACAAATTTCGCAATACCCCATAAAGAAACTGGCGATAACACTGTTTTCTGCGGTATTTATCACCAGACACATATTGCAGAAACCGTTTTATCTTTGTTTTGATGACAAGCCACCATTCTAGTTTAGTAGAGTAAAATCGTTGCTGATAAGTCCAACAGCGCCACCGCTCTACAAAGAGTTCCTGAACATCTTTGTCAGAAAGAATCTGCACATTAAGCTTCCAGTAACCACGACCATATGATGAAGAGGACGCAGGTAGCGTAATGGAAGTAAGATATCCACAATGATCAGAGAGTTCTGTCGGACATATATCCACAGTACTAATACAAAGAGCCCGGTCAACATAAATGCGATCGAGTCGTGCTCCGGAGAGATTTCGTTGAAATGTATAAAGCGGACGATCACGATTCACGACTTCCCATGTATCGCGTAACTGAAGTCGATGAACTAAATCTACAAATGCAGGACAAGGCAAGTAAACCCCTGTGCAATCTTTAGGAGATAAAACAGTATTAAAATCGCCACCTAATAACACATGAGAAGAATTAGAAAATAAAGAAGCTATTTCTTCAGCAAAGAATTTTTGTCTTTCTTTCCGCATATGGGTGCCAGAAGGACCATACACATTTATAATATTGAGATTCCCTAGGATAAGGCTGATACCCCTAAAATTTGCAGTCATACGCACATCCGTATATTGTAAGTGATCTTTAAGTAATATGGCAGTACCACGGGTAACAAAATCAGTATTAATTTCAGCATTATATCCATATAAGCGAGTTATAAACGGAGAACTTACCTCCTGAAGAAGAGCAATGTCAATATCCAAGGAATGAAAAGTTTTTGCAAGAAGACGAAATTTTTCAGGAGTTTGGATATTACTAATATTCAGGGTAAGAATTTTATATGCCTGTGACATAAAAAGGGACAAGTTAGTCCAAGAACAATTAAAAGAATAAGAGCTAGAGAACAGGAGTAAAAAATTATTCTCCAAGAGGTTGTTCTAAAGTTGCATGAGGCGTGTCCTCTGACATATGCTCAGTAGGACTTTCAGATAACGGCAGAGATTTCCCATATTTATCACTGTTAACACGACGTTTAGAAGACAAGCCACCCTGTAAGCGCGGATCTCGAGGTGAAATCTCTGGTTTATTATTGAGTAAAGTCAGAGCATCCAAGTCATGCAAAGGTGTCGCCGTAGATCGGGATCTTTCACGTACTTTTTGTTTCTTTGCATTTGGTCCGATATTTATCTCCTCTGCATATAATGGTGCAGTAGCTACCTGGTCAGTGTTACAATCAGGTGGGGATAGGGGAGGTATGTCATGCCGTTGCGACAATAACAAGGTCGGATTCATAGGTTCCACGGGAGAGGCGGGCTGTTGAGAGGGTTCGAAAGGGGGGAGAGCGTCTGCCTGCTGATCAGGTTGAATGGGGCTGGAAGCAGAAGTTTCCTGAGGGGTAATAACATTTTCCTGAGGGAATAGTTCACTCATTAATGTTGGACGAGGTACCTGTGGGATCTTTGAAGTAAATTTCTTGTAAGGACAACGATCACGGAAATGAGTAGTTTCTCCACACGTATTACACGTGGGTGGTTGCCCTGCGTAGCTAATGTAAGCCTCGTGACCAGCAATCATCAAATTAGATGGAATAGGTTTTTTTCAAATCAATTTGAATAGAACGAATACCATTTTGCACCCGATACTTATAGCCGAGAGACCAATGTTCATTTTCAATTTTAATTACAGATCCGTATACCTGTAATGATTGGCGTATTTTATCATTTGATAATTCCGGGGGTAAATTAAACACACGGGCATGGGTATATTCAGCACTGGCATCACTAATGGTTACGGAAGTCACAGATCCGTCTTCAGTTACAAAGGGAGATGTGCCCTGGTGTACATTTAACAATTGTTCGAAAATCACTCTACTGTGTAACTTGATAAATACTGCATTTTGCTTACCAATTAATTGAAGTGTGTCCAATTGATCCTCGGCTATACGTAGGGTGGTATCCAACCAGAGATGTATATCTAATGGTGTAGGCCGAGGCTTACTTTTATCGAAGGCAGCTTTTAAAGTGTTTACTCGTGTGATCTTGTTCATAATTAAAGTTGGCGAAACAACTATGAAAGTGTTGCAAAGGAAATGTGAAGAAAAAATTTAACCAAGAAGAAACTGACAAAACTGAATAGCACAAAACGAAACGCAGTCAACTATTACGTCTGTACTCCACGCCACTCTGCAGCGGACTGTGCTCACCACTTCCCTGAACGACGGCATTCTTTCCTACAAATTGGATGTTTGGCATTTTTAGAAGAATCTTAAATGGGTTGATAGAGCCCTTAAAGATGATGCAGAAATTCTGACCAATTCAACAAGAAACGTTCAAATGAAAGCTCACCTCTGATGATGTTCTAGATTTCACCAACTGGTTGTCTACTGGCTATAAGAGAGCTGTTATCTCTGATGAAACAAAAGTGCACCCCGTGGCCAAAAATAAATGCAGTTTGAACCTACTTCTTTTAAGGAGTTTGCTTTTGATACTAACAAACCAGTCATAGTAAAGTCCAAACCATTCATTGATAGCAGTGTACAACACACATTTCCCCTTGCACACAAGCGTCTGCCTATTGTGAATATGTACAATATTCGTAAGGTATATTCTGATAGAATGCCTATCATTGTTCTGCAGATTCAAGACCCAGAAAAAGTCTGTGCATGCATGTCACACTTCGGATTCAAAGGACTTTTTTGATGAAATGCTGGTTTGGCCCAAAGAGTAACTCAAGTGCAGTTTTCCAAGCAGTGAATAGAACTCGAGCAGGAAAACAAAACTTCTTATAGGACAACATGCTTACAACTATTATTTGTGTTTTTGTTAAGTCACTTGTTTTCTAAACAAATAGACCTAATAATGTATGTTTGTGTGAAGCCTTCATTTATCAATAAGTTTATGATACAAAATTACTATTAATATGATAACATTAACTTTACTTCCTTTATTTTTTAACACTAGTTTAAAAGAAACCAAGTCAGGTTTTAACAATTGTTTTTAAAAATCGGAAACATTTACATTTATTCAATATGCCAGGCAGTGTGCTTACGTATCTAATAGGCCCCATAACACCACAAAGAGCACTTTGTTTCAAAGAATACACACATGATGTTTTTTTTTTCTTTTTTCCCCCCTCCTGAAAAATTTGTAAACTTATAATTAGTTCCTTTTAACATTGGAGGATTCAATTATAGGGTCATTATTTTCCTAGGCTACAACTGATGTCCCACATATGTGAATACAATGTTTCTTTCCTTCCTTCCTCCCTCCCTCCTTTTTTTGAGAATTAATCAACAGGATGAGTGATTTTGTCTTTTTTCAACAAGATTCTGCCACAGCTCATAGAGAAAATATTTCGTATTAAAGAGTATTTCAGAATGACAGAGTTTATTAGTAAGGATCTGTGAATTTCTGTCTCCGGACGTAACCCTTGCGACTTTTATCTCTGGGATAAATTAAATAATACCTTATGCAAGGCAAACGCGCATATCCTGGGAAACTTTAAGCAAAATACTCGCCACGAAATAGCGTTACACAACCTGAACATACCTATTTATGAATATATTTTTTTTAAAGAGACGGTAAACGTATGGGCACGGCGGTGGCCAGTTTCGGTACCTTCTTTAATAAGAATGGTAAGTGAAACATTTTAAAATAGGTAAGGAAGGTCTGCGATACTCGTTCTCGCATAAATATGAAAGGTACTGCTGGAAGCTGGTGAGATGATTAGTCAGAAGAATGTGTTGATAACTCCAACTGTTCGCTATTAATATTCTACTTTTGTTAACGCAAAGAGATAGACCGACTCATAAATATTTGAAAAGATGGGGATACATAAGCAGTGCGTAATGTTTTTACATGGCAGATAAAGTTCTTTCCCCCATATGTCGCTAGCAAACTCTCCAGCTCCCATCAGTACCGCAATTTGATTCATAGTTCTTTGGGTCGCTCTGTGTTTCTTTAGAACACATTAAGTATTGTTTCTAACTACTCAGAGACTAAACTATCTAATAATTGGAAATGAAGAAACAACTTTAAAAAAATGGGTCAGTACCTTGGAGATCTTCCTTAGGTTTCTGTACCATAAGAAATTAACTTCTTTAGAAGCGACTCATAATGCTACGAGTACTTCCAGTTTTCTAATTTACTCACCGGCTATATAGGGGCTAATTTATATGTATATAGATTGTTCTTTAACAGGACATAAGTTGAAAATGAAGAATCAGACTTGAAAAATTCGGGATTTGAACCATGCTCTATCAACTGAGCTAACGCGACCTCCAAGCACGAAACTGCGAACCTCTCTCATCTGATTCAAGGAAGACTGAAGATCTGTCATTTCTAACTTACTTTCTACTCATGGATAGTGTGAAAGAACAATTTCCATAAGTAAAATTTTAACTCGTTGTCTTTTATATATTCTTTCTTCATTGTTTTTAATGGTATTTAACGCCCATTTAACCACTGAGGCCACAAATGCGTTCAACACTGATGATAAATGAGATGAAATTATACATTGGGATTTTTTTAAAGGAAGAAAGCGTTCTAGACCTAAGTTCAGGGTACCCCCTTGGCATTTGCCATTTATGAGAACTGAATAAAATCCGAAGGAACCTCAATCAGGGGAGGATAAACCTGGTGTGAATAGAACCACAGACCTCCCGCTCATAAATCCGTGCCTTTATAACCTCGGCATCTGTATAGTCCATTTTATTAGTTGAAATGTGAAGGTATATGGATAGGTAATAAGAAGGTAATGGTGGAATTAACAGAAAAAATCAATTAATTTCACATTTTATTGACACATAACAAATGCTCCATTTCAAAATGATGAAAATGTATATACACACTCACACACAAAACATATTAAGGAATAAGAAAAGACACCAATACATTTTTATTATTTAATTTTTATGATTTTAGTGTATGAAAATATAGTATTTACAATATTATTATAAAATATATATAGGCAGGGATATGTACACTTGAGAATTGTTCCTTATTTTGGCTGTAGATCGATAAATATTTAAACTAGACTGCTTTAAAACGAATGAAATTTTGGCAAAGTATTAGTACAGCCATGTCCCAATTCTCGAAACATTACTGAAAAAAAGGTTTCATGAATGCATTTCTGCATAACTCAAAATATTTAAATAAACATAATACTTTTGGAAGAGTACTGCTCCAAATGCCTTTATTTTCTGGTATTAATTAGATAAACTATATGTCAATTTCATTGTTAAGTAAAATATAGCTGTTTTATAATTATCTGACACCTTGCTCTTTTAAGATTTTTTTCTTAGTTGTATAAGATTTACACACCTTTGAGTTTATATAGCACATAGTAGTAACCTATACATGATCGACCAGAAAAACAGCTCACACTTCTCACCATTACATGCGCCCGGTCACTGCTAACTCTGTGCTGGTGTATAAATGTCAAAGTCGAAAGCTTAAATGATTTGTCCCGTTCAGAAATATTTATCCGCACAAGGCATGATTAGGATGGACAAGCCTGAGCAATCTGTAATCATGTGTGTCTAGCGCGGTGGTGCTTAGTATTTGTGCTTATGCAAACCTTTCTTCTGGTCGACCTTCATATATTTCCATAAAGTCTTAAACCTTTACATAAAAAGCACATCGATACATACCTATAGCTTTACCACCTTAAAGCTTGTTAAGCTTTATTATTATATTATATGTACATACATTTACATCTTATTCCATAATTTGAGCTTCCATTTATGTATTGTTGGAATATAATAACAAGATTGAAATAAAGAGAGCCCATGGTTTTTGATGTTTCCAGACTTTACATGTTATTATTTATTCTGATGTGGTACTGGAGAATAATTTAGAAAAATCTTTATTTAAATATTTATCTGTAACACTCCAGATATGTTATTAATGTGCGTGAATATAACATTTTTACCTACATTTATAATTTCTTCCAAGAATAGTGCTAGTATGCCAGTTCGCAATATTTTACCTCACCCCTTTATCAAGTAAACGCTCCCTACAAATTAGAATAATTACTTCTTTATTTTATAAAAAAATACAGATCACATTCCGTACTTTCCAGAAAACAGGGCACTCTTCCGATCGTTTTTGTTTGCCTCGGGAACAATAGACCATTTAATATTATTTCTGTATTTGTGTGTAAATCTACATTCTTAATCTTGAACGGGAGATATTTTTGAGTCAGTCAAGATTTTAGGCCTTGTTTTACATTTTAATTAACTGTGTTGGAAACCAATGCTAGAAGCCCTTTGCTTTGTTCGAATAACTTTGCTTTATTTGTTTAGAATTTATCCTAATTGCATTATTGGTTTTATTTTGCTGTAAATGTAATTTAATGTTTCTGCGACACTCGATTAGGTCTACAACATAAGATACCACGTAAGTTTTACTGAATTTAAGATACATGATATTATAAAGCGTAAAATAAACGTAATTTTATGTTTTGTTACAATATTAATATTAATTATTCTGTTAAACATGAATGCAGAATGCAAACAAAATTTATTTATGTGCATAAATAGGTTAAAAGTATTCTTAATGAAGAAACCTTAGTGAGATATATTATCAAAACATAAGTATTTTATTTTTAGCTCTTCATACTTAAATTTTTGTCTGTAGAGTTTTCGAGTGCTGAAGATCCATTAAATGATATTTTCCTCTGAACAGTATAGTTATTTGCCAATATAATTTTGTAGTACAGAACAGCAGATATAAATAATTTTGGCATGTTTGAGCGTACACAACACTATTATCCACATTTATGCTTTAAGTAAAACAGTATACAAACAAATATCTAAAGGCTACAACCATGTCCCAAAGAAACACAATTGTGCTCTGAAAAATAGTTTTAACTTATTTGTTTTCGTTTTGTTTGATTAGATAATTTTGAAAAATGCATAAACATAAAACAATTTAGATTTTTTCCTGATAGTTTAATGCACAATTTTGTTGCTTCGTTTAAACTTACACATCTCTTAGTCCTGTTTCTTTAAATATCGTACATATAAAGCAGTAAATTTACAATGAAAAGGACATTTCTTATTTACATAGTATAACAATATTTCAGAAGGGTTAGTCAGGTAATAATCTAAGCTCTGTACTATTATTTTATATAATAGAACAGAATATGCAGACTAAAAATATCCTGCAAAACAAAAACATATTTTCCTTGTTTTGTTTAATGAAACTTGGTGCTGCTTTATTAAAGCAGGTCAACACAACATTTGCTATGGACATGGTTGCTGAGTTTAGGAATATAAAACTACTCACACAGTTCTTGTTTCTCTGGCTTATCACAGGTACTTTGTCTGCTATGTTTTAGGTACAGGGACTAGTTTATGGTTATTTAAGTTGTAAAGGAATGCTTCTCTTGTCTGAGGTACATATCTTTCAAGCTGAAGTCATTGCGTTGAAATTAATATACTTATATTAGGAAATTTTGTGCTAGATTGCAAAGTAGTTTACTGCTGTTAAGGAGATGTCTCCAAATGTGTCTTTAATGATGATGGTTTAATTTGACACTAGATTTAAAAAGAGTTTTCAGCCTTTTTTTTCATAGTGGCGTATATAAGTTCATGAAAAGCTAACAAATCTGCACTCCGGTGCTGTTAAATTTAAACCTTTTAGAAGGTAAAATTCACTTTTATTGCGGCTTATACTCTTAGCATTTTTGTGTCAAAACAGTGGATATTGTCAAATCGTTTGAATATGTCTTGAAACCTAAAACATAAACGTGCGTTAGAGAAATTTAATTCTCTCGTTCTAGAATAGCTTTAAGCTACAAAAGAAAAAGTAAAAAAAAAGTAAAATGCGATAGGCCTTGTTAAACCAAAGGGGATTCAGCTTGTTAGGATATTAACCTGCAGACTGAATTCTGTCCTGAAATCTATTTAAATATTCTTACTATATTGATAACAGTAATAATATAAATATAACAACAGTCAATAGTTTGCATTACATCTACTTCAAAAAATCTATATTTCTAAGACCTTTCAGATGTTCCCGTTTCGGAGCATCTTCCAGGCTTAGATGTCTCCTATGTAATAGGCCCTTATTTACAAACGCTTTGAGGAAAAAATGTATAAATATTCCCTAGCTGCCATTGGAAGAGACTCGTGAAGAATTAGAATGACATATTTATTTACTGTTTAAATAGGCTCATTTATGGAAGAAGAATGTGAATTATTTTATAAGGAAAATACTTTGTTTGTATTGTAGTGCTATAGAAATATAACATTTTCAAATGCGAAAAGTAAGAATTTTTATTGCGTGAAAGAATTGACTGGTTAATATGCGAACTCCAGCGGTATGTGCAGCAAAAAATGTTTTTTGTGGTAGAACACTAGTAACCTACGGTTGAAATACGAATAAAATATTAAAATACAAATTATTTTGGGGGTATAGCATACACTTGCATAAACTAAGCGAACTTTCATATCAAAGTAAATGGTAAATAAAGAAGTGATTAAAAATGTTAACTGTATTCGCTGAAGTTCGCCACTACTGGATTTAGTAGCATTATAAAGCGTTTTAAAATGTTTTATTACAGCTCTCAAAGCACCGAAAACAGACATTCTGACAATGCATATATAATATAAACGTGATATTTACGTACACGAAAAATACCCAATTACTTCTGAGATTATCCTTACACCACGAACATCAGCGCTGCTAATCCTACGCCATTTTATTTTATTACAATACACCTACGTCACATCTATTCTACGTAGAGTAATTACGTTATATGCTGTACAAAGTCAGTCTCAAACGCCAGTGTTTCAATATGTTAAACAACAAGTGCATAGTTTAAAGGTAATCTGAGAAAAAGTTAAGTTTGACGAACTCCTACCGTACTGTAAATGAAGCAAATGTCTGATCGTTGTTTATAATGTAAAGAATTTAACAAATAGCTGTATGAAATTCATGAGCTTTACATTTATTACCGCAAGTCATATCTGTCATTTTTAAACAGTAATGAAAAGAAGGGAAGAATTGAGCCTAGCAGGGATAGTAGGAACATAAATAGGTTAGATTCCAAATGAGGGAACTATATTTTATACTTAATTTAGGCACAATTTAGAACGATTCAGTTCTAGAATTAAGATTTAGACATTTCTTTTCACCAAACACTTGTGCTCTCTGGTTAAGAGAAGGTTACTTCTTATGTGGATCATAAAGTCCTTAAAAACTAAGACCAGCAGAGCCATCTGCTCAGCGCAAGTTAAGCCGGCATCTAAAACTAATAATAGCTAATGTATTGAAAAGTATAAGTATACTTTTAAACTGTTTCAAATTCCGATTACATACGACAAATGTGTAATGAAATTTCCAATGGTCTTAGCAGAACAAGCATTACAGCGGGCGCATCTCTTAAAATTTCTTCATCGGGGTATCTAAACTGAAAAAAACTGGCAAAAGAAGGAAATGTGATTGACTTCTTAAGACCACAGTCTTTATATGGCATAAGAAAGATAACGATTAGAACCACGACATACTAACAGACCAAACACACTTAAGAATGTGGAATTTCTCAGTCAAGAACTGTAAATAATTCTTATTAAAACATCCGATAGCACCCTAGTTAAAGACCTACTCAATAGGAATAGAAAGCAAACTAGGAAAACTATAGGAATGATTACTGGACAAGAGCCATTATGGACGATGGGACTCTACCAATGGAAATCCCACATGCCATGTGTGAAGTCTGATGAGATTGTAAAACAGCGTGAAACTCTTGAAAGACACAAGGACATTTCTATTAGGATACAAATCTTTAGAAGATGTATTTTGTAAGCTTGAAGAAAAACTATTTAAACATTTCAACGCCAATCAAATCGCATTGCTGTTTTACGCATGATGTTAAAACGCCAGATGAGAATAAGACTGAAGATTGATGAAGTTGATGATAGTAAAGGGTGAGGACTAATGTTTTATGCGTATTATATTTTTGTACTGTCTGATCTAGAGGCTGAACCATGCCAAAGTGCTTCTCAGGAACGAATTGGAATTCTTCGGAAACCATCGCTGCTGATGGCGATGACATACTTCTATCTGCATCCGCTTTTCCTTCAAACCATCCCTCCAAAAATCTTATCCGAACTCGGCTTTCCGCTCCGGGATCTGTTTCTAGACAAAGGTTTACCATTTGAATACTATCAGATCAAGTACTGCTGGGAGCTGGAGAGATGGCTAGCGATATATGCGAGGGTAGGAGGCTTTATATATCAAGTAAAACATTACTCACTGCATGTGTATCATCTATTCAAATACTTGAGATTCTGTCCATTCTCATAGAGTTCACAAAAGCAGAATATTAATAGTTACATTTATTGTCAGCACATTCCTCTGACTAGTTTTACTGTTACAGTACCACATCTCATAAACGATCTTCGCTTGGATGAACTAGCTAAAGCAGGAACTAAGATTGACTTCTTAGGCATTAGCCTAAGCTTTTTGTGGCATTAGCAGGATAATGCCTAGAATCATAGTATATCAAGGGGCCAAAAAAGCACTTAAGATGTGGAATTTCCCGGTCAAGAACTGTGCAAAATTCTTGTTATAATATTTAATAGCACCTGGCTAAGAACGTACTCAATTGGGAAAGCTATTGGAATGATTACTGGACATTGGCCATTATGGACGATGGGACTCTACCAATGGAATCTCCAGCTCCCAGCAGTAACACACCAACTGTCTTATGAGATGTGATGAAACAGTTTCGCATGCAACCGTATCGGGAAATCCCTCAGGGTTTCGGAAATTGAACTCGGGATATCCGGAATAGTTGTCATTTTATTTTAAAATTACAATAACGTTAAAAAATATAATTAATTTTATTTCATCTGACCAGCATTTTCAAGGTACAACTTACTTTATAAATGGGTATAAGTGCCACCTGCTAAACTTATGAGACACTCAGTGTTATTGAACGTTTCTTGTTGCTTTCAAATACTGTATGCTCCAGTGTATTTCAAGTCGCACATTGAGATAATGAAGAAGCAGCTTCATTTTCGAACAAAACATTTTTGTTTCATTAAAAAGAGACATGAGTTTTTTCATTTCTACATGCGACTGTCGTTGAGAACGGGAATGGCGGCAAGTGCGTCATCAATTCTTTGAATTTCCGTGCGCCCTTTATCAGAGAGAGCTCTGCATGTGAATGTAATATTCATTGCCAGCAGACGAATTAACTTTGGGAACGTTGACGTCATTGGGCTGAAAGTGGGGGTTGGAAAACTGTGAATGGTGAAGGAAGCTTCTCATAAACCAGAGACCACGTACAATCAAATATGCTTTACACGTACACTACCCCTCTCTTCCTCTCCGTCAACATCAGTTTCGCGCACGTACATTTGTTTTTTTAAGATAATTTCAATTTCCAATGTGCGTTATTGCACTAGTATAATCAAACATCCGTTACTCTATCTCTGGACAGTTCGTTTCATTGAGCACATACACGAAAAGCAAGATATCAGTGCAAATACAAGCGATATCCCATTGATTAGAAATTGCTTCAACAGCACGTATTGTACAACTTTGTGAGGTCCGCCAGAGTAATTATCATTCAAAGCTGCAGTAGATAAAGGAACATTCGTTAAATTGCCTTTTAACTATAAAAAATTTAAAACAAGTTTTAAGTAGTTGTAGAGTGTAGACCTCTATAACAACAACTGAAAACAAAACAAATGTTTAAAGAATAATGAAATCGAATATGTTTTGTAGTTGCGATTATAGAAATTAGTGGCACTGAGTAAGCAAACCATTAAAAGGTTATTAAAACGATATCATCTGTATACCTTTGGAATACAAATATTTGCAAGAATTTAGTGAAAGAATACTTTCAATGATGATAATAAAATGATCAAGAAAATCAATACAGCGTAGAACTACTATCGAAGGCACAAACTAATAGCAGCAATTAAATGCGACAATAGTTATAGTAAATAATATTTAATTTTGATGCAAAATAAAATATAAACATTGTGTATTTATTAATATAAAGGGATAAATTAATTGTAATTGCAAATTTGTCCTATTATATTTACACGGTGTCCCAGGATCGCCGCACATTTTTCCAAGTTGTACTCTCATGTACTTTCATGAAGCACATGCCATATTGGTTGCATCATTCAGGGGTTTTAAGGATGGATAAAATTAGACATATGTACTTTTTTTTTTTAATTTTCTCTGTAATATTTTTATAATCGAAAAGGATACAAAACTAACATTCAAGCGATACACAGTTAATAAATGCAGTTTCCTTCTCTAGTTATATTAAACGTAATTTCTTTTAGTTGCTAATAACACTAAACTACAGAATTTAGTGTGTAGCGTATTTTTTAAATGACAGTTTTGTGAAACAAAGTGACCAACTAAAAAAAAGCACGAACTGTCTGTAATACTGTTCTAAGCTGCTGCTGCTATTGCTTTAAGGAGTATTTTGGGTTGACTATTCCGAAAAATTATATGGAGATTCTAGAACACCGTACATATTATACATATTATACAACATTGTTAGCTTTAATTTATAATTTTTTATGTTTTCTGTAGTCACTGCCTTCCTGAAATTCTGTCGCGACATTGTATTTATTTATTTATTTGATTGTAAGGCTGTCATCTAGTTATAACTGAACACTTTCAATGCGTCTGTATACTTTTTCAGTGCATGCTCAATAAAACATACTTCACATAAAGGTAGGCTTAAGGACATTTTAAATTTAAAGAAGCGTTTTTGTATGCTCATAACCACTAATTTTGAAATTGATATTAGTAGACGTAAGAAGTTACAAAAATGTTGACCGTAATTACTTTCGTTATAAAAATTGGAAACATTGGTACATATTCTATAAATAATTGCATTTTTCAGAGATTTGCACTTAAATGACACAATTTTCCACACTCCAAAACTTTTTGATGTTGGAGTGTTGAAAAATTAGGTCTTTTTCTGTTGGTCCGCAACATAAATATGTTTTAGATGTAACGAAAATAGTGCAATCATGTACAGAAAATAATTCTCTAACAAGAACTTTATTACAGTTAAAACGAAATTCCTTTTATTATGCAGAAGAGACCTATTTAATATAAGTTATCACTAATTTTATATTTAACGTATATCATAGTTCTAAACTACATCTGTAGGGCTTTAGTCATATGGAAAGGTACTAAAATGACAGAAATGAAGATAGTTTAATGACCGATATAATTTTACTGTCCTAACTTGTTCATATTCTTTGACACACATATTAATACGTTTCTATACAAAAGATTATAAAACAATCTCTAGTTTTTTTAAACTGTAATGTTTTATGGAATTATTAGAAGCAGAGAAATCTGCTAGAAGAAGCTTTGGGATCATGTCTTCAGGTAAACTCCATCCATTGACCATACTCTCGATCCAAGTGTCATCAGCAACTGCGGTTCATCCGAGGCCTTATCAGCAAATCTTACTTCAGTCTTAAGGTCTAGGTGCCGAAGAAGATACTTAGGCTAACAAAGGAGTGGCTGACGTTAGAAATGAATGTTTGCGGCGGGCGACAAGGAGCTACACTAGAAGCCGACCTATATGGGAATGGCTTAACCTCACTTATGGAGACTATTTGGGCAAGGTGCAAAAGGGGGCCAGCGAAGAGCGCTCCATTTCCTTGCACTTATCATCTTTCACCGCTGTCTGGACTCTTGTTGCTTGCATTACAATGTACGTAACTGCATACTTAGCTTTATGCAGCGAGTTTCTTGAGCCCGCTCAGCTCCTCTACCAATGACTCTTCATTGCTCACGAATCTCTTTTGAGGTCGGGGATGCTGCTGAGGTTGTGCAGCGTTCTCTGTTCCCTGCAAAGACAAAAAAAGTTTCTTATTGCGCTTATTGTCCCTTTCACCTACAGTTAAACACACTTTTATACCAGAATGAATGTAGCGTTCTAAATTCAGAAAGATGCTTACAGATGTTCTTTTGATCTTGCACCAAGCAAGTCTCAGATCTCTGCTTTTGTTGTGAGTTTAGCTAAACACTTAATGTATATAGCAAAAGGAACATTAAAACATTCGTTTACTTTTCTTTGTCAAAAATAATGTTTTAGTTCCAGGTTAAAATTTAAAAATAAATTTATAGAAACTACTAAATGTTATCTGAAATAAACAAAAACTGGAAGATGGCAAAAGTAATTAAGATATATATAAAAAGAATAGAGCGACTGTAGTAGTAGTAGTAGTAGTAGTAGTAGTAGTAGTAGTAGTAGTAGTAGTAGTAGTAGTAGTAGTAAGTGTATCTTTATTGTTATAAAATTCTATATTCACACTACACATATATTTTATGCATGGGTCGTAGACCGTACATGCTGATGTATGGTACACAATTAGAAAGAGGAATAAATAATAATGATAAAATTACATCAAAACACTAAAAATGGGGAAAAAACATTTATTACAGGTATATGAATGCAAACATAATATATATTATTTATAAATACACTAGTTATTGCGTTTTAACCAGCAAATAAATAGCTTCTAGCTTAGCGCATTTGGGCTACGAAAATACCCATATCCAGCCAGTTAGTGTAGTTCGCAAACAAGTCCTAGCATGCCAGTTGTCCTCTAGTTGCCTTAAAGAGATTTTCTCAGGTGTATCCAGTGGGTACATCCGGTCAGAATATTTATCCAATCCTTATCTCCTCCACAAAATGGGCAGATTTTCCTATCAGAACTATTCGTTATTTTTTGAGCCTTCCAACTTTCCAGTCTAAACCAGGCCACTCCTGATCTTGATATTCTCCCTAGAAAGAGCATATATGCCTTTCTACCCCAGGTTAAATTAATTTCATTCGACAGGCTCAAGGACATTTTCATGTTACATTTTGGCTCGACGAAATGTGAAGTGTAGATGAAAATATCATAAACAGAAACAAAACGTCAACTTGGAAGCTTTAGTAATTCCTAGAAGGGAAATCAGTTATATTTTTCATTCCTCTAGAAGAGTAGACTTGATTATCTATTTCAATTTCCTTCAATACTACCCTAAACCAAATTGCAGTGTTGTTGTTTTGAACTCACTGCTGCCTTCTAGTGGCAGACTCCGACTCAACTTTAATTTTCTGTCCAGCGAATAGCAGAAATCCTAATGAGATTTGCATTATCTACCTACATGCTATGCGAGCATAATATAGAAAGTGCAGATCGTTTAAATGCAAAAAGGCGAGGGAAAACAAAAACAATTTAGTATGAAGCTTAATATGTTTCGCCGTTCTATTTGTGTTAGGCAACTTCTCGACTTTGGTGTAACGCGAGTTAGTATCATTTAAAGGCGTAACTTTAAAATTACGCAGCATTAATTTGTTTGCGGCATTTCAAAGGTGAAACGCCTTATCTACTTTCTAGCATCTCAAAATGATATACAGGATGTAGCAGAAATAATGGAACAATTTAGGAACGAGTTATTCACTCGAGAACAAGAAAAACGTGTTCATATAAACATATATCCGGAAAATGTTTAAGGTTTATTATTGAAAGACAACCTTATGGGGCAATGTAACGAGGGCTTCAGATTTTATCGATAAATTTACGAACAACGAAGTTTACCTTGAAAGAATCTGAAACTCTATTTGTATATATTTTAATTATTAACGAATAAAATGAAAAAGAAGCAAATAATCTATCCATAAAAGTTTATGTAAATGAGTATTTACATAAACTTTTTGAAATTATCAATTCATACAAATGCTAAAAATGCCCGCTTTAACATATACTTGGACACGGCACGCCCTTTCAAAGACCGCAATACAGTGTCGAATGATTTTGCATAATTCGAAACCTTAATGAAGCGTCTCTTCATTTGGATTGTCTTTTGCATAGCTTGGGCTTTAAGGTGTCCCCATAGATAAGAAAGTACAAATGTAAATAGGTTTCTTTGGCAACACATCAATCTATGACACATTAGCAGAACGACTTGTATCGATAACATAATTTGATTGAATGAAACGGTTAATTATTATTTGTAATGAAACTTGATTGTTGAATTCTACCTCGAAGTGCATAGAAAATAAATTTTCATTAATAACTCATAAACCCGGCATTTTGGAATTTGCGTTTTTTTTTGTTTTGTTTTGTTTTGGTGTGAGGAACTGGTCCCCAGAGTATTGCGTTACATCCTGTGTATTTGTGCGTTTTTCAATACGATCAGCACTGTTTCTTACTTATTAAACTAAATTGCAACAAGCATCTTATAACACATTTTAGCACATTTTCTGCATAACGATAATCTGTATTAAAGCGGTTAATCTTGCAGACAAAATTATCAATGAATATCATATTTAATTATTATATTCAAGCCCTAACAACTTTAACCCTAACTAAAATATTTGGCAGTTGTCTTACGTCATTCAGAAAGGTAATTGGATTATGGCACCGAATTAATTAAATTATTGAAATTGTATTATTTCTATAATTTTTATTTCTATTGAGCAATGTGCGCATTTTTTCTTCTGGCAGAATATAGAACTAAAGCTTTTTCTCCATGATTCTTTGTGATCTGATTTGTTTATATTAATTAGCATAGTGTATGTTTTGAGAAATTTTAAATATTTATCTTCTCTTAATATTTTCATGTTTTAATTGTCACCACTATTATTATATTACCGCCATGGGTGGCCGAGATCGTTAAGACACGGACTCGTGAGCAGGAAGTCTGAGGTTCGAATCCCGCTAGGACCGTCCTCTCTTAACAGGTTTTTTCCAGGCTTTCCTCAGTCCTCATAAATGGAAAATGCCGAGGAAGTACCCTAAACTTAGGGCTGAAACGTTTCCTTCCTTAAAAAAAATCCTTTCCCAATATATTATTTCATTTCATGTATCATTAGTGCCCACCGCCTGTGGTGTCTCAACAGTAAAAACGGACGTTAAACACTAATTAAAAACACTATTATTAAGCACCATCTAATAAGATGCGTTGAACTACAGCATGATATATAGAAATTTGAATTCATAAAGTATATACATTTAAATTGACTTTATTTGTAGTATGTGTAAATAGATGCGCTGTTCAGGTGTGTTACCAATAATCGCATACGTAGTGTATAGCTATTTTTTGGACATACAGAATGATTAAGCAATGAACCGAAACATTTCCTTGCATAGTTAAAAATATTAAAATGGAGGTGCATCAGAGCGATTCCCTAATTCTGATAAAAAATGAAACCATCGAGGAGTGGAATGATTTAGTTAATCGAACTTCATTCTATCTCCTTTTTGTGGTAGTAGAAATCTTTCCGTTTTCTGACTATTGTTTTATTTGCTACATCTGTTTAAATAGAGCGCATCTTTCCACTAGCACCTGTAATACTGTGGTATTTAGTAGTGATGTAAACACGACTTGTCTTCCTTTGATAGCATACAGTAAACAACCACCTCATGAATATCCAGCGAGTAATGAGTAAAAGCGTTCAACAAATTCAGGATTTGAGTGCCTTTTCCAGGAAAATGCAAGTAAACTTTAACCCACTGCACGTACTGGCCAGCAAAATTACCATCTCTTACGGTTTTGCCCTTTGGCATCATAAGCGTTTGTCGTAATTAGCTTCGTTGCCGTAGTCTATTATTAATTCATTGAACAAGAGCAGCGTTGTCGCTTTGGATTTTCGTCGAGAGTAACGCGATTCATTATACTGTATATCACTTAGCTAAAAAACCATTTTCTAACTTGTTCAGCGTTGTCTACCGTCTGAAAAAAAATAATAAAAAAACTGGGCGCAGTTGATGTTTAAAGACAAATCGATCTCATAAAATTTTGTTTATAAAGGGCTTTAATATTGCCTATTAAATGGAAAATTTATCAGCAATAATAATTTGTTTCAATATATGAAAAATGTATAGTAAAAATCGCCCAATAGGAATAAAAATAAAAAAAAAAATCATTTCGAACATAATTTTATTTATTCAACATAGTTCGGAGTCTTTTATTATTTGTCTGTCCTGGTGTTGCAGTGGTTACCATACTGGCCTCCTAAACCCAAGATCGCGGGTTCGAGCCCGGCCATGACCGATGGATTTTTTCGGGCGTAAAAATCCTAAGTATGGCTTTCTTCGGAAGGGAAGTAAAGCCGTGGGTCCCGTGTCGTACATTTGCGGCACGAAAAAGAACCTCAAGCCTGAAATAGAGACCTCTGACCAAAATTTGTCGGCCGTTTCACGCCCTGTGTTGAATGGGACGCTGATGACCTGAGATGTTAAAGAGTGTCCATAAATAAACCAATCAATCAATCAATCAATCAATCAATCAATGTCTTTTATTATTTGTGATATAACGCTTCTACCTAAAGACAAACCAGCATTTAAGGGCACATTAACATTAATTTTTTAATTCCTGTTTTTTTTTCTTAAAAATTAATCACTGAATATTGCTATATATTTTTTTTTCTAACTAAAAAATTTAACATTCATTTTAGACCTTTTGAAGTTTAAAACATTACCTTTTGAAGTTTAAAACATTTAAGATTTAAATGGCTGCATCACCTGCTTCTACAAGGCAAACTTCTGTCCGTTTTTGGCCCATTTGACGTCTAGTATCTTTTTAGGGATATATATGGTCTAACCTGGATATTCTACTGGCTTGATAACAACTGATCTATTTACAGATATATCTATAACCCAGAACTTCTGAAAAATATTACATGGGAAAACCCAATTCTCTGAATTCCTTGAATTGGAATAGATATCCTAAGACAAGTTTTTGCATGAAAAGCAATTGTTGATGACTCAGTAACTTGTTTCAATGATAGGACTATAACTAGGAGTAAAGTTCTAAGAAATATGCGAATTATTCCCTAAATGCGTGTAAAAATATTACAAAAGTGGATAAAGCAAAATGTCACAGTTAGACTTTAAAATGAATATGTCCAAGAAAACCACCTATGTGGTAAAGAGAATGAAGAAAAAAATTATTGTGAAACATAAAGTCACTAATAGTTTCAGAAAACATACCAAAAAGAAATATTATATTGTAAATATACCCTTTTTGTCATTAACATTTTACTGCCAACTTAAGTTTAATTCATGTAGAGTAGATTTACCCAGAAACTATTAAACCTAATGATGTGAACATATTTGTTTCTTTTTCATGTCTATTAAAATAATCTGAATTATTTATAAATGTGACATTGAGTAATATATTGCAAAATTAGTAACCATAAACATATTTTATCACAAGTAATATCACCAGAGGGTCTGAGATTACCGATAAATTCACAAACATAGTGAGTATGAAAAGCTCAGACACTCGAGTGATATTTATTAGGACTATTTCACGAATAAATTAAGAATTTAAATATAATTCCACTTAACTTGGCTTACAAAATTGTAATAACTGTATATTTGTACTTAACTTTTTCAAGCAAACTCGTGACAGAAGAATCACACATATATATATATATATATATATATATATATATATATATATATATATATATATATATATTTGAAAATCGTGCACTCAATATTAACATTTGTATAAAATGTTATACTTACGAAAATCTATTCAGAACTTGTGAGACTAAAATGGACAAAAGTCGACTATTACAATCGCTATCGTTCGGTTTTCTAATAACAACTGAGGGAAAAAAAAGATAACATACAGTGTCTATTTTCATTTGTATTCTGTGGTTTTTACTAAACCCAAGATCGCGGGTTCGAACCCGGCCAGAACCGATGGCTTTTTTCGGGGTGTAAAAATCCTAAGTATGGCTTCCTTCGGAAGGGAAGTAAAGCCGTGGGTCCCGTGTCGTACATTTAAGGCACGAAAAAGAACCTCAAGCCTGAAAGAGAGGCCTCTGAGCAAAATTTGTCGGCCGTTTCACGCCCTGAATTGAATGGGACGCTGATGACCTGAGCTGTTAAAGAGCGTCCATAAATAAATCATTCAAAAATAAAAGTATTCTGTGGTTTTGAATTCCTAATTATAAGATCAATTTGCACATTTGACGCATCACTAAAAAGCGTTTAAGAACCCTCTATTTTGCATTATGATTGTCGATTGTCCGTGCTTTTGTCGCTATCAATAGCTCCCCACCGCCTCTAGCAAAAGTGGTCAGTGATGCGTGTTCAGGAATTATATAGTGGAGGTATAGAGTTGGCTCCACTGACCACAAGACAAATGCACGGTACGTGTTAAAAAGGAATTTGATAATTCCTTTTCGATAATTTCACTCCGTAATCCGGCTATGATTGGTCAAAATTCAAACTTTTGTTTTGTTTCATTGGTCGATTTTAAGATGACGTCTCAGAAGCGAAATATTCCATTTAATTTTGTATTAATTTTCATGATATTTAATGAAAAAAACTAATTAAATAGCACACACACACACACACACACACACACACACATATATATATATATATATATATATATATATATATATATATATATACTTCACTCTGGCCCAAAGTTGTTGAAAACATAACACTAAATATGGTAAAATATTAAATTATTTATAACACTATACCCAAGGTTGATAGCAATAATAGATAACAAGGAACATTTTCCCTATTTTTTTAAAAGCATACAAATGAGCATTTGTACTCGTTTTTATATATTTGTATGTAGAATATAATTTATGAACGTGGTTTAATGAAAACGCGTTTTTTGTAGTGTCGTATGTTAACGCCCTCTTAGATCGTGGATTTTTATATAATTTGTACACTACAATGCTTTAATTATCACTTCTCTCCCATCATCATCATAATCATCTTTTAATATTTTAATTTCTTTTATAATTCTTTTTCTCTCATATTTTTTTAAAAAAACTTATAAACCACCTATTTGGCAAACTCACTTGAATTTAATTTTATTAACAAATTCCTGTCATTTTATTAACATTAATGTTCTTATACTCTGCGATTATACAGTCCATCCTCAAGAAATCTTATCGTTCAGAATTTACATGTAGTAATTTACTTTCAAACGCAGCATACAAAAGTATAAAAAGAAAACAGAAATACAATACTTTGAAGTATATATAGGATGTAGATAATAACTACACTTATTTATCTACTCACAGCTCATTTTGGAAGAAAAATCAGTTTACATGTCCATCACATGTAAATATCTTTCAGAGAGATACATCCGTAACTAAGTAATATTTTTGCTCAATATATTTTACTTCTGGACCATGTTTAGTGCTACAACATTGGTACAGTTCCCTGGATACAATAGGCTAGCACTCTATAAGGACGTTGCTGGGGGCCAAAAGGTTAAGTCTGAGCTATAAATATCTGCTTTGAAAACGCTATTTCAAGACCTGCTTCTAAAGCCCCGGGATTTTGACTCGGAGAAGGGATCGCGTTTTCATGAATGGAAGCCCTGAGTCCCGAGGGCGGGCGAGGTTTTTTGGCAACCTGCCCAGCTTCTGACGTCATTGCAGTTGTGTGTGGGCGAGGAAGAAGGAGAGGGGCGCAAGGGGTTTCATGAATGGGGAGGTAGAGGAGGGTGGGAGAATCGAACCCGGTGCCTAGCTGGGGCTGAGGCCTTCCCACGTCTCCTGCCAGGGACCTGCAAGGACGCCCCCGCAAGTTCCATTCACTGCGGGCCCCTGCGCATCCTCATTTTCTTTGTTTCACCGCACATCTATTTATAGACCCCCTTCTCCATTTTTGCCTACTTTTCCTCCTTCATCCACTGGCTATTAGAATTCTTAAAGAAGCTTTTCGCTTTATGGTAATTTCTGTACTTGCTTTACATTGAGATGCGACAATTAGTTTCTCTTTCTATGCCTCAGTTTCATTTAACGTTTCCCATTCTCCTTTCCTTTGCAACAGTTTTATATCGGGTAACAGCTGCTATTTCTGCAGCTCTGGGTAATATGCTGTGTACATACAGCTAAATATGTAAAAGACGCATTTATGTTTATGCACTTTATTTTCTGGTATATTTATGAATATATAACCTAAGTAATGTAGTACAAGGGATAAATAAAATATACATTTTCAGGTTGAAACTTTTTAAATCGCAGACTTCTATAAGCACCCGAACTTGGACAAATTTTGAAAGTATTACGTTCCATGTGTTTAGCGCTTGTAGTATGCTGTAGATCCTCTAAATATTTTATTGGTGTAGCGTAAATTTCATTGAGTGTAGAGGGTCACTTTAGTCTCTGAACTGTAGGACAGAGCTTCATAAAACTTACGCCGGCATTGCAAGGAAAATGCGCCGGTGTTTCGTCATGCATGGAGCACATTTCTCACCTTCTATTCAAGAATAGAAGTTAAAATTATCCTGAAAACACTGCAGTAGCAGGGTTAAGTTGCTACAGAGAAATAGCTGACATATAAAAACATATTTTCACATTCTTTTACATAAAACACTTCCTGGCTTATACAATATAACCTGAAGAAAGATTCCATAGTTACAGAGGCGGTAGTGAGGCATGGGTGCTTTAGAATTGTATTATATTGTTAACATAGTAAGCATAGCAATTTGCCTGGAAGGGACACTAAGCTCATGAGTGAAAAGATGGCGCTTTAGTTTCTTTAAAAGTTAAGCGACATCCCTTCAACTTCCTCTTTTTTTAGTGAGATGTGAAGCCGAACTGACCAGCCAGATTTTCCATAGGGTCATCTATGGATTAGAGGCATATAATTTGGTCAAAGAAGTAAATTTGGGTATTAAAAGCCATATTAAAACTTCAACTATTTAACGCTATTAAACCCCCAATAACTAATCCTATGTGTGCAACAGAATCAATAAACTAGTTTTTAACATGAAAGTAATATTATAATTTGATTTATAACAATTTTTAAATAAGACTTCTTCATTTATGATCCAGTAGCTAATTTTTAGAATAAGGATATAATAAATTAAAAGCGATTAAACTTTGACTACATCCCATAATGTCATTACTAATGAGTTTAAACTACGCGAGTACTCTTTTAGGCGAACGGCAGATAATTAGTACCTCACAGTAGTATGGAACAAAAAAAAAAAAAAAAAAAAAAGTCCGTTTAAACATACATATACTAAAATCAACATTTTTTTAGTTACGGCCTTATTTTGTTCTCCTGACCTTAACCCTCTAAGTTTCTGACTTTGTGGACATTTAAATGCCATGGTGTATGCAGTTCCCATAAATTATGACATACAATATATAAGAACGCGTGTTCAATGCCTGTGATGCAATCTGACACGAACCAGGGGTCCGAAAGAGTGTCCAACTCCATCAGACCTAAGAAGGGTGGAAGATTACATTACAATGGAAGGCGATCATATCGAACACATGTTATAAAAAGTAGATCAAAGGCAGTGGTGATAATTGATAGTGGTGATAAACAACACAGTAGTAGGCCATAACTTAAGATGTTAAGTTTACAACCAATGGTTATAGGAACTTTCTTGTTTTGTTCCATACTACCACTTCTGTAACCTTTTATGCAATGTTTCCTCTTTATTTCTTCCCAAAGTGCCCGAATAGTAAAATAATTTATCTTCAGATTTGTTTCTTTTTTTTTTCTTTTAGTAGCATCGGTTTTGAAACTCTCAGTATACAAGACCGTAAGATATTGATTTTAGTACCATGTTTGTAGGTAGTTATTTTCTTGTTTTGTTCCATACTACTGCTTAAGTAAATGTTGGAACCGTTTTTTCACGACGCCTGTACGCATATATTTTAGTTAGGAAGTTGCGAAGCAGAAAAATGAATTCTAATTAATGTCATTTTTCTTTCCTTGCTTTCTTAAATCTATATCTATAATGCAATTATGAAGAATGAATTTATTGAAACGACATTTATTGTCATAACTTAATTTGTTATGGAAACAAATATTTTAAATTTGTTAGAGGAAAACAAAATGTCAAGAGATATTGATGAAATTATAATCATGTTCTATTGAGGTACTACTGAAAGCAGCACCTGCTGATCAAAAAATCTCGAAATGAAGGGCGAAGGGATTTTCAATGAACGTGAGACCCATGACGGTTCCAGCTATTTATTAGATATCAACCACTCGTGTGCATAGACTATGGAGAACACATAGGAGATTTGCAAGTTATTCCATACATAAGCATATATAGATTTTCAGAAGAATTTGGTATATGAAATATACGGCACATTGTCATATAGGCAGTCTAAGAAAAACATACAGAAAAACATATCTCATTAATTAATGCCAGAGAAATCTCAGCGCTGAGATTTCTTCAATCAACTTATTAATCCTGGATAGTGGATGGTAGAGAGTGTTAGAGGATGGTAACTTATAATAAAAAGCAGGAATTTTAAAGCAATTCTGACACTCAAAAACTGCTTGATGATTGAAATAATGTAAAATTCTGGTACAATTATGAAATACTATTGCACTCTTTAAAATAATTCTGAAGTTCTTGAAAAATTTTACGATATTTTCGTTCAAAGATATCCGGTTGGGTACAGAAATAGAATTCTGTCGCAACAGGACAACGCAACGCACCAAACCGCTGTAAAAAAACATAGCACGCGTGCAAACAAACAGCACAAACAGGGTCGAAGGGGATCGGAGCAACAATTTTATCCGATAATTCCATTCTATAAATAGAACTAAATTTCTGATGCTATATTGGCCGTTGACACTGTTTGGCACAAAAAATAAATAAATATACGCTATTTTTCATGTGCGTTAATGTTAGTTGAACAAATAATGCCCTTTGCTATTTTTTCATAATTCGAAGTGTTTCGACGTAAATTGAAGTGAAACATTTGATGTTTACAAAATTAAATTTAGCCTCACTCATCTTAATATTGCATTCATAGCATTGATATTACCAAAGCTTAAAAAAGTGAGTAATCCTGGCTATGAACTAGTTTTTACTGTAAGGTAATGTCACATAATGGGCATTTACCCATTACTGCACTTTAAATTGATAAAGTTCACTATGCAAAGCATTAAGCAGGGTGTCCTATGTTTAGAGATAAAATAAACTGTAAGAGAGAGAAAATGGAATATAAACTTTTTTCCCCTTATTAAGCTGTGTTACCAGCTTTATTTATTGCTCTGGTGTCCCTTCTACCTTGTGTGTGTTCATATATTTTAGTGTTAATTAGTTTCTTGTTGACCTCTGGCATTTACGCATAGTTTCTGTGCTCAGATGGAATGGGTAATAAAATAAACGCCACGTAGCTATGGAGTCATACAGAGAATAAACTTATTAATATTGAAGCTTTCATAAAAAATATTTAATTATCACGAATATTTTGTGTTAAAGTCCGAAAAATGTTACGGCAGAAATATTTAAATTGTTCACTGAAACAAAAATTTTACAATTATTCTGTTCTTACTCAACAAAATAATATTGCAAAAAATGCAGTAATTCAATATCTCATACCAAAACACTAGTTTTTATACCATCCATTAACCTTATACATATTTCAAATTAATATAAGAAATAAAGTACTGCTAATTAACGTTTTTATGAAAAACAACATTAACGTTAATTATTAAATAGCAGTTTATGATACAGATATTAAAAGTACTATTTTATTTTTTGAATAGGATGTTAGCGAAACGAAGTCTGGGACACTTATAGGTAGTCGTTAATATTTATAAATAAGTTAGTAGTTGTAGGTTAAAATTTTTAAATAATTCAATTCGTTTATTGTTTCAATGAACGAATTAGTTAATTCTATAGAAAATATGCAGAAATGTACAAAAAGAAGAAATTTGTCAGTGGGTAAAAATAAAATGAGACAATAAAACATAATAAGAAACGAAAGCACGAAAGATATTTTGTGTATGTACTTATTGCGGAAAAGAAAGCATGTCATATAGAAACATATAACTAACAAGGATATTTTTTTCCAACATAAAAAAGAAACACACAAAAAAAATGTACACAAAATTGCACCATTGTCAATTACTTGAAGGCAGAAAGCCCATTTTCATTACTAAGAATTCACAGGCTATAAATATTGTGATACATGGGATGAAATGATAAGTTGGGACCTAACCTTGATTATAGAGGACAACCGTGAAGGGAATCGAACCCCAGATCCTCTATTCACGAATCCATTACTCAACGATCTTGGCCACCTATATTATGAACTAAATTAATTGCTGAAAACTTAAAAATGGTTCTTTGTGGTTCTTGTTATACTTTTGCTAATAAATGATTAGGATATATAAACCTGTTCCGATTTCAGACTTCTTAATTCCATATTGCTTTGGGTCTGCCAACATACTCTTGCCTACGGTTGATAACAGTAGTAGTAGTAGTAGTAGTAGTAGTAGTAGTAGTAGTAGTAGTAGTAGTAGTAGTAGTAGTAGTAGTAGTAGTAGTAGTAGTAATGTGTTTTCTTTGGATAATGATTTCGATTCATTCTGTTAACATGATCTTTCCCATTTTGTTTATTGTTTATTTTATTTTAATTTAACATATTTTAAAATCTTGCCTTAATTTTTATTTAAAAATTATATCTTGCTTGACATTTTAATTCATCTAAGAAATCCCATTTCAGATGTGCTGCCTTCTTGAGCTACTGGTGGCATTTGGACTACCAATCCGGAAGTCCTGGATTTGATTCCTGGTCAGGTCAATCTCTCTGGGTAAGTTTTTAAGGTTTTTCTTGAAGTTCTTGCTTACCCTGAGAAGGTGAACACCAGATAGCTATAAGCTGCTATGGATGCAAGCGCTTTAGTGGCATCATTATTCCATTCCATTCATCCCATAGGTTTAAGGAGCCCCCCTGGCGCACATAATCATATCATTTTCACTGTCATCTCAACGTAACGCCGCCTTGTAGATTTCGTTATTTTCCTTCGTCACTCTTTTGTATAATTCCATATTTCGATTCACATTATAGCGTAAACCGGATTTACTTTATAAAAAAATCAATTGTGTATCTCATAGTTATTGTTACTTAACATCCTTTTCTACACATTTGGTTAAGTGTTACTTTTTAATTATCTATATCAAAACTTCCCAGGAAGGATATGTTGCAGCCAAAATATTTAAAAAAATTATCTATTCTATGATTGTATAGTTTATTGGCATTTTACATTTTATTTGCCTTCTTACCCTGGAAGGCAACCATCCTGTTTTTTCCAGCTGAAATTTCAAAATTAATTTTTTTTAAGATCTTATTTTGTTTAAAAATCCATTTGTAGTTCAAACTCAGTTCTTGTTAGTTAAAAAGATTGAGTGACAAGCTACACATTGATTGATTTAAAAAAAATGATTGCTAAATTTTTGCGCAATTAATCAAATAATGTGGAAAATTCCTTTTTTTCTAAAATTGCCTATAAAAATGCTGTACCTACTTTCTCCAATGGTTTGAAGTAGTAAATTTTTTATTTGCTTATTTACGGACGCTCTTTAACATCTCAGGTCATCAGCGTCCCATTCAATTCATGGCGTGAAACGGCCGATACATTTTGCTCAGAGGTCTCTTCTTTCAGGCTTGAGGTTCTTTATCGTGCCGTAAATATACTACACGAGACACACGCCTTCACTTCCCTTCCGAAGGAAGCCATACTTAGGATTTTTACACCGGAAAAAATCCATGGTCCTGGTCGGGATCAAACCCGTGATCTTGGGTTTAGAAGGCAAGGTTGGTTACCACTACACCACCAGGACCGACTAAGTAGTCAATAAAAGCTAAGTGTATTCGTAGACTGAATTCTCTTATTTTGTTAATCAGTATGTATTTGTAGTAGTAGTAGTGGTGGTGCTGGTGTATCTTTATTATTATAAAATTCTATATACACATTACGAATATATTTCATGCATGGATCGCAGACCATTCATATGATTATATTTTATACATAATTTGTAAGAGGAAAAATTAATAAAAATATATCAATTCTAATAGTAAATATTTTTAATTTTTAATAAATGAGAAACGGTATTCACAGATATATGTTCTAAAACATATTATTTATAATTATACTAGTTATTGTGTTCAAACGAGCAAATAAATAGCTTCCAGCTTCGAGTACTTTGGCAAGGTAAATGCCTATATTCAACCAATTAGTGTGGCTTACAAACAGATATCAGCATGCCAATTGACTTCTAATTGCCTTAACTTTTTTCCCTGGGAATCTCATATGTTTCTAGTGGTAGAGGTAACACATTATCTATACATAATGTTCCCTGTCGTAGCCTGTTCTGTTCTTGAGTTAATTGTCCGGGATGGGTGCTGTTTGGCAACATTTATTCAATCAGTTTTTTTATTTTATTATTTCTAAGTTGATTACATTTTTACAGCTGATTTTGGTTTTTTTCAAAAATTTAAACACACGCATTCTCTAATTACTTGTTTTTTAATTAATCTATTCCAATGTTTTCACTACTTTTCTAGAATATTTTTCTTACCACAAACATTTATAATGTTCCTTCCATTTATTTTCGCTTATTACGTTTAATTATTCATTTTTAAATGTTTTATAAACCAAATATACAACTTTTGTTTCCTTCAGTAAGCTATTTGAGTTAGGGCCACCTTGAGCGCTTCCTAAGGGAGATAAAAGTCGCCGCATGTAAAGTTGGTAGTTTTATTGTAAAATTTATATTTTTACTGAAAGCATAACATGATACAGAATTTAAAACTCATAATATTAAGCATTAACCTTTGTTATAAGATATGTAAATGATGTCCCTCAGCGGCAATACATTGTCGACATCTTTGTATGTAATACTTATATTTCATCTTAACTTTTATTTCGTAAGCATGCGGCGGATCGGAACAGGTGCTTTGTAATTGAGAAAGCATATCTATCGTAACTTTTTAATTAGTTTATGAACAGTTTCTCTACACGGAACAAGATTGCCACGATATTTTCCTACAAATCGTCTTACCACTTCATTGCAAGAACAGATCACTTGTATCGTACATAAAAACTCGCTCTTAAACACACAATGACAAAACCTCCCTCAATCTACAAGCTGCTATGGCCTGACTACTGACTTCTCCTAGTATGAAACCGCGCTCTGCTTGCCCATAACTTAAATAACCTGACTGTTCTTCCACAGAGATATATTTTATGAAGACAAAGAAGAAGAGTGGTAACTAGACTTACCTGATGAAGATTGTTTTCCATGTTGAGCAACTGCTTGATGGTCTCGTACACGGAAGGACCATGACGCTGCTCAGTAGGGCTTCTGGTCATCAGTCTGTCTATGGCTGGAGACCTGAACGGATGTCGCAACGGAGTGGGCGGCCTCAAGAGAGCCACTTCCTTTTGTCCTCTCCTGGGATCAAACTCAGGAGCTGGAGTGGTTGAAGGTTCGGGAGCTGAAGTGGTCGCAGCGGAGGAAGATGAGGAAGCTACTGAAGGGGCAGTGGATTGTTGGACAGTTTTTGCTAGCCTGGCTACGACTGGAGCGTTTCCTTTGCGGTCCGAAAAGTTGATAGTGCTCTTTGCTGAAGGGATCCAATGCCCATATTCGCTAGATTCTTGCTTCTTGCTAACAAGCTTCTTGTCCTTGTAGTTGCTATTGCGCTTGAAGTAGGCCGCATTGCCCCAGCCACCTTCATACCAGGGAGTGGCTGTGTCAGAAACAAACCATGTTGGTTCATAGTACTGGTGTGCTGGAGGGCTGTACCAGTCTTGCTGGATCTTAGAGAATCTAGAAGTAGCAGCCTCGTGGTCTCCCATCTCCCCGCTGCGGTTTTTCTTCACCAACGATTTCAGTTCCCGCACATCTTCGTCGTCAGCATCCTCTTCGCTGTTTTGGTAGTACTCCGTGTTCCCATGTCCTCTATCAGCAGTAGTATCATAGAACCAACCGTCAGTACCATCATCACTGTCAGTGTAAGGGGAACCAGTGGCCATATAACCAAGAGGCTGATGTCTGTTGGAATAGATGTGACTCATTATGAGATTCTGAAGAAAAGCAGCGTTAACATCAGCTATACTGTCATGCTGCTGAGGCTGTTGACCTTCAAACCAAGTCTCTTGTCCAATAGGCAGAGCTTCTTCTCTTTCCTCTCTTTCCTCTTCTTGTTGAATCTCTTCCTGTAGATCATCTACAGGATCGGTAAGATCTTCATAGCTGTAGTAACCACCATATCCCTGTCTTCCATCATTGTAGTAGTACGGCACGTACGTGGAGTACTTAGGTATGGCTCCATAGTAAGGGTAGGCGTTATAGAGTGGCTCTTGAGGAGCATAGTAGTAATCGCTTTCAGGATAGTCCTGAGAGTAAGGATAGGATATTATAGGATCTGTGTAATAGGCAGGACCAGCAAGTCCATAATGTGTCTGCGCAGCTCTAGGCTGAGGCTGCTGGTATGCCTGCATGGGAAGAGGGGCAGGTATACCCCAAGAGCTGGATACTCGATGATGAGGTACCGTTGAACCTGAGCGACCATAACGCTTCGTTCCAAAGACAGGATAAGCGAGAAGCATATCCGGAATTAGGAGCATCAGTAGGATAACATTGGCTCCAAAAACGACTCCTCTTGAAAAGGAAGTCGGCGAGACTCTGGTTGCCATCTGTTTAAAAATCAAGAGAACAGTTTGTTATTTTCGCAGAACGTGTTGTAAAATAAACAGTGCCACCCATCTCTTTCTGAACGTTATTCCCTATGGGGAGCGTTCTAATGAAACTCCTTAGATTGCCAGTTGCGATTGTAGCATTAAAGAATGTATGGGCATAAGTTTTATTAAAGAATTGTTCAGAAGTAAATGGATGAAACTGTAATGTTAATAATCAATGCTTATGACATCCGCTATACTTTTGTTTCACAAAATTAATGGCATGATATTTCTTATAAAACATTAATATTAATATGAAGCGATATAGGGCAGTCTGAACAATGAAGGATAGAGTTTTTAACTTGAAAATTTATTTAATTTTCCACATTTATATCATCTATGCTATAATGCTATTATTCTGTCCCTGAAATGGTTATCCTGTAGGTTACAATAACCTCTTGGTTTGCTGAAAAACGCTTACCAGCTGGGTAAAGTTTGAACGTCCAGTGCAAATGGAAGTCGGAGAGAGTCAAATGTGGGGAATAGGGTGCATGTTCCAATAATTCATATTTCAGAACTGTAAATTTTTCCCATTGCAGAAACTTTCTTTGAACAAGAGCATTGATTTGATGAAAACACAGTTTTAGTGCAGTTAACTTAGCGCCCCAAAAGATTGATGTCATAAACTTTCCTACAGATGAAACCGGATTCTGTCCATTGTTTTGATTGCTGGATCGATTCTGGTGTTTGATGACGAGTCAAAGCGCTCCAAGTACTGTTATGACACTTTCATATGAATGCGTTTTTGATCTGCAAACGCGGCACCTGTCTTGGGCAAAATTCTTTCACCTGTAGTATGGAACAAGCTTTGATGACTTTTATTTTCCTTGGAACTAAGATTACACTACCCAGCTACTTACATATGTTACGTCGATATAATGCATGTGGAATAAGTTACATCAGGGTTTTCTCAGGTAAACAACGTTGTCACGTCTCTGCAATCTCTTTCAGTACATACATAAAGCTAATAGAGATCTGGCATGGAAACGAGAGTAAATGATTTATTATTTTATTCTTTATTCATTATTTAAGGTATCTTAAGGCATTCTTAATAATATAACAAACAGAAATAGCTATAGTTTATGCTCAATCTTTGGTATATGAAAATAAAAGTGTAAACGCTGGTGAATTACCAGAAGTTTCGTGGCAGTGTGTTACTGTTTAGATGAAAGTGATAATACTAGACACTCGAAACTCGGTTGGATGGGGGTGAGATTATTAAGGTTTGTCCCCCACTTTATGTTTCCTTTGAAATACCCAGAAACTTAACACTACGGTATAATATCGTACCATGTTTTTGTTCAATAAATTCTGTTTTTGCGTTTTAATGTCCTTCGCATGGGGCATCTTTACCCCTAATAAGGCCAAGTTTGAACTCAGCAGCCCATCTTTGAAAATAAAGTAGAAGATTATCATAAACTTTTATAAATTTGCTATATATTTTATTTGGTGTTAAACGGCGTTTTACAAAGAACTTTATCTCAATTTTATCCATTTTATGGAATACTCATTAAACATCTGTTTTAGAAAACTCTATTAAATAAACTATTTCAAACAATGACTTGATATTTAAAAAATGCTTCAGAAAGATGTAGCAATATAAAAACAATAACTTGTCAATTACATGGCCAATTATGGTTGAGGGCTAGAATATTTCAAACCGTACTCTTACACTAAATGTTTCATTATTTGAGCAAAATTTATATTGTAATAATTGCATTTATATTTACTTTTTGTAATTTTCAAGTTTTCTATTATAGACTATTTAAATAAATTACAAAATTAAGAGTTTAATTTCATTCTTTGATATACGTTGTATTTTTAATAATTGTTTTAATCTAAATTATTAATTACAGTACGGTTTATCTGCCGGCAAATTTCAATGTTTAAAGCCGAATTGTGAGTAAAACAAGTGAGTAACAGTAGGTATATGACTGCAATTTGCAAGGACATACTTATAAGTTTCAGCTCCTCTGAAAGCAAAAGCAAAATGCGTTAGAGCGGAGCCATTTGTTACGTCGAGGTACCAGGAAACCATCAGACCCTGATTTCCTAAAACAATATCTACTTAGTGCGGTATGTGTTCTATTAAAAGGCGAGAGGGAAATTAATTAGATCACGTTAGAGAAGGTGTGCAGTGGCCGCTAGTAGGACGAATGCAGGTCGATAAGAGATGACCCAGTTTCAACAGGTACCAGCATCCCTACACGTCCTTAATTACTTTCTTCTTATAATGTTCACGATATTGTTATTATAAATTAATATGTTTTGCTTAGAAGAGAAATTCTCCTTTATCATTAAATTGTGTATTGTTTTATTTAGTCTTGAAAATATGTTTTACTTTCTTCTCATAAAATATCGATAACAGATTTGCATAAACCCCGAAGGAAAACGTTATTTCCGATAGAAAACGATGGGCTATACAATAAAACAAACTGTTCTCGCTTTTTTAAAAGTATTGTTTAGTTGTTGAATAGAAAAGCTTTCGTTTCACACACTGCCTTTGTGTAAAAGCTAATGTCATGAGACACGTTTGTGCTGGTGTTGAGCAACGGCAAGAGTTCCCCAGCCCGACCCAAAACGCTAAAGTTGGGTCAATAATTCTTGTTTAAACACAGAAAGCTTTTAGAATCATACCATTATAGATGTAATTTTTTTTTTCAAATTAGTGATATTATAGCCATTATCCGTTAAGAGTGACGTATTCATGAGTTCCAAAGTGTAAATATTACTTTCTTTATTATTTTTTTGGATTAATAAGATGTAAAATGCAAGAGAATTGATTCTAAAACTTCCAGAATTATCATTGTTCACTAGTCTTGATTCTAGATGTGGTGTGATTCATAAATTCCCGGCCTGACATAGAAGGCCATGATTAATTGTTAGTATGTTCATGTTTTAGGAGTATAAACACTGCATTTCCTATCAGTCCACACCATTCATTTGTTTGAGAGGTTCGTTTAAATCAAATGTATATTTTGACACAAAAACAAATATTGCTCTTGACAGGAAGAAGTCCTGAGTGACAGGTGTTTGAAGACAAAAGAAAAGCTGCAAAGTAGGAGTTTTCTATTACAATTGTGCTTAATTTCCTTCCTTAACATTTGCATACGCCTAAGATCAGTGCAAGATGCATGCCTCGAATTCTTTCAGCATTTCAAATGCAAGTATGCGTGGAATGTTGTCAGAAGTTTTGAACCTTTACTATGGTATGAGAGGATAAATGTGGAATCCACGTGACAGAGAATGAAACTATGGTTGAAACTAAAATGACTCTCTTTCAAAAAGAGAATCATTGTAGTGGGGGAAGAAGGGTAAGACAGCCCTAGAAAGGCTAGATATAACAAAGTCCTCATAAAGATCGTGGCGCCTATCTACAGAGGACTTCTGATAATATACTTCAAAGGAAGTAACACAGTTTTGGGAAGTATTACACTGAGTTACTGCGGTCCAGGAGGACGAATCCGAGCGTAACACATTTCTAACTCTTTTTCTCATACACAGCATCTGATAGTGGAGCTGCAATCATATATCATGCATCTTGTTCTGGTTTATTTATTTCCAGAGATTAATATATCTAAATATTCTGTAATAAGTTCGTCCAGAAATTTAAAATTTACAAATTGCATGTAATAAAAATTTTTGATTGCTTGAACTTTATTTAAAAGCTTTTAGTGTCTGAAATTAATTTGCTTTTAATTTTTTAGAGTGAACGAAAACTCGGAGGTTAAGTAGAAATTCGTGAGGCAAATTGTGCAGAACTTTAATAAACCAGAGTACCAACCAATGTTGTTTGTTTTTAATGAGGAAACTGTTAACTGTTTAAAAGTACTTTAGGCCTTTGGGAGAATTTATGTGATCTCTTTTGTATAAGGACACGTGCGGCAGAAATACTGCAGCAATAAACAATTTATTTCTTCTCTAGCCGAATTGAAATTTGACGAATTTTGTTCGTTTGAATAATATGGCTACAGTGTCATTTGGAACCGGGAATATTAGTCTACTCTTACCCTTGCGAGAAAGCAAAAGTTATAATTTTATATAACTAATTTGTCTAAACTTTTAATGTAAAAGGTGCATAAAATATTTACAAATGATTCATGACTAAGAATAGACCCAATTTTAGCGTGGGAACACGAATGGTTTCAGACCCTTCAATATGAAGCTACAGGAACAGGCTATATGGATCAACACCATAGCTATGTTGCTATGTGACGTATGTTATAGTCACTTAAATGGAAACCACTGCCATTGATAAAGGCGCAATCTTAAACAGGCTGCACCTATACCTAATCACAAGTCACGTATGGAAGTGATATAGCGTTTTGGGAACTACAATAAGTTTTATAAGTATTGTATTTTAATTGAAATTAACTTATTACACTGCATTAGTGCTTTGTTTTGACAGAGAAAATTGTGTTTTTAGTCCCGTTGACCGTCCATAAACACATTTATAGCGTCTTAGACCATCTTTAGGTATCTATTCTTTGATCTCCGTTCTACATGAAAATTTATTGTACATAACTCTTCTGTATCATCCTGTAGCTAGTTGTATATGCGAAGTGCTAATGTTTTCGAACTATTTATTTTTAATTTTGCATTTAATGGTTGAAACCCCATTTTTTTATTAATGCAGCAAGTGAGGGCGTTCGGAAATTATTTATAATAGCAGTGTTTTACAAATAGAGCGCAATCTATGGAAACGTCCATTTCTAAGGCGATAGACTGATACTATGCATTATGCAAAAGCTAGAAAAGGCTGTAAGCAGAGTGCGTGGCGAAAGGACAATGCTGTTTGTTAAATAAAGAAAGACGTGGACAAGATGGAAGGCACTATCGTGGACAAAGATAGACCGTATGGTTTTTGTGGAAGAAAGGCGTCAAAAGTACAGAAATACATAGATGTTTAACTGCGGTATGTGGTCAAGAAGCTGCTGCACAGAAGACCTTGCACAGTTGCATCAGTGGGTTCGTTAGGAGCAGGGCATCTACACACAAGAATGTAAGTACTGGTCATCCAACATCCCGGTCTCCCAAGAACAAAGTTCTCTAAATTGTCTAAATTGATTATGGCTGATTGGTGCATAAACTTGATGAACTAGAATGCCAAACAGGATTTGGTCGCACAACTCTGCACACCATTGTTCACAATGATTTGAATATGAAAAAAGGTGTGCGCACATCGGGTTGGTTCCATGGGACTTGATACAAGCACAAAAGGACAAAAGGGTTGAAGTCTGTCGTCGGCTACTGTGGATAGACTGCTGACTGTGACTGGTGACTCGTGACGAGTCATGGTGTCAGTACCGCACAGCAGAGAAGAAAGTTCGATCCATGTAATGGAAACATCCAAGGAATTTCATACTACTTCATCTGGGAGCAAGCAGATGAACACGGGACACTTCGAGGATAATGCCATTGGACTGCTTTCATCAAGGAACGACTGTCAACAGCGAGGTGTACTGCGAGACCCTTAAGTGGATTCAGTAACGGCTAAAGGGGAATTGGTTGAGAGGAGTGTTCTTAAACATGACAATGTGTAGCCTACACCAACATCACCCCGACTACAAATTTGGCATCGCAGGGAGTTCATTGTTGTGTCGTCACACCCACCATATTCACCGAATTTCGCTCCGTTCTCATTATGCCTTATTCGACAATATGAAGGACTCGTTGCGAGGTAAATATTCGCAACAAATTAGGCAGTGTCCATGAGTACTCCCAAACAATGGTTCTCTACGCGAAATGAAGCTACCAGGAAAATAGCAACGGTGGGGAGTTTGAAAGATCCCATGTGAATTGAATCTTGTTGCATAATAAATAAGGCTCAACAAACTACGGAGTAAAAAATGTTCCAAAGCCCTTTCTACTTAAGTACTATACACAAACTCTTGAACATACATTGTGGCAGATAATTTTTACTCCGTTCACTAGTTTGGTTTTATATTGGTGCTATAGTAACAAAAAGGAAGGCTATACATGATAACGAGGTAGCAAATGGAGCAAATGCAGTTATTTGTTTTGCAAAGTAGAATGAAAAATATTCTAAAACTATATACGAAACTTAATTACAAATGTCATTTTGACCTTCTCGTATCTTCTGGTACCCTGGTAAAGTCAGAAACTCTATTGCATTTCCTCAGATGAGAGAGCATCTTGAAAAGCTTAGAACCGCTTCTTGATTCAGGTTTTGACTAATATTAAATGTAGATATTTTAATTTATGTATGTGTTATTTATTTTAATTAAATAATGGTAGATGAATTTATTTTTGACGTAAATTTATTAATCCTAGGATGATTAACTGTCCCGAAATATTTACAAAGTTGGATTACAAAGATCGTTTGACCTCTTCGTGTCTTTTAGTACCTTGATAATGTCGAAGCTTTACTTACACCCTCAGAAATGCATCTTGAAAATAAATAAATTAAAATCATCCTATCAATCACATTTTTCCTTATCACTGCTGATACTCAGGATTTTGACTAGCTATTACGGGTGTATATTTTATTTTATGTGTGTCATTTAGTTTAGTTAAATAATATTTCATGAAATTAATATAGAGATAAATTGATTGATTTGAAATTGTTAAAACTTCATGTATCAGTTTTAAAGTAACTTTGATCTACCTCTACCCTACTTAGTCTCATTTCTATTGCGAAGTGATTAAAAGGACTCAAGAATATTTGAAATATTTTCTTTTGTTGTAAATTAAGCTTGTATTGCAGCACTCTTGGTTTTTAAATAAAAAGTCCTCAGCTTGCAACGAATAATAAAACGTATGAAGATTCTCAAGCATTCCGGGACCGGAATATCTAATTCTCTTTTCTTTCTCCTCTTCCCCCGAAGCCATTTCGTCAGAATGTCGAGCCGAAAGCAGCTGGGTATTATACGGAATTGCAGGACAGCAGCGAGTTTCATCGTTGAGACTTCTATCAAGGGATTTTCTCTATCCCAAGAGCGCGAACAGTGGGTAGAGTAAGCGCTTCTGGTTTGCTAACTTATGCAGGACAAAAATCACTTGGGATCATCCTGTTAATGATATAGCTTTCTATTTTGGTTGGTAGTTGTGGAACTCTTTAATAGTAGGCAAGCTCATTGGGTAAACGTTTTAGAAAAGCTTAGTTTTTAACACATAAAATAACTTGATGTTCTCGTATACAAATAAGTGGAAAATATAAAAATATATAATAATAGAAAATATTTTATAAATATATAAATAGAATAAAGAGTTAAGAAAACAGCATAACAGTAATAACTTACACTCTCACACATGTATGTACAAATCATTCCAAAAAAAAGTGACTCGTGTTCTCCTTTCCGATTGTCTGCCTCTTCCGATGTGAGCTGTCTAATTTTGTTTAAAGATATACCTACTCCCTCCTCCTCCTTCCAATCAGACAGAGCGAAATCGATCACTGCCTTTGCCCTGTCCCCCGCTAACAGATGTAATCACACATGCATAAATATAACTTTGGTCATAAAACCCATGCCAAAAATAGCGGATAATGGAAATCTGGAGTTAATATTTCAACCAAAGTTATTAAGAATAATGCCATAGAAAGAAGGAAATGTTGTAAGTAAAGTATTTATCATCCCTTTACGCACAGTGATTTTAAGCATTCTTCAACAGATTAAGCATCATTCCCCCTTATAGGGTTCATTTCTGGGGATATTAATCTCTTGTGTATCCCATCAATTAAACTTGAAACTTCAAATTTGTAATCCAGTTTTACGTTGATATTTTTAAGCACTTACTCTCTGAAAGTGGAATAATGTAATACATTTGAAATGGGGGGAATTTACAAATCATGCATATCCTATTTGGCACTGTTGTTATATATTTCGTATTTTTGGCCCTTAAGATGGCGAAATTCTTAGTTTAATTTTGATGAAGAGCATACTGCTTTGGTGAAAAAATGGAAACAAATATTTCCGTCCTTAAAATAATATCTTCTCCTCAATTTTAATATTAGAAGAAAAAATTAATGAAAATTATTATTTAGTAATTTTTTTAATTTGAGATAATTTAGAAAAAAATTAAATAAAATTTTTGAGTCCAGTTTAGCTTGGCAGCACTCTAAGAATTAAATTTTAAAGGAGAGATCTTACAGTATTTGAAAATAAAATGGCAGAACTGAATGTTGTAAATTCGTGTAAATATTTAAAAAAAAATTAAACTTTCCATATGCCGTTCAAAGGACTTATTAAATAGCTCAGAAAAACTTCTAACAACGTTCCGACAACTAGGTAGCAATATGTCTCTTAAGACACACTTTCTTGAAACTTATGTGCTGCAGTGAGTGAAGAATACGAGAACCACATTCGTATTTCAATGAAACAGAGATGACGCAAGAAACGTTCCAGAATACAAGCACAAAGATAAACGCTGAATTGATTAAACAAAATGTAAAATACAGCTTTATGGAAAATTACTTTGCCACTCTCTTTCTCCTATTTCAATAGTATCAATCGTAGTGAACTACAATTTTGTTCTTTATCTTGTAAAAGCTACTATAAAAGAAGGGTAATATATATATATATATATATATATATATATATTACCCTAATAAAAATAATAAAAAGTTTGGTGTTATTTTATATAGTGCGAATGGCTATATTTATAACGAAAGGGAAAACTTTTATTTCTCTGTATATGTGTTGCTCGATTTTATAAAGTTTCCCTAAGTGGTACGCCGCTCTTTCTTAATGCCATTGTTTTCAATTAAGCTTAATAACTCTTGAAAACTTCACTTCTAAATGCGTTCTGCTGTCCCAATTTTGCGTTCATTCAATAATTTTTTGAACTTCAGTGTTTGGTTTCTTTTTCTTTTAGAATAATATTATTGTTTTCACTACTGAGATATCCCAGGCAATGGCTGCTGATGATGAGATGTAACGATAAATTCGATATATACGAGTATATAGGAAAAGAAAGCACTCCAGTTCTAAATTTGGGGATATCTCTAACATTGATAACGACCAACGAAATGACCCGTGAAAGAAAAATATGCTTTTGGGTTCCTTTCCGTACGTCCTGAAGTTTTTTTCCCCAGGTTATTGTCTACCAGTGTCGATGTTTGGTTTCGATATTAAATTCTAATATTTTACTAGTGATAAAAGCAAATTAAATCGTTTTCTGTTTTTCTAACCGATAAGCTATATGTTACAAACGAAATAAATTAATGGCTTTTAATAATTTAATTTCTCTCTAAGCGCTGTTCAAAAATTAATTGAAAGATTAATAATATGAATGTATTAGACACTTATACGTTCTTTAACGAGAAACTATGTATGAGAGTAAAAAAAAGTAAGGGTTGGTCTTCAATGCTCGTGAGAGATTTATGAACAGCCATTACTTTGACTTAAACAAGGGGAAAAAAATAAAGAAAAAAGAGACAAACGCAAACGCTGTAACTCACGGGAATGCAAATGTTTATTTTCTCTCTGTATGCCGTAGTAATGAGAATGTCTAATTCCATAAACACAACAGGTGGTGTCGGTGTGCACATTTTACATGTATCACGGAATTTATGCCAGAAGCGCCATTAAAATCCGCGCGATATCTCTTAATTCTATTTTAAACAAAAACAGCTTTTCACTCTAGCCCTGAAATTAAATTAAATGATGCATCTAGGCATAAATGTGTTTTGTGAATATCATACTTCATAAATTAGGATGTTACATTTCAATTCACTCAGTGGGTTACAGAAATTATAGATCAGATTTGAAGGTGTCACACAAGCATCACAATTTCACATTCTTTTGAGAAAAAGCAAGGCTAGTATCCAATGCAGGGCAGTTTAAGTTTATTTCCCTGAAGGGTAGAGACCTCACATACCCACATCTAGCGTTTCCTTCAAATTTTACGCCTGTTGTTCTTGAAGTCTTAAATTGATTTACCGGTGCATGCTTCTTTATTTACTTATAACGCTTTCATGTATTCCGATTTGATATGTAAATTTTTAGACATGTGTTATTGTCGCTTTGACTGCATATAGTAGATAGCCTGAAATTGAAAGAGCATTCAGCTCACGCTCCGTTGAACAGATGGCTTCTGTTACGAAGCCAGTCTTCGTAACCTTTTAAGCTTTGTTGATAGATGACTTTAGTTGCTATCTTTTTTATTTTTATTGTTTTTTAATGTTAACGGTTCTTTGGAAGTTGGTGGTAAGGGAATATCCAATGAACTATTTTGAAAACAAGAAACGCCTCCCAGAAAATAGCCTGTCTGATTTCCAGTACTAAATAACTAGGTGTTATACTTTTTGGTGAACACATCCAGCGGCATTTTTGTATTTTTTCATGAAAGTTTAAACAGCAGAATTTATTTCGTTGCCATTTACAGTTGACTATTGTAGGTTTATTACTACAGACAATTGCTTAAGTTGCAGATAAGATATTTAGAGAATGTACGATATAAATGGAAATTCGATGACTTAAATATAGGATGCAGTGATCATAGGATGATCTGTCTGGGACTCACGAAGTTATATACTCCGTGGCAATATTAAACCTGTAAATATCAATTGGTTCCATGTGCTATAAACCATTACGTTTGGTACTTGTTGAATTAGTTTATTTATGGACACTCTGTAACAAGGTCATCATGTCCCATTCAGTTCAGGTTGTGAATCAGCCGATAAATTTTGCTCAAAGGCCTCTTCTTTCAGGCTCGCGGTTCTTTTACGTGCCATAAATCTATGACACGGGACCTACGACTTTAATTCCGTTTTTAAGGAAGCGATACCTAAGATTTTTACACCCAATGGTCGGAATTTATTATGGATTCCACTACACCACCAAGGCCAACTATGCCAAATACAGCATCAACTCACCGCAACGGGTGGCCGAGGTCTTTAAGGCACGGACTCGTGGGCGGGAGTCTGAGGTTCGAATCCCGCCAGGACCGTCCTCCCTGACTGAGGTTTTTTCCAGGTTTTCCTCAGTCCTCATAACTGTCAAATGCCGGGGAGGTACCCTAAACTTAGGCATGGAATGTTTCCTTCCTTAAAAAAAATCCTTTCCCAATATTTCATTTCATATATCATCAGTATCCACCGCCTGTGGTGCCTCAGAAGTAAAAACTGGCATTAAACACTATTCAAAAAAAAAAAAAGCATCAACTTCTATAAATTACCGTTATGAATGTTTTTCTCTACGTGGATGCTTATTTAAAAATAAACATTATTTATGTTGGTTAAGCCCATTTGAAAAACAAATGAAAGCGCAGGAGATAAAATTATGCAAGTCATTACCAGCAGCTGTTACTAAAGAAGTAAGTTTCATAAAGGTAAAATACTTTTATAACGGCGATGAACATTCGTAGCTACAACTAACTTAGTAATCCAGGAAAAAAAACAGCATCATAATCAAACGCCCTGTAGAAAAATTTAATGCCATTTTTAATTTTTTTCTGTCTTTCTGCAATTCTGGAATTAGCATTTAAATTGGCTTGCGTAGAATAAAATTGGTTTTAATTTCATTCACACCAAAAGTCTTTACATGACTTTAAACTTTTGAACTGTAAAATTTAAATATATCTGCAAGCAAAGTTTGTTTGTACGGGAAAAATTAATTTGAAACAGATGAAATAAAAAATTATATACACACCGTTTAATTGAGAAAGTAGTGGAACAAATGTTAGTGTCTGTTGTAATATTCAAATTAAGATCCCCTAAACCCTTTATTGAGACAGAGGAATCTGGTAATAAATGAAATTGAAGAGAAACTATTAAAGAGACACATTAAAGTAGCTAGAAGTTGCAAAAGCCTTTGACTGGTGTCTTAAACTTACATTTAAATTGTGACTAAACTATACAGGGAGAATCAGCAGATAAATGGAGCATGTGCATGTGCATGTTGTACATTACATTACTGTACAACTTTAAAACAAAACATAGAAAGATATTAAGCGAACGTCTCTAAAAAGTAAATGCTAAAATTACTGAAAGAAGAGAAACATATATGGAGAGTAAACTTAAAAAGAAAAAGGGAATAAAAACTACAATTGATGAGAAAACCATGCTAGAGGAAGGTGTAAGGTAGCAATGACAAATTGATGAGTACTTTGCAGTGCTTCTTGCTAAAACTTCATAACAGCACAAAGACATCAAAATGCATCCTTTACCGAAGCGAGTGTCCAACACTGAGTCATTTGGTTACCTTTTGTTCGGCTTTAATAGAACAGCTACTGAAATATTATTTAATAACGTGTATAGAGCCACAAAGGAAGGCTGGAGTTGAGAGTATGTAAAATTAAAACCCCCAATATCAATATAATATATGAGTATAGTCGAAACAAAAATAATAAAAAAGCAAAGCTATTTATTGTCCAATTACATTGCTGAATTGCAGCAAAGTTTCTGAAAGCCACGAAAGCAAAGGAAGTAGATTACTCAGAAACGTTGCGTCGAGATTTCTGGATATCGCAACATATTCACGAAACACGCATTAAATAGTAAAAATTTGAAAAACTAGCTATGATATGAATATTTAACAAATGGTACATAAATATAAGAAGGGAAATATAATACTGTAACATATGTAGTTGAAGGACATAAACTACACTTTGTTCTTTAAATAAAACATATCTTTGTCTATAGCCAGAACTTAGAAGCATGCACAGTGTAAGTAAATGAATATTACATAACCAATACATTTTCATTTTATTTTCTAAGAGTACAAAATATCAAATAAAACACTGCTTAACCTTCGGTCACAGTAATATGACATTTTCTTAGAAACCTCCTATTTGCCATGTCAAATGTATGAATATTTTTGGTGGTAATGGTATTCGAAAGCGCTCTCAGGTTTGACTCAAATTTAAACGTCCCTCCTTGATTCCACCATTTTGTATATCACAACTTTAGGACATTTTCTTTGCACAGCTGTTACTTACACTTAGTGTGCCACATTTTTAAAGTTAAATAGACATGCAATATTATTACCTCTTTTCCGGTTATAACTCTGTCATGTGAGCATTTTACTACAGTTTGCAGCATGATAAGTGTGGCGCAAGTATAATGTGTCCTCTTGTTAAATTTGTTTCACCTCTGATTTGAATTTAAATTAAGAGGAAGAGTTTTTATAACGAATTTTTACAAATAACAGAAATGCCTTATTTGAATATCTGCCTATTTTAAAATCACAAACACTTAAATTACTTGTATAACTTAGCAAATTTCCAGATAATGTTTTATCATTAAAAAGACGTTATTTGAAACGCAAGAAAACTTTTCTGTACTTACAACAAATATTTAATGTGTTCTTGCTCCTGAAATGTGTAAATACGGAGTCCTAAGCTTTTAAGACACTCTAATAGAATTTTTAAATTTTTATTACCTGCAGATATAGCATAAATGTAAAAATTACTTCTAAAGGAAAGGGTACAAAAGAGACGACAATTAAAAAATATACATTTGTGTACTGTACGCCACAACACTTATTTTTTGTATACTGCTTAGTGTTAATCTAATATGACTTATTCTGTATTTTATACTACTGAAATTACTTCACTTTGCAAATATATACATCTTAAAAACAAAACACATGCCACATCACGTAACAATTAAAATGACACTACTCACATTTCGTGCTACCTTCAACAGTGAATGACACACGTGGTTGTGAAACTTGTTAAAATCTCTTTTTTTCTCTCTTTTACTCAGGCAGCGTTGATTTTCTTCAATCTGGACTTGAGCTGGGTCAAAGACCTTCCGAGAGTGGATGTCAGACTTCTTTAGCACTGTAAAACGCGCGTGTTGCAGTGAAATCGCGATTCAGGCGTCCCCTTCAGTTCTATTTATAAGGATCCACGCGGGTTTCCTCCCCCTCTCTGCCGTTCTCCCGTTCATCCTTCTCCCCTTCCCCTTCCAACCCCCTCCTCACGCCATACACCCACACGTTCTGAATGAAACTGTCAGCGAGGGGTTAGCAACGCAAGGGGAAAGATCCCCTCGGCGTTTGCAGAGCCGCGCAAACTGCGGTAGAACTTGGTTTCTGTATCCGTTACATTTCCTCCCATTGGCCGATGCTTTTGTAAGCAACAATTCCATTGGTGGACTAAACGGGAGCCTTAGCATTTAAACCCTGTTCTATTGATCTTACCGACGGGACTGTTTCCCCCTCCCAGATCTGTACTACGATGCGCGGAACAGAACGCCTTTGTGTCACGGAAATATATGTCTACATGTTTCCGGGTGCGCTGGTTTAGCCCCACCCGGACCGACTTTTTTGGAAACCAAAAGTGGAGGGGTTGCGGGAATAAGGGAGGGGGTTGATTCGTTTTTGTTGCTTTTGGTCATGCGGACCGGTCCCTACGCTGCACCCCATTCACATTTCTGGGCATCGATTTCTCCGTGGGTCGCGGGATCGCCCACGTTGATGGCCCATATATCTTGTTGTCTTCCCTTTACCATAGGACCTTCGCGCTTCCATTCCAAATTTAGCAGAATCAATCATCACTGAACATGAATAAACATGAGGCGTTCGAAATTGGATCGCGTTCTATTCATAGCTTGCATGTAAATCGCTAATTCATATTTTGCACTCTGAGTTTTATATCATATGCCTATCTATTGTTCCAAAATATTTATAAATATAGATATTTTCCCCAAAGAACTTATGTATCTTCTAACGGTCAAAGCATCGCTCTCCACATATTTCAAAGGTTCATGTTTATTGTCGTGCAGTTTAGAGCATTTACTCTTAAATGAATTACAAGAAAAAGAAACATAACTCAAATTTACGACGTGCACTATTGAGGTAAAGTGAGCTATATTAAAACAGAAGGCGATTATTTAGCTCTCAAATATGCAAGTAGTAAGCAGGGACAGGGCAGAACACTCGTGTGTACCCTCATTGTTTCCTTGGTAACGTCACGCTTCTTTCGGCAGCATACTGCTTAGACTGGGACTCGCCTGTCTCTCAGAGCCTCACACTTTTCCCGACTATCAAAGAAGGCCACGAAAGTATTGAAACCTTTCGTAACAATTTGTGTGAAAAATGATTTTCTGATGAACTTATTTAGCTGAACCATTAGGTAAATGTAGAATCTTAATTGAATATATTTTTCTCCCATGTGAAATGTAGCACTATCTCTCTCATTCAAGATCTGTAAAGATGATCCGCGATCGGGGAAAGTTGGAGAACCACTGGCTTACATGACAGCCCTCTGGTTTCCTAATTTTTGCATTACATATTTTTTGGTCCAAAATCTAGACATTTTCCTATCAGAACAAAATTTATCATTCGTGATTTTTATGCACAATACGCAAATTCTACTAAACTGCGCTGATTTCATTATATATTATGTTTAAGCATTAAGCTTCTCATTCTGTGGACGCCGAACGTTTCACATCAGTCCAAGGTAAACACTACACTACAGATTACCAATCGCTTCTCTCATTTTCGGCACCGTTGCAATGACCAAACTGTACGGAATATGGGGGGGGGGGCCTCTGCCGTCATGTGCAATGCTTGCGCCAACCATACGCTGATATCTTGTTTACGAAGGAATTGTTTCATCTCTAGTTGTGTTAATTTCTAATCCAAGATAGGAGACATTTGTTAGCTATTTAAGGGAAGGGGGTAAAATCTCTTTTTTTTTATTATTTTAATATTTAGAACTTTCTGATTATTTTCCTATATATTTTATTAATGTTCTTTGGTTATAAATATTTTTAATGAACGTTTAATTATGTCACTGCAGAAGCCATTTTTTTCGCGAGCACTTGTTCAGTTAAAATTCTATATCTTAGGAACTATTTGCTCTAAAAGGCTGTGGTTTATCTTGAATGATAGAGAAAAATGTATTTCACAAATCGACATGTTTATTATTATGACATCATCCTTTGTTGTTTTACAATGTTCGTCTATTATTATCACATCATCATTTGTTGTTTTACAATGTTGGGGGGTTTAGCTGATATTTCCCTCAAAAAGTTAGTTTTTTCTGTAAAACATATTTTGGCTGCAGTTATTCAAAAATTACATTGTTTTGCAGAATTTTACAGTTTTTAAGGATCAATGGATGAACTAGGAACAAGTGTAACATTTAAAAAAATAAAATGCTTGGGAAAAAATAGAAAAAAAAACCAATTGGATATACTTTATAGTTTGCTTCAGAGTAATGATATTGTAGATAAAAATAGATCAGCAAAATTAAATTATGTGCATTTGTATGCTATAAAAGTTTCATTACTTTAGCTTCAATAATCCTTGAGAAAATGGGAACTGAAGTTGGTGAATTTAATATTACAAGGATAGGCGTTTCATACTCCCCTTAAGAAATGGCATGTCCTCTCACTAACATTCCCTTTACTTTTGCAATGTATGAAATTGTCTAATATATAAGAATCATCACGAGTGAATGTGGACAAGTGGTTTAATGGGTAAGGAACTGGGCAAAGCACCTAGTACACAGGCTGTGGATGGTTTTTGTGTGCTTCATTGTAAAATAAGAAATACAAATTCAATTTGAAATATAATATTTAATATGTTAACAGAATTTAAGAATCATAAAATAAATAACAATTTCATGGAAGATTACTAATCTTCAACTTCAACTTAAACAATTTACTTACAAACCAAATATTCCTTATTCCAAAGCATGCATTAGATAAACACAGTATTAATTTCAATTGTAAATAGGTAAATGAAATATTAGTATAATTTTACGTACATACAATTGATATGAGCAACTCAAAAAAATAATTATCTTTACAATGAATCAAACTATGGTGGAAGATTTTTTCAAGAAAACAATTCCAATGTGGAGCATAACAGCCGTAAACCAGGCTGAAAATCAACACGCAATAACAATATTAGAAGACAGTGAACATATACACCAACTACAACAAATAACTAATTAGTTATAGAAAATGAGTTAGACCTCAAATTTAGCAAATATCAAAGAAGAAGTTTGTGGGTAAGCCTTGTTAAAGGATATTCTCACAGACGATAGAAAGAATAAAGTCAACTTTGTGCTAACAAGTAAAAAGCAATATAGAAAAGGACTATAGTAAGAGAAGGAAGGAAGATGTCGAAGATTCAAGAGGAAAACAAGATTCCAAACGGAGCAAGAACGCACACAAACTTAGCTGAGCGCTACAGAACTTGTATGGATCATTTTAAATACCATATTTTTATCAATTTAAAATTCTTACCCAGACTGAGAATCTAAAATGGAATAAAACTGTCCGGCTGATGGGAGCTGCCCATCATATATTTGTAAAAGTTGAATGCACCATATTGATCGAAAATAAGCACTGTATTAACAGTTGACCAGCTCATTCGTACACCCCAGCTGGCTAGGTAATTTCTGCACCCGATGGCTCAATATTCTGAATCATTTCATCAAACTTTAATAAGTACGAGTTTTAGAGTCAATATATCTAATTTAATTTAACATAAAATTATAATTAGAAGTCTTCTGCAGTTTGTTCTCTATTTTGTCTAAATGTCTTTAACCAAATGTTTAAACAACAGTAAACAGAAAAACTGAAATAGCTCCAGTGATTTGAGCTAATTTTGTAAGCCTGTTATAAAATTTGCATATGCAGAAGGGGAGGGATGTTGACTAAGTTTGCAAGCGTTGCCAAACTTTGTAGATAGCCAGGGAGGTAATGCTGTTATAGTCCAAAGAACCCCTCCAGAGGATTAGTGGTCAGCACAACACACCTCTAATCTTAATCTCACCCTACTGCATTGATTTCTAATATCAAGTAGCCCACGAGTTACGTGAACATGTTTAAACCTCACTCTCATTGGAAATGCTGGGAATCGAGCCCGAATCCAATGGATAACTCCAAAGAAACTGACCACCGAGGCAGGCCAGACCGTTATCAAATACTAAATGACCACACGTCAACGACCTGTCGCGTAATGTTCATAGATTACGGTAAAATATTATGCATTAACCTTAAACTTATTTGTATAAACAATGTCCGTTTACGCGGTGTTTGTTATATGTCCCGGCTAGGAGACTTGCCGTACCCTATTTCAACTCCTGTTCCTAAAACTTGCATATAATCGTTTATATCTTATGGAAGATGCTATAATTGCCGCCCTTCCTCGATTAAACAAGCATAACATCATAAACACCATTCTGATTGACACAACCAGGTTCAGCTCTTGCAAAGTTTCCAATATCATTGCTAATGATTTCCTTTACATTCCGAAACTCCCGCTTATTGTGCTAAATTCGTGAATGGTTTTGTTGGTGAAAGTTAGAAAATTACGCCACTAAACCAATTATTAAAATTTGTGCACAATAGCATTCATTACAGTTCTGGAAGAAGGCAATTGATTATACTACTGCATGAATTCAAAATGCCATAAGCATACATGAACCGATTTATATTTAAAACCTTTACACACAAATATATATTGCTATAGAGACAATTATCTAAACGCTTCACAACGAATGTTTGCTGCCGTGAGACTGATACGGAACATGATTCATAAAGCGAACATGAACACGACAAAGAACATGTTTAAGAACACGACAAAGGGGCGACACGCCAATGTAATAGTTGGTGGTGGTGGTAGCAGTAGTAGTAGTAGTAGTAGTAGTAGTAGTAGTAGTAGTAGTAGTAGTAGTAATACATTAATTTACAAAATATATTTGTTACAAATCTAACTCATCCATGTCGGGTCCTGGGACCGTATGTGCTTCCCTCTACAGTAGGAAATGCACGAAATTGCACAAACAAATATTTAGCTCTTAAGAATCAAACAATATATATAATAATGAAATAAACAAATATATAAAAAGAAAATACATAATAATTCAAACATTTTTATAAATACACAAATATAATAAACTGAAAAGAAAACAGCACAAAATTAATTAACTTATAATTCCACAAATGTATGCACATATAGTTCCAGCATATATTGTGACTCATGTTCCCCTATCTACCTTGCTGGTTGTCTGCCTTTTCTAATCCTAACTGTCTCACTTTGTTTAAAAATATACCTACTCCCTCCTCCTCCTTCCTATGCACCAGAAAAGTTCAGCGCTGCCACTGCCCTCTCCATCCGTTAACAAACGGGACAGGTAAATATGAGTTTCTCCTTTTTCCGTCCCTTGTAGTACGCCAGAGTATGTTCACAAGATTCTTTCTCCATAAATATAGTTCAAATTTTCGTACTCTCTCTGACTGATATTTCAGTCATCCGCAGAGATTTACTTCACGGTATTATTGGACAAGGTTAATAAGAAAAACTCGGTATTTAACAAACGTATTTGAACTAGAATATGGAACACCTTCAAAGATTCATATTCATTTGTAAGTATGGTAAAGCAATAATGCTAAATTGTCATCAGTAGTGCAGTTTATGCTGACAACCACCATAGCAAAGAGTTACTAATTTTATGGATTATAAATTTTTGCAGCGCATTTCATTGTCCTCGGCGAATATCACATGCATCGCCCACTATGTTCAAACTCTCAGCTTCAAAGTTGAAATATCAGAAATTGCATGTTTATGTTCAAGCATTTCCTTAAAAGAAGCAAAAGATACAAAGCAACACTAGAATATTTTACTTCTATGCCATTACGTTCCCACAATCTCCAGTATGTTGTTGACGGCCACATTTAATTACTTTCATATATCAATGCATTTACAGAAAGAATAGCGAATGTATTTGGACATTTGCAATCACCGCAACAAATGAGAATGAACTTTTGTAAAATCTACGATAAAAAAGAAAGAGCTTGCACTTTCGGAACAATTTTAAAATTATTTTTTTTTTTTTGGTAAATAAAGTATTTGCACTATCTTAAGGTGAAAGAGAAAAATTAAAAAGTTTAAATAATATAGACAGTGCATAGATTTGTATCTTTCTGACATCTCATCCAATACTACGTTCTTCAAAACCCCGAATTAAATGAATTAATGATTCATCACCCCGAGGGAAAATGTTAGAAAAATTTTCACCCGAACAATTAGGCCTAAGCAGAACTGGGACTGCTGCAGGAAGCGAAGTGCTTTTTCAAGTAAATTTAGTCACGGAGGTAATGGACAGAGGCTGAAAAATAATAAAATGGCACATAAAAAGTTTAATAAAATTATAAAAGTGTGACATGTGATATTTCGTTGAAATCATTTAATGACAATTATTCAATGCGTTCTAGATAACTACGGCCTTCAGAGGTTAAGGTAAGCGGCATTCACGAGCGTGATCCCCGGCAATAGCGATGCTCCGTCACGACTAAGCAAATGTTCAACATTTTTTATCTTTGTGATTTTACGGAATATAAAAATTGAAGTTTTATAATTTTATATTTTAATGAGCAGTATAATTATTGTTTTTATTACAAATGCATGTTTAGTAATCGATTTCATAATATAATACTTGAAAACATAATTTCAGAAATGTTCATAAATATATTCCTTTGACTTTCCGAGAAATTGAGTTTTAAATGAGTTAACACATTTCAATTTCCCAATTGAGTAGATGAAACGAAAGTCACTTTTATCGTTTTTAAGAATTCCTGTTAGCCTTCATGAATTTTTCACCGCACTTAACCTTGCTTTCCATTAAGTTTTGTGTGTTACACAGGGAAAATGTACAAGACTAATTTTATAGGTATGCGTTTAATGTGACACAAGTACTTAAAGTAATTAATAAAATGAAACTAAAACAGCATACATTTGAAACTTTCTTTTGAAGTGAAATGGGAACAAAGGGAATGTATTAGAAAAAAATATCAATTATAGATAGTAAGTGGCATTGTGGAATATTGTGTAATAAACATTATTTACAAAAAATTACTACCACTGAAACTGAAAGAAACAAATATTATCTCACATTCATCGACGGATCTCACACACTGCCAATTTGTGCAATTTGTAAAAGTCAGCAAAGTGAAAGAACACATGTTGAGGTTATAAACAAAGTTGAAGAGCATTAAAGAAATTTAGTAAATATAAACATATTATAATGTTAACAGAGTTAATCCTAATGGAAGTTTAGAAAGTACTGTCAATTCCTTCCTCTATCTGGTGCCATTTCACCGTTGAATTTTGGAGGCACTCTCCAATTTTAGACATTGTGTTGATATAGGGACCTGTTAAAAGTTTACTGGTTTGATTATTTAACCAGGAATATTTTTCTGTTCGTGGCTTTGAAAGCTGATTCTTATTAAAGCATACACGCATTTTAATAAAGCATTCTGATGAAATAAATTCATTCTCATAAGAATAGGACGTTCATGTTTTGAGAAACATCGTTATTTGCACACTTTGCAGGAGTATTTTGGCCGTATATAATGAGCTCTTCGTGATAGTATCTTTTTATTGGTCAAACTTTCGAGAATTGTATGCCTTTTAACGCTGATTTCTCTGCTAAATGTTAAGAGCGAAGCTGTGTAATTTCCAGGACGAGGGCACTGGGCTTCCAGGGATTTTGAGCTGCAGCCGCCCACGGTAGGCTGCCTACCATTTCGCCCACATACTTTACAATATTGCTGTGATGCGGCACAGAAATGTATAAAACCACCTGAGGTGCGGATCCATCGTACGAGTTCAACGCCGTTTGGCATTTTCCGTGATCAGCTGAAACCTGCAAAGTCTTCTGGATCTGCTAAGGTAGTATAAACAGTTTCCTTCTCCAAAAATGTGTTGTTTTGTTCAATTGTCGTATTTCTTTCATGACCCTTCCTTTTCTTTATCTGGCACTCTCCTTCGGTAAGGTAATGACCTCTGATGTGATTCTTGATCCCAGAAATGTTTATTACCAACTAAATTTTTTTGTACTAAACACCACATAGCACGTTAATGTCATATCACAACCTGGTTGAAGGATTAGTTATTCAAATCTGTTCCACTCTGTTCTTATCGTGAACCTGAGGCAATATTTAGTTCACTTTCTGTCAGATAGATGGCCTGGGTACGTTCATGCTTTTCTGTATCATCTATTTCGTTTTAATGCTTTTTAATGGTGAAGTTTCTTTGGAGATTCGTCGAAGTGAAATATCTAATACAATATTTTTCTTTGTGACTAAGGGAAACAAGGATAAAAAAAGTAAATTTAGTTGATTCCAGAATTGAGTCTGGGATCTCTCGAATATGAGTCTCTTTCTTCCATCAAAATGTTTTCTATGAGTTTTATTTAGTAATGCAAATCTTAATTCTCCCCTCCCCTTGTTTCAGCTTATTCTGATAACCTGCGATAAATATTTATATACGAGAAAGCATGTAAGGAATCAAAAATTATTTCTATCATCCATTAGTTTTAAATCTTGCTCCTTTGTGCAAATTCAATCGTGCACTTTGATTTAATGCGCTACTTATAATAAATCACATTCTTTTTAACTCCATTATGCCTCCACACATGACATTTGTTAAAATAGTCCAGAAACAAAAATTTTAAAAATAGAAATACAGAAAACTTCCAAATTTCATAATCCATAGAGCTTTTTACGCTCTTTTTTCTATCTTAACTCAAGTACGTTGAGCAAATTGCTTGTTTTATCTAAATATATAAAAACAAGTTCTAAAAGAAAATGAAAACATTATGTACTTTATACAATGCATACTTTATATTCAGATTGTGGTCCTTAGAGAACATTATTACACAATTATTCAAGATTTTTAGATAAACTATATAGAAAATGCTGGCAATGATTAATAATAGGATATGCGTCTTGTTTAACTTTATGAGAATCAAAAAAATTAAAGAATGGCTTCCGTCTATGAGGGCTGATTTCTGTATTAAACTCCTGACTCTTTTTAAATGGTCTAAAATGTTTATTTTAAAATGCATTGGTCAAGAATTATTGTAACAATTAGCTCGCATGAAACTATATTCAAGTATTTTAACTATAAAGCAAACTGGGCATTTAAGGAAACTATAAATGAAGTATAACAACAAAGATTTTAATTTCTAAGATAATTTGTATTAAATTAAAAGCATAATAAGACAGAACTGGTTAGAACAATACAACATTTTAAAATTACAACTAAGACCCGGATTTTCAGGTTTTTATAAAGTGGGTTAACTTTTTATTATTATTCGATAATGGTTTTCAGGTTTTAAACTAATTATTTGGGTTTTTTGTCGAGTTTTAATGGAAATGTACAACTAACTCTCTTGTAAGCATGAAATCGAATTAATACGCATGTTAACACAAATTTATTCCAAAATTTATAGCTGTCGTAGATGATTTATTTTTATAAAGCGACAAAAAACACAAACGCTCGTGAAATGCCAAAACAATGACACAATTATTTTGTGCATTTTCGTATTTTTTGAAAAATTAAATTAACAATGCTCTAACATAAAGAAACAAACATTTGAGTTCATATTTTGACCTTGCTGCTACATATCAGACTCATTTCTAAATTCTCTGGAATTAAAATATTTCTTTGTTTCTTTCCCTAAGTTTGAAGAAAAATGACCAAGCATCATTAGCACACTTTTTTGACGGTGAACTGGGTCTCAATGAAGGGTAGACTTGATAGTGATCGTCCGCCACAAGACAATTGTTTGCACACTCATTGCTACAAGGACAAGCAACAATGCACTATACATATGTTTAGCTCTCATTGGACCACTTTAATAACATACTAAATCAAAATCATTCCAAAATCAAAATAAATTGATTTACTATGTCATAAGATGTTTCTTAAAAGACGAAAATTCCCTTTTTGCGTGAATTCGGGTAATTTTTTTTACGTTGATGCGACTAAAAGCCTTTAATGTCATTTTAAACTCTTGAGTTTAGTACGATTCATGTATTTGGATCCAATTAGCATGAAATGAAAAAATATGTTAAATTGTTCTAAGTATTTTATTTGAAAAAGGTTAAAAACCAACTTTAGAGAATGAGGACAAACAGAGTGATATTTTTTATCGAGGATGTGATTGATATAAGGAAGTGAAAATGAATTCGTAAAACAGTCAACAAATTAAACCCACCATGATTTACTTTAATAGCACGTCTGACGTCAAAGCAAATTACATTTCAGTCCACTCTCTTGACAAAATCATTATCTTATTAGGTGGATTAAACCCGCGAGACTTTTCTGAAATTCTCTACGATACTAAACAGTTTATGAAGTTACTATCTGTGTTCTTTACTTCTTCAAACCATGACTCAAATATCTCAATAACATGTAGGAAAGATGTCGCAGATCTCCTTATTAAAAGAGTGTTTAATATTCCAAGAGTCTGGAGTAGGTAATTGTTATTGAGCGCACAAAGTTGGGAAAGAGTTCAGGAGGAACGGAATGGGAAACCTTTGGCTTGGAGAGGGGTAATTTGGAGACAAGTTTCTCGAAACATACAGTGAGGTTTGATGATATAGATGGGCAGATGTTACATTATGATATGTGGTACGTTTTATCAGAAATAAAATAAGATGCCAAAAGAGAAAGATGTATTATCAGGAGAGTGAGGGAATGGCATGGTTTAGGTTGGGAATTTGGAGATTAAGTGGTTTTAGGACTAGTGAGCATGGATTTTGTCCTATATGTGGATATGTAGAAAATGTAGAACATATCCTGTTTGAATGCTCAGAAACTAGGGATGGAGACAGTAACTGATAAATGGGAAATGGTTGAATAAGTTAATGCAGCTAAGAAAATGGTTGGTGATCCAAGTCATTTTAGTAATATGGGGCAATATTGGTACAGAGTTAAGAACAAATGCATGTAGTCTATGAGGAGAGAGAATTTTGATTTGGATAGGGTTTGTCCAAGGTAATCTGTATGGTAGAAATAGTGTAATTATTTACCAGTGTGTTTGTAAAAATTCAATATTGGCCTAGTGCAGAACTTGTTAAGCCAGCCCATATTGTTATATTCTATTTGACACAATAAATAAACATAGAAAAGAAAACAATTGCACTCGTGCCTACCACCCAGTTATAATCGACCTTAGGTGGATCGGCCTGACGAGCGTGCAGCTACAACTGCCGGGACCACCCTGCCTCGAAAAGCGAGGCCCAAATGAGTGAATGCCATGATACTACTTATGGAGGTAGGCATATCTTGCACTAAGTTCTTTCTTGTATTCTTTTTATGCATACTGTGAAGCGTGCTTAAGCATTCTGCTTTTTCAAAAATGTATCATCCGTCTCCATCCAGTATATTTTTGTACAGACCCATTTGTTACTTGGTCGAGGTAAGAAATGAGGACATCTTGGCTATTCTAATAAGACAATGCTCCGGTTCACTGCTGACTTCCTATAGTCTTGAACAAAGGAATATTTTCTAACAGCATAAAGACACTCTTACACAACTTTTACACCAAAGTTGTGTTTTAACAAGTAATTCACGCTGACCTTTTATTTTTCATCTGAGTTATATGTGCATACATAATTTAGTAATTTATGTTACTTAATAGATTTATAGAATAAATATTCTAATACAAACTGAAGGTTAAACAGTGTGCAAAAAATAATAAAACTTCTTGGAAAGCATCCAAGCAACTGTAACTGAATGATAAACTCTCCAGGCGCAATCTGACTCTGGTGGGAATCTAATACATGTCAGAAAGCTAAAGTTCACATGGACTTAGCTCACTGTTACATAACACTGAGCAATAATCCCCGCTGCAGCCGTTTGATATTGCGCCAAGCTTTCTGCTTTGCCAATACAACCAAAGGACCTCCGCCAGCCATCATTGCTGCCCATAACACCTTGAGCATTGAGCATGTTAACGACCGCAAGCTGAAAGCAAAATAGCCCAGTAAAAGCGAGTAGGCAACATTACTCAGCAAATAAAAACCGTCACGGGCACCAAAGCCGTGCGTAAATAAATGAAAATAAAAGCTAACAAGAGAGAATATGTCGTCGCGACGCTATCTGCTGTAGTTAGCCGACTGGATGCTTGTTTTTCTCTCTCGGGGACAACGCCGATAGCGTCATTGCCCGCTTAATCACCGATGAACTCTTTAGTCGCATGATTCAGTTACTAATGGTAGGCTCTTTCCACAACTTAGTTCTATTCTCACAAGAGGTGACAGTTTCAAACGGAATTCTACCAATATGGCATGATTAGGATTAAGCAAGCCTAAGTAACTTAAATACAAAAGCCTTCTCGGCTAATGATTTACGTCATGCTCAGATAATGTAAGTCTTAAGTTCCATAAAATCACAAATCTATTTTTGTCACTATTTGAATTTTATATTTTTCACAAGTAATATCACAATAAGGTTTGAGATTGTCGATAAATTCACGAACGTTGTTGGTAAATTTATCTGGAAAGCTCAGACCCTGAAATGATATTTATTAGGACTATTTTAGGAATAAAATACAATTTAAACATAATTATCGTTAACTTGGCTTATAATATTGCAATAATTGTATGTTGGTATTATGAACACTTAACCTTTTCAAGCCATCTAGTAACATACGAATGTCAATTGTCAGTAATGCCAATAGAGAAGAACCAAGTAGGGTTTGGGACTATTTCATAAATAGAATAAGAATAAAAGTAATATATATATATATATATATATATATATATATTTGAAATTTGCGCACGATTACTAACAATTGTATAAAATGTCATACTTATGAACACCTACCTATTCAGAAACAATGAGAATGAAATAGATGAAATTAGACTATTACATTACATTACATTACCGTTCGATTTACTAATACAAACTGACAAAAACAAAACAGAGAAAACATTTTACCTTTCTGAACAACGTATTCAATACAATTTATTGTTGCTTAGGAAGATATTGTTATAATGTATAAAATGATTTCAGACTGTTTGGCTGAATATGCAAAAACTACTGCTTTAGTGAATACACACGAAGTTAGTTAAATTTACAATTCACTAAAGCAATTGTTTTTGCGTATTCAGCCAAACAGTCTGAAATCATTTTATACATCAGTGATACGTGCTCGGGAATTATATAGTAGAGGTATATAGTTGGCTACACTGACCACAAAACAAATGCAAGTCGCGCGATAAAGCGGATTTGATAATTTTTTCCACAATTTCACTGCGATATCTGTTTGTAATTGATAAAAATTCAAAAAATTGTTTCGTTTCATTGATTTAAGATGACGTCACTTAAATGAAATAGTCGTTTTAATTGTCTATGTCCATCCTTTGACATTCAAAACAAACACAAGTTTTCATTATTTTCCATATGTCACTGATATTGAATTTCATCAGCACACAATTTCATGGTCTTGTAATGTTCTGGACAACAGGCAGGTAACGCGAGTTTAAGCAGAAATAGCAATATAGGTATTTGAGTTATTTGGCTAATCGTGGTAGATTTAACTACATCTGTTATGTATACCCAATAAAAGGGCGTGTACATGGCGTGTGATCGGGAATTTGTAGAGCTAAGTGAACAGAGCTGCAGAAAGCAGAGAACAACTGAAGCCAATAGTGAAAGTGATACCAAAATTAATAGACTCAGCACTTGACCCTTCTAATTAAATTGTGTTAAACTTGTAAAATAAGAAACATTATAGACTTAAAAACTCATAGCTCATATGGACTAGCTCAACATTTAAGAAATCAATGAGCTCCCCGCTTACAGAGGTCCTAGCCCTAGATGGAACATTAGTACATTAATTCATTCATTCACACGAATATAGAATTTCGTATACACAGCCGATGGTTGGATAGGTATAATGTAGAACTCCTTAAAAAATCAAAGTACTTAAAGTAGAACACAGGATTAACGATTTAAACAGTTTTTCTAAAGTTAAGGAATAATATTAGAAACAAGACAAATGGAAAAGTGGCCTATTACAAAATAACTAAATACAGATGAAATATAACCTTGAGTACGATTAGCTACTTAAATATTTTACAATTATTATGACTTCTTGGAAGATCCGGTCCCAATCTAAACTTAAAGCCCGTTCTCTTATTTTCATTCATGTTCTATAGTTTTCCCGGGAGTGAAGCCATTATTAATGCAATTTCTTCCTCCCCTAAATCCTGTATATTGTTCAAAAAGCAAGTATTACAGTGCAAATAGTAGACCAAATTCGTTTCAGAACTTACTATTGGCAAGAAATACGAAATAATTATTAAGTAGCACAGGAAGGGGGCAATAAGTAAACTCAATGTGATCCTCATTTCGCTACGCAATCGGAAATTGGTTTTGCTGACGGGAAGTTACTGAGAAACGACCTAGCCACCTGTCGAGGGAAATCATGTCACACGATCGGAACTCATAGCGTGCATATTTATGTTTATTTCGTTATTTTAGTAATAAATAGTAATTAATATTGTTCTCACCAACATAGCAGACGCCCAAAGGAGACATGCCTAAATTCTTCTGATAAGATTTTGAAACACTCGCCGCAATTCATTCTCAAATATTTTGTTTCAGCGCCTCCACAGGTTTTATTTCAGGCACAGCTGCAGCTGAGTGGCTTTATACGCACCTCTGACATATACCCAATTTCTGAGATAATCGTGTTAAAGGCTTTAGAGATGTTACTAACGATAGTCTGTTTCATCAAGCTTATTCTGCATTAAAACCTGGTTTTTGGTCTCGGCTTCTTGTCAGTGAAAACACCTTGGGTTCGAATTTTGTTCACCAATCTGAAAATTGCACTCCCTAATGGGGATGCTGCTTCTGGAAATTGAGCACGAAATTCTCCTCTGCAGTACCTGTACAATATAAATATTATTTGTCCTAGCGTATGTCACTCTTGATGTAATCCACAATATACAAATACACAGTAGAAAGTCTAACACACACTTCCCACAGAAATGCAACTGAAACAACTGGCGTGATAAAACATCACTATACGAAAGTATTCTTATGAATGTTTAATGTAGTCTATGGTTCCTACATTCATAATTTTATTTTTCCAAATTACATATTTCAAAATTCGTAATGTTATTATATGTTCTTTTACTTCCTCTAGTAAGTCTTTGTACTTATGATCCAAGATAATTTAAGTTCATAGCCTGTTTGTTATATACAACAAATGTACATCTTAACGTTGTTTTGAAGAACAGGCATAAAATTTTTACTTTCTATTTTCATACCTGGAAATAAAGTATGCAAAATTAAGAGGGAATATTAAAAACGCATAAAATTGCAATCAGGTAAACCATACAATCCGCATTAGTGATGAGAGTAGAATAAACATAGTGTGTCAAGAAAAAGAAATACGATTAAATACAATATAAGGAATAAGCAGTTTTGCAGCTTAATATTTCATAATTTATGTAATTCAAAAAATTAATTCAATAATTAAGCATTTATGTTCTGAACTTTAAAACTATCCCCCTCTCAGCTTCGTAACTGTGGCTTAATTTTATTTCAGACGTACAGGGAGTATCTCATGCCATCCATTCGCGTGGAGCTTTCCTATGCGTAAACGCGCCGCTATCTACTGGTTTTCGGTATCATTAATATCATTGAAGAAACTGAAAATAATCTATGAAATAAAATAAATAAAATGAACCATTACTTCCCTATAGAACCTCAAAGAAGACCCATTGCAGGAGAATTATCCAAACGAAGGAATGTCAAATGATGTTCTTGTTGAGAACCATTGATTATATTCAGCATTGTTTATTCAAAACATTTCCTGAAATTTATTCAGCCTTTGACGACTTGGGAAATTTCAGATCGCGATCGAATTGAGGTGATATCATTATGTGCCATAATAAATTACATTACCTGGTAAGTAACCTCAGCAATTGCCTTCTACCTGACTCGTAAACTTATATTAAATTATATGTTGAAAAAGCAGCAAGTGTGGCTTGTCAGCAACAAAAGCAAACACTATTCATGCGGTTGATACTTGTATGGATCACGCAATATTGCATTGATTAAAAAATTCAATTTTATTTCTACTTTGATAGCTTATTCATTAAGCTTAAGCATGTATCTGTCTCTCTAGTAATAATTTGGCAACGCATTCACAAAGTTATGGTATTTCCATGGAGTTAGATTTGCACAAATCCTCTTACGATATTAATGAATTTTCAGGAATTGGTAATTTGCTTTTAGACTTTTACTCAGATTATTGCGTAAAAAGGCTACGTGGATAAATGCTACAGCGTAAAATAAATGACATACTACTAACTAGTTACTGTCTGAGGATCGAAACAGAACTTTAAAATTCTGAATAAATAACCTATATCGAGGATAAGGGCTAGAAATAAGAAATAAATGTGCTATCAACTATTATAAAAGATGAATACGGGCAACATTTTCTTAATATTCTTTTGAATTCTATTATAATATGGCAATTCTTATTAAGGAAACATATTTTTGAAATCTTACCCTTGGTTATTGTTAATTAATTAAGTTTGTGAAACCCATAATTCTTTTTATATTTTGTTATTATTTGCTGCGTGTCATCGTCTGCATTGTGTTTATCTACGTTTCATTAATTTTTTCGTGAAAATGTTTGAAAATGAATGTTTTTTTTTTCTCTATATATACATTTTTTTTTCTCATTTTGCCGTACCACTTAGGTACATTTTCGTCCTTCCGTATCTTCCTTAAATTCATAGTTCTATTGCAATGATGTTGGTAAACATATACTCTATAGTATTAGAGATGTATAGTTTGTGGTTGAGAAACTGAGTAAAACAATGTAAGCATATAACTTAGAAAACGTAATTTTTGTGCCATATATAAAATAGAATTTAAGACAATGTTAATAGTACAACCAGAAGGAAAATTCAAACTGCATATTTCATTGATTTCGAGGATATTCTTTAAATATCTCTCTCACTGTTGTGAGCCTCTAAAAATTTAACTTAAGTTTAAATTTTTAAACTTGCCTCATTTATGTATATTTTAAAGTTCTTCTCAACACTGGTTATACTATTTAAAGCATAAGAATACAAATAAATTATATTCTTTATAATCATAACAAGGGATGTTGCTATATTTCACTTATAAGCTCAATATGAGAAATTTGTCACCATTACTTCCATTGATAGTCCGAGAAAATCGATTGACTGCCGAAAAATGCATTTGTTCCCAGGGAAACTATGAAGAAAAGAATATAATTGAGTATTCTGACTGATCCACGTATTCGACTTACATACTTGAAAGCTATCTCCGAACAAACAGTCGCCTACCATTTAATTCTAATTTATCTTGACTCAATAAATACGCATACTAGTCTTTCTTTCTTTCTTTCTTTCTTTCTTTCTTTCTTTCTTTCTTTCTTTCTTTCGCTTCATTTTTAAGTGGTGGACGGCAATTCAAAGTCGCCAAAACATAACACGTCGAACATTAACGCACGCGGTCCTTTGCACTACCATACAAATAAATTAAAAACAATTGGTTTCACGAGTTGTCCGAACGGTACAAAAACAATGCTTCAGCTTTGAACGGGGACATTGAAGATCAGAGTAACAGGATTGCAGCAGGTGCTTCCGCAGTGTAGCACGTGAACATCTATTTGAAAACACTGTATTAGAAGTAACAATTTAACTACAGAAAATTTGTTGACCCACTTCGCTAATGAGGTCAGGGCATTCAAGTATAGGCCCACAGCATTTTTATTTGTAAGCATTCTCGGGCATGTTGAATAGAGTAAAATTGATATAAAATCTTAATTGGGCGATTATAAGTAAAAATTAAAATGAACGACGTTAAGAAGAGTTGAAAGGCAAAGTTTTTTATTTATTTTTTGCCTTTAAAAATGAATTACAATTAAATTAAAACTTTTCTGAATTATTTGGTATAATTTTTATTGTGACATGTAGTCAGAGAAGTTGTTTTTTTTTTAATATTTATAAATATATCTACACAGAAAAAAACCGCCTGATTTTGAAATTTCAAATTTCTATAGTTTTCTAATCAACTAAGGTTGAAGTTTCTGGTTTTTAGGGTTGCTGGAGGAAATCTTTATTTTTGCTGTTGGTTATTCTGACACACACACACACACACACACACACACACACACACACACACACATTCTAACAATGAAGCAAGCATTGGTTCTTGGTTGCAGCTATGAGTGAGCTTCTAATAATTTTTTCTTTGATCGTAATTTTCTCAAAACGATATTTTCCTAAGTGAATGTACCTCTAGAGAAAAAAACTACTGCGTTAATTGCCTTGATGTTTTTATTTGGTGTTTCTAGACATAAAATTGAAGCTACTGTAGTAGAACTAGTAACAGAAATTTAAAAAAAAAACTAGGCATTATGGAAGTTATGTATATATTTTTGAAAAAAATAAGCTTCAAATAAAAAATGTTAATTCTAATTCCTATACTTAATTTTGTTTAATTCTTCTTCAGCACGCATATAAGCTATGCAAATATCAATGTTGTTGCCACGGCAGGAACATAAACTTAGCATTTTTAACATTGGTAAGATAGAGCCTTCCAACTCCTCTTAAGTTTTATTATGTTATTGCATTTCCAGCTTTGACGTATGAACAAAGTCCGAGTAATGGGATAGTGTTAACTGTTATTCGAAGAAAGATAATAGATAAATTAAGAATTCTGCGTAAACTAAGCGAATTCCTGAACAAGTCGAATTTGTAAAGGGTGTTGCAGAGCTCTAGAGCAGAGAATTTGTTGCCTCTAGAGCGCTTTTTAAAATTCGGTTTTCGGGCATACCAGCACTCCTGATTTTTGGAAACTAGTTTTCTTATTTTAAATAGTGTATACAAATACCATTTCGTTGCGAAAAAGCAAATATTGCTATCACTAGCGAGATTTTTATATTTTGGGTTTCAGGTAAACCCCCACTCCTAATAGCCTGATTTCACTGATTTTCGGTAACTATTTTTATTGATTTATTTTAATGATATATGACGACTTTCGATGAGAATAAAAAAATTACGGCCGCTAGAGGATTTTAAAATGTTTGCTTTAGGTTAACATCCACCCCCAACGGTGTAATTTGACTGGTTTTTTTTAACTCGATAAGTTGTTAGTTATTTGATCGTTATATACCGAGTTTCTTTGAGAAAAAATGTAAATTGCGGCCGCTAGAGCGTAAACAGACACACGCACATTGTTTTTCAACAATTTTTCATGGGTACAACCGCAATCGCATGCATAGTTACACTAAAGACATTAGCGAAACATATATCAAGAAAATCAAGTGGTAATGAATCCATAAAAAGAAGGAATCACCGCATGTCTATTCAGTGAGGTTGGGAAGACTCATGTGTCCATGAGCGAGCTTTATTTTGAACCTATGTCGTTGTTGATAATTGTTTAATTGTTTATGTTTTTCTTATTCTTTCTGTCTATTTTATTTGGTTATGCTGTTCGAACTTTCTCTTGCTTTCTCTAAGTTATTCGTTATCTCTGTTATTATTTATGAGCCAGTTTTGTATCAGAGGGTTTAAATTCTTACTCTCTGTTGTGCATTATCTGGACTATATTATATTGGAGGTACAGCACAAAGAATTTGACTTTGAACCACAATACATGTGTAATAATTGTAGTGAAATAATTGATTTTGTATCATTCAATGGCATCATTAGCAACGAAAACGATAAAAAATAATAGGCCATATTACTGTAAATGCCTAATGTGTATGCTTACATATTAGATTTACAGCATAAGTACTAGACAGCGAACTTTTAGGCATTAACAAAATTTTGGCGCCTAAAATAAGCTTTATAAAGTAAGCAATTTTTATTATAGGAGTAAAAATTGGCATTAAAATCTTTGCAACCACTTAATTATGAACTAAGGCATTAAACTTCACATATATTTTCCCTATTTTCCAAGCATTGCATTTTCAATTAAAAATATTTGTACTAGATTTTAAGGTACATTATTTAAACTAATATAATATAAAAACTGTTTGAATTTTATACCTGAAAAGGGCAATAGAAAAAACACAATCTCATTGTCTGACACAGTTTATAGTTTGTTTCATATTTCCAAGTAAAATACAAAATTAACTTTTAGAAATAAAGTTTAAATGAAGACATGCCCCGGGAAAAAGTAATAATCAATTAATGTTTAACATTAATCAATTTTTTTCCATCTCACAAATTACAGGTACAATTTCCAAATTTTCCAGCAAAATTTTTATTTTTTTATCTGTAAGTAGAAGTATGAAGCCAGAAAAAAAATAATTCCACGTCTTAGATGGCATATTTAATCTTGAGCACGGACTTAATATCAACAGCACAGTCAAACGGTTTTGTTTCCTATAAAAAATATTTGCTACTGCTACAACAACGTGACCGATTTGCATTCAGTCATCTCAAAAAATGTCTGAGGGGCACTCAGATATTATCCCAGCTGATGTGGTAGAAACACGTTGTTTTTTCTCTTACTATTTCCACGTTTCAGAAGAGCCGGAAAAATGTGTAGATAAGTGCATTGTAGCTTACGCATTGGTGAATATGTGTACCGTAGATCTGTTAACCTCGCATAATCATCTGCTCAGTTGATATATATTTATATATGAATATAATTAATTCTGTTACTCACTTTAACGCTCAAAATGGAGAGAAAAATTAACGATGTAGGTCAAAATTAGGATGACACATTTATTGTTTTTTCTGCGTTCTTATATTTACCTAAAAGTAATTCAGTCGCAATAAATGCAATATATATTATTTTCTTATGTTGCAGATTTATACTAAATATGCATATTTAAACATGAAGTAATAGACACTAACGTCAAAATAGTCATTTATACACACTATAAAACTACAACATTTAAGTTTTCAACACTTCAAAACTTGACAAATTTTTCCCATCATTTCTATTAAGGAAAAAAAAAATTACATGCTTGAGGATGCAATGACTAAATATTACCGGTTGAACAATAACCTCAATTGAGGCTGTGCTTATTTAATTCGGGAATTTAAACATCTTTCACTCTTGTCCTCAACTTTTCTCCTCAGTTTTCTATTTTTATTTATTTCCTTGCTAACAATTAACTCATTTTGTCAGTATTTCTGTACTACTTTATAGTGTTGCATCACTGCCTCCTTGTCATCTTGTTGATATAGGAACCCTGCTGGCTAATATTGACGTCATAACGCATCAGAAGCAAAGTGGCAGTTGAACGCTGGAAAAACAGCATGATGACGTCCGTGGCAATGACGCAAGTGGACTATGTACGTATTGCCTGCAGTATTTGGGTTTTACTGACGCAACAAGTTCGCGACGCCAAGCCATTCTTCGGGGGAATCGATGTGATCCGTGACAGGATCGAAAATAACCTGCCGTCCTCTTCACATCAACTCCAATATGCTCTGACACTACTGCATGGGGCGTTTCCATGGTGAATCAAAAGAGCTTATTGCTTGCTCCTCGGAGATTGACTGTTCATTTCTGTAGGAGGAGGAATGATCTATCGTTCAAAATTGTTTCTATTATCTTACATTTTGAAGCAGCTCAAAGGGAGATTTTTAGCCTTGCTTGAGGAAGAATGGCGGAATTAATCTTAACATTCGGGCAAAATATTCAGTGTTTAAAATGTTTATAAAGTGCGCCCATACATAACAGAATAGCATTTAATACCTTAAGGAACTATATTACATGCTACACTATACTACAAGAGTGCATAATGTAGTGACATTCTCGTTTTGGCCAATAGCATTGCATAAATGTTAGTGTTCTGAACTTGGGGGACTTGAGAAACGTAAATATCCTTTTCAAGTCAAATTATGCAATTTCTGAATTCTAACAGAAGTCTAAACACCTGCCAGGTTGTGTTAGTGCATCATAAATACACACATTTCGGGAATATTTGTACCGAAGACCCGAAATAAACCCGAAGAAGATTATTGGCTCTAGAGAAGAGAGAGGAGTTGGGGAGACGGGTGAGTAAAGGGAAAGTGGGGCTCAAGAGAAAGGGTTTTATGCATGCTTTATATATTTATATACCATATGCGAGGGTAGGTCCATAAAAATTATACTCTTCACAATTAAATTTGATACCATACCTCATCTGTTAAATAAACAATTGCAGCTGCAACTTCTACTTCGCTGTGTTCAGTTGTTCAGATATAGTTGCAGAAAGAAGACTGTGTGTACAGGATACAATTGACCAAAAAGTTCTGTTTTTTTTTCAAGTTATAGCAACAATTGTATGAGGATTACCTTTAAAAGTTTTTACAAATGGCCACTAGATGGCGCTATTAAGATATGCCATTACTATTTTAAACAATTGACATTTGTTATTGCGAAAACAGTTATAGCTTAAAAATTTACCAAGTAGTTTGTTTACGATGAGAGTTTAAACAAAGCTTTTTTGCGAAAAAATGGAAAATTTATCTGAAGGTTTTGGTTGGATGACTTTTTACGATTTTAGTAAAAACCTAGCTAAACAGCAATGCATAGAATGGCTTCGTTCAACTTTTGATAATGAAGCACCATCAGAAAAGACTGTTACAATTGGTTAGCATAATTTCGTAGTGGTCGTGCGTCCGTCAGTGATGATTTTCGTCGAGCAAAATCGGTTGTCATTCCAAAAAACGTCGATGCTGTACGCAACATGATAGAAGAAGACCTACATTTAGTTCACAGTTAGATAAGAGGCATCCATAGGCATTTCAATTACTGCAGTACATTTGCTTTTTCCTGAACATTTAGTAGTTAAAATAATCTGATTCCGATAGATTCCGTATAAATTGACTGAAACTTAAAAAATAAAAAAATCCCTCGTGTTAATTGGTGTAATGAAATGCTCAAAAATCCCACCGAGGAACTGCATATACGTATACAACATCGTAACAGGTAACGAAACTTGGATACATTCGTGTGAACCAGAAACTAACAGTCCACTGTTTGGGTATTCGAAGATGAATCGAGTCCCACAAAAATTGTTCGTTCACGTAACATTTCCAAGAAAATGGTCGTTTGCTTCTTCGGTGTATTGGACATATCGCAACCATTTCTTTATAGGATCAAATAACAGTTAATGCTGAATTGTATACAATTTATTTGCCAGAAGCCATCGACGAAATCAGGAGAATCAACTGAGAACGTTGCATCATTCTTCAATATGACAATGCCAGGTCTCACACAGCACGTCAAACAATTGACCATTTGAAGGAGGAAAATATCAAACTAATGTCTCCTTGCTCATATTCATCTGATTTATTGCCTAACGACATCTTTTTGTTTCCGAATGCCAAACAAAAAATGCGTGAACAGCGATTTTCATACCTCAAGAAGCTGTTGAAGCCTTTAAAAACCATGTTAATGAGATTAAATTTTTCGTGAATTATTTTGAACGCATGCAAAAGTGCATAAATCTTAAATGCGAATATTTTTAAAAACAATAAAACAGTTTATTTTAAAATGTTTTTATTTCCTAGTTTTGGTAAAAACTTAAAGGTAAACCTCGTTCGAGCTTATATGAATTTAAACTAAAACAGCGCAGCTGTATGTCAACAGATATATGAATACTATGAAGCACTTTTACCATTGCTCATTCAGTATTTGGGTGAATTTTTTTAGGTCTTTGGTGTTGATGCTGTGGATGAAAGGATGGTGTAAAGATGATTGGCAAAGTTCCAGAAAGGCAACGATACACTCGAGGATAAACCACCGACAGGATAACCAGCAACAATGGATTATGAGCTCTTAGCGTCTGTTGAGGCGAACAGCAGTTAGACTTGTGAGAATGTGACACAGTAATTCAACGTGAGTGCAGAAATCATACAGCTCCATCTCCAAGAGCTAGGATAAAGATATAAATTCGGTTTCTAAATTACAGACGAGTTAAAATGGCTTACAAGACCTTGCGAGCTGACGCTGATAGACTGCTGATATGCAATGAGAAGTGAATCCTCTACAATACTCCAAGACGTCATTACTGGATTGCAGGTCATAAATTTATCCCCAAACACAACCGAAACCACCACGGCACCAAAAGAAAGTTATTTCTGTTTGGTGCACTGTGCATCATGAACGAGTTAGCTGACCAAACAATCAATATCATTGAGGGTTGGAAACTTTCTCGGTGCTGATGATGGTTTCACGGGCAATCACGGGTGAAGACCTTGTCCTTCAAGTTTTCGAGCATTGTGCCTCTGTGACCTTCTTCAGGGAACTCCTAGGTCTAGTTGTTTTAAAACCAGCTCTCCTTTTGATTGAACAAACTAGACAGCGAACCAAGGACCAGGATAGACTCTTTCAATTGTGTATCTGTAACATACCTAGTAGTTCAAGTACATATTTAATGTATTCCATTATTTAATCACAATCATCTGCCTCAGAGACCGAAGAAAATTGCCCATTTCGATCGTGCTCTACCTGAACGATTCCTGTTCTACCCATATTGTCCCGGACTTTGACCTTTAATTTCATATCAAGTGCTTGTTTTGCTTAATTTAGTTCTTGCAATTTCGTAATTTCTCCTTTTTTCCGGCACGCAATTAACTTGTCATTTCTCTTAAATTTTAAACTTTAATATTTGAATTCTAAGACGGTTTGTTTATTAATAAACATGGTTTATACAATAGGGTCGGCCCTATTACAACTTAATAAATTTGTAATACTGCATCTTCCCTTACTTTATATTTTAAAGTTCTGAGTATGGTGCCACAGACATGTGCTGGCATGTAGCTACTTTTATTTCTAAATGCCTGCTATATTATAATACTATACTCGATGTATATCTCAGAATGGTTGAATACACTTATCTAATGTATTTGAATTATCAAGATATACTTTAATTTCTCATGAAATTCATTGCTCCAGTTTTTTCTACAGATACTGTTACTGTTACTTTATTACTCCATTTAATATTATTATTATTATTATTATTAATAATAATAATAATAATAATAATAATAATTATAATAATAATAATAACCTGAAAGAGTTCTTCCACTCTAACAGGTTTAAATGCATGTATATAAGTAAATGGATCAATAAATACAAGGAGATTATTTGAATTATGGACCGCCTGAGCACCCCTACTTGTTAGGTAAAACGGAAGTTAATCATTCTGCTTAAACTTTGTGTTTTTATTTTAGAATTTATATTATTACTGAAAGTATAAACTAATACTATAATTAAACTAAACTGTGTTATAAGAGACATTGAAAATGTTGCTCCCCAGCGGCAATACATTGCTAGCGTTTGCATAGAAAACTCCTGTATTTCATCTAACTTTTCACGGCGGTTCGGAACACGCTTCTTGCCATTGAGAGATCCCGTCTCTCGTAACTTTTTAGCAAGTTGGCGAAGAATTTCTCTATGTGGAATACGATTTTAAGGATACCTGCTTGCGACTTGCCTTACCATTTCTCTGTAAGAATCCATTTTCATACAAGCATTGTTCATAAAAACCCGTTCTTCAACACTTTTTATGTAATATCATAACTAACGAAAAACAATTGGCAAATAATTTACACGCAATGAAAGCACACGCCGTTTGCTAACAAAGTCTAACATCAAATTAACCACAAACTGCTACCTACGCATACATTATATGGCCTTGACTATTCTAGAAATCGCGCTCTACCAACCCATAATTCAAATACTCTACTGTACATAAATATGTTAAAGAACGATAATTATATATATTGATAAAAGGATTATAAATACTAAGCAATATTAGATTAGGAAATACAGTATAAACATTAATAACAGTATTCTATAAAATAATCTAAATATATACAAGTAAAGGAAAAACAAATATAAAATAAACCAGAAATAGGTTAAGTATCACTTTAGACATTGTCGGAGTTAACCTTATTTAGCATTTTAAGCTTGTTTGTGAAATTATTAATATAAACAAAAATTGAAATAGGTGTCTAGTTCTACTATAAATAATTGTCCGAATAACACATTTTAAGATAGTGAGGTTCACAGGATAAAAATGGTAGTTCTGATTGTCTGAATATAATAAGATATTAAGATACCGTTCAAATATATTTAAAAAGAAGCGATGACAATTCACAGTACTCGATAATATCTTTTGTAATCAATAAAACAGTAACAACAACAACAACAACAACAACAACAATAATAATAATAATAATAATAATAATAATAATAATAATACCTTATTTTATTTATAGGTTGTATCGTTCATATAAATTTTACTATAATTTATTATATTATGTAAGAGTTTGCAAATTTTATATCATAAATAATGAATATAAAAAGTAGTTTTTAAAATAAATTTCAATTAATGCAACTTCGTGCCGATTTTAAAAACGACTTAACTTTTTACTACGTCCGAGTGGATCACACAATTTGATTACGTTCATAAAAACCAAAAGGCAATTAAGACAGAAATGTGCAATTTTCAGAAAAATGTTCTTGACGTAGTTTTAGAGGACTCTTTTTAGAAGTTCTTTAGTTTCTAAGGAAGTGCTAGCCCAGCATGAGCATTACTTTCACCATAAGAATTAGTTACGAAAACGCTACCCGAAAGAGAAGTATTGAATTTTTTAGCTATTAACTGAATGGATAATTCAGGATTTTGTTGTTGTTTTCAGAAGAGTGTAGCAGATATTTTATTGTTTTTAAGCGGGAGGCTTCACTACTGCATGCGAGAAACAAAATAACAACCAGAAGAACAAAAGCAAAACGATCCCTGTAATTTAGGTAGTGAAGGGTGAGTTTCATTATTTTAGGAGCTAATGGGATGTTGTTGGTAGGTGACTTCAAAAGAACTCCCAATCAGCGATAAAAACAGAGCGCAATTATTGATCCAATATTGAGCAACACAAATTCTTTCTCGTATATTTCCGATTTCTACAACAGATGCTAATTTGAAGCTTTTAATAACTGTACATACTTTTATATGAAAAAAGGTTAATTAGTATCTTAGAAAATCAACTCAATAGACAAAATAGGAATTAATATTTACCACGTAATAATTGAAGTCACGACTTCCATAATCATGCAAGCCCAGTTGAATGAATTTTGAGAATATCAGTAAAAACCAAATATCTCATACAAATGATAATTTGGTAATTAGACTCGTATCTCACCTAATAAAACTTTGTTTAATTATAAACTCCACCAAATATTCAAATAAAGATGACCGTAAGTGTTTTGTTTGCAACAAATTTATAATAATGTTGAACATTTGTGGTTATGGTACTCATTAATCTATAGCATTGATTTAAGATACTAAAACTTTTATTTGGAATAAGAATATGTTTGTTTTGCGTGCAACAATATTTAGAAATAATATCTTGCAAGAAACAACAAAATTTGCTCCCTTATTCAGAATTCGCAGCCTTAGAAACCGGATTATTATCATATTGGTTTAGAAGTCTTTGAAACTAAGGTTGCTTTTCAGGCAAAGTTAAGTAAGAATATTTTGTAACATCTTTTGTTTTAGCACCTTCAAGGGAAGTTTCATTTATAAGCTCTCTCCAGGTTAGCTTTATCACATTTAGTTTCTCCTTTGATTATGATGTTTCTATATGTAATTCCCTTGATGCCTTACTCACTGTGAACATATTTGACCTGTAGTCAATTATATGTATGGATCACTCTTCATTTTTCTTGTTTTTAACACAAAGAAGGAGTTCCTTAACCTTAGAAAGAACTATCTTAATCATCGTCGTTCTATTTTCGCTTCAATGTTTTGGACGATTTTTGCATTAGTCTATCCAGTCATCAGCTATGGATAAGATAACCTGAATGTTTTCTTAGTTAGATAATTAAGAAAACTCGCATTATCCGCTTCTTCCTAGAACAACAAGAATTATAAATTTGTGTGCTTATGACATTCAGTAAGGCAGTAACGGGTGGAAAATGCTGAAAACTTAGTTGTTTTGAATGACAGAGGTCAGTTAGATAATTACATCCATTATACTGATACACACACATACATAATATAGTGCCAAAATGTGAATTGTGCTATTATGGAACTCGCGGCTTCAATTTAACCAACATTTGGTGATCTGGATAGCTCGGTAAGCGCTGCAAATTTGGGTGTAGGAAATTTAATGATTAAAAACACGATTGCTCCTAAATATATCAAATATATAGATTCACCGTAGACCATATGGAGACTGCATAAGAGAATGTGGAACTCTCTGCGCTTTGGGGGTCGCAATTTTTGGTTCATTTCCTTCGCATCTCCTCTTCAACTTGCCTCTGAAGGTATAAAGAACTTTCGGAAAACAAGTAGGTATTTGCCCTCAGAGCAGTAAAAGGGCTAGAATAAGAGCTTAATATGGCCAGATAAGTCGTTCTGATGGCACTTTTCAAGACTGGCAAAGTTGTCGGACAAATTCTCTGTAGGTACATGAATATGAAAGCAGCTTTGCACTCTTAAACCCATCTTCTGAGTAGCATAAAAGGTTATAAGCTTCTCTGCAGTTGTAAATAGCTTAAAGACGCTTATCTATTGCCAGATGATACCAGTGATATTTCTAATATGTGAAATATTATTTTAATGTATGGACAAATATTCCCTCGTAAATCAGGATAAAGATCGGCAACAAATGCACGTGTTTAAGAAAACAGTTTGCAGTTCGTGTGTTATTCTGTGCTTTCATCATTGCGTTTGCATATACACGTTTGTTGTCATTGCCAGATCCTGTCTTTGATCAGTTTTAATATGTTGGCGAGCAGTTAAGGGCCACCAGTAATATGTTTTTCTTACGTAAAAAAAGTTAAATAGCATTCAGATGCCGGCAATGTATTGCCGCTGAGGGGCATCATTTTCAACAGATCTTATTATACAGGCTAGTGGTTATTGTTATCAGTTTTAAATACAGTATAATTTTATGCTTTATTAAAATATAAATACTGAAATAGCAATAATTTTACGCGCGATGACTATCTCCCTTTTTCCCATTATAGCGGCTGCACTTTCCAGTCCATCAGGCGAGCCATAAGTAAAATCATCGTTATCCTTACCTATAGTGAAGAAGTAGTTTCCCCTACACATTGTATTTTCACTTACCTCATTAAATCGCTACTTCTGACGTTGAGATATTCTCAGTGCTGAAAAAAAAATACTTGGGGAAATAGAATGAGTGAGTGTACTTTATTCAAATTAATAACTTTGCAACCTTCGCACGGGTCCACATAATACAAAAAAAATTATTAACATTACTTAAATTAAATTACTTAAATTTACTTACTTAATTTACTAAAATTACTTAAATAAATACGTAAATGCGACTCGTGAGCCGGAGGTCTGGGGTTCGAATCCCGCCAGGACCGTCCTCCCTGACTGAGGTTTTTCCAGGTTTTCCTCAGTCCTCATAAATGCCGAGGAGGTACCCTAAACTTAGGCCTGGAACGATTCCTTCCTTAAAAATAAATTCTTTCTCAATATATCATTTCATCTCATATATCATCAGTACTCATCGCCTGTGGTGCCTCTGTAGCAAAAACGGGCGTTTAAGACTAATAAAAAAATACCTCCATTGCTTAAGGTAGTTAAAATAATAATGATAATGATGATGATGATGATAATAATAATAATAATAACAACAACAACAATAATAGCTTCACATACAAATACAGAACAAAGAACCCCTTCGTCCTTATCACTGAAATAAGTGAATATAACACATACACACATTTTTTTCTTTTAAATTCAGTTTAGTTCCCCCCGATTTTCAACCTTTTCAGCCTGAGCTGTTTCATCTTCGACGTGAAAATGCCTACATGTTCCTCATCCTTGCCTGCCAGCAGACCATTACAGAATCATATTAACATCATAATTTTTTTCATGCACAAATCGTATACGTTTTCACGCTTTCCGAGTTTCTGCTCATAGACTATCACATTTGCCTCTGATCATCCTGCCATTCTAGAGGCGTGATTGCCACTCAAAATACCTTGGACGACTCATTGCGTTATTGTCATAAACCTACGAAATTGCTTCAAAGGTCTCAGTTTTAAAATTCCAAAGTTTGACGCAGAATTTGATGTTAGTATTTTCCTTAGTTTGTAGTCCGTAATAAAATCGCAGATCTCCCCGTGCACGTTGTAACGAAAGTTGAAGGAATAGTTGGCAACATTTAAATCAGATTTGTTCTTTATTAGATGTAGATCAAGGTGGAAATTTGATAGCTTTCTGTTATTCGAGTAAATATCTTTGATTCTGTTTTGTTCTTAATTCGTTTTATCCAAAAACTTGGATTTGTTGCTGAGTATGAAAATCTGCCGCCTCAATTCTTCTTGCCTTGTCGGTTATAAGGCAGAAAATATGATCGCGATACAATTATTCCCTGGTGCAACGAGCTATATTTATAAGACGCCAAGAAATAAGAAAAACAAAACCAAGAAATTGTGGGAAACATTCGAGGTTACTCGAGGTTATTGGATGGCGGAAGGAAAGCTCCTATTTCTGATCATTATAACGTTGCAACTTCTTCCTTTTCTCGACACTGCTGTGAGAGGCTCATTAAAAAGCGCGCTAAATATTTCCTCTTCCTGTTAAGGCATTTTCATTCAATTTCCTGTAATTCAATATGTCGATCACTGAAAGATTTTTGTTACAAAATCGATTACGTTGCTTAATGGAGGACTAAACCATTTAGCAGCTACTGTTATTGCTCTATACAAAATTTATCACAAGCTGATAATTAGCTTTTTAGAAACTGTTTTCATTTAATATACAAAAGCGATTAAAATACCACTTTTGTAATAGACTAGTGTGTACGTATACGAAAAAAACTGAAAATGTAAATAAATTTTCATATAGTGTTAAAATAACTTACTTTCATAAATCATACGATATATATATATATATATATATATATATATATATATATATATATATTAAATGAAAACGCACAGCGGTAGAGTACAATAAATAATTTATAAAAATAAAACCAGTAGAGCTATTAAAATGGAAAATGAAAGATAATAAAATAGCTACTGCAATACATGGATAGAATGATACAAATTTCAAAAGAAATATAAACCTTCTTCTTTTCTTTTACAATTTTTGTGCAATGTATAAAAGGAAACATTTTATGCTTAGGCCAGAAACCAGAATACTAACTTTACGTAAACTTGGGAAAAAGATTAAAATATTGTAATAAACTATTTTCTTAGAATATCCAAATTTCTGCGGAGATATTCTAAATAAAAATGTAAGAAATCATATTGGAAAGATCTATGATTATGTATGACGGCTACTGATTATTTCGAAATTAGACACAAGTACATGCATTCTAATTGCTGTCTGCCATATTTGTCATATAAACCTGCCTGTACATAGAGGTAAAGATAGATAACAGAATATAGACTATCCACATATTACTTTAAACCATTTTTCTTAATTTAAGGTGTTTATAAATATAAATCAGTCATGTCAAAAGGAATAAATTCAGGTCCAATAATAAAAAAAAAATTTTTTGAGTTGTATTTTAATTTTTCCCATTGATCGGAAAAGATAAGTAATAGATACATTTGAATTCACGCCAAAGGTTTTGTAAGCAGATGTTATTTAAATACTTTAACCACTTATTTAATGAATTGTTTTTCAGTTCGTGCATAAATAACATATGGACTATTATTGTTGAACAATAAATTTAATAAATCGAAATTCTTTAATTTTTGAGTTTATAAATTGTATTAATGTAAATATAGCATTATTTTACTATAAGTGATTAACAATTAATTCAGTAAGGGAGAAACTATAAAAGTATTTAAATTTCCAGCATTTGAGATAGTAAAATTGATAGTATAGTCTGTTATATGCGGTATATATATATATATATATATATATATATATATATTAATTCTTTAACAATTTATGCCGCACCCTGCTGATCGAATCCGATATAGGAAATGTGCTCTGTAAGGCACCCTGAGTGTGATTGCGAAGTTAGTTTCATTTACGGAGAATAGTTATAACAAATATACAGTTATTATAATAAAGGCATATAATACTCAACAAGAATGCATTACTGTAAGCTTAAACAGTGCAAATTAAATATAATGAAATATTACTCCATGCTTGCCTCCAATTTGAACATCACGTAAATTTACTGGCACAGCACAATGAAAAGGTGAATTAAACATTAGTAACACTACATGCCAGCCTCGTATTGAATATCACAAAATTTTCTGAAATAGCACAGTAAAACGTAACATAAAAATTCAATATAAAACTTGTTTTCATTCAAATTATAAATATGTAAAAATTTTAAAATGCTACAAAATAGAATAAAGAAAACCCTTTATAATTTCAGATAATCAAAATAGCTAATATATATCTTACAGAAATGCATTGGTAAGTGGATGGGGCGTGCAGAAAGAATAACGATTCTAACAATTTAGAAATGTTGGCCGAAAAACGTGTTCACTCCTCGAAGCTGCTACTCGCATTAAAGAGACACTTTCAGTAGCCCCAGGGCGTGACGTCATGACTCTCGATGGTTCCCCATCAGTCCAGAACAATTAAAGAAAGGACGCTGGGTATCGGTTATCGTATGGATGAAAGGAAAATGGAAGAAAAACGGGAATTTATACAAAGCTGCTAATCAGACCGTGCAAAGACGTTTTAAGAGAAATAAGAGCAGTTATTTAAAATTGTATAAATCGTGTGTATTAAAGCACTGTTCGTAAATATTATTAGAACATATGCAAGACAATTTATGTTTTTATTTCCGAGTTTTTAGTTTTTACTGATATTTTAACACAGGGACCGACATCTATAGCTCCATATGCATTGCAGCGTTGGGGTTTATTGTGCTCATGCTGTATCGTTCAGAATCATCAATTGCAGGATCAAGTAATGTAACGAAAAGTTTAAAATTCATTTTTGCGCCGTCTACATTTTTGGGTTATTTATCTCTGATGCTTGGCCAATGATCAAAGGAACTATACTTCTGTCAGACCATTCTTGATGTCACTACTGTGCTGCAAAAGCCTTTGTGATGCTTTGTTGATTTGTTTTATTTACGGACGCTCTTGAACATCTGAGGTCATCAGCGTCCCATTCAATTCAGGGCGTGGAACGGCCGACAAATTTTTCTCAGAGACCTCTTCTTTCAGGCTTTAGGTTCTTTTTCGTGCCGTAAATGTACGACACGGGACCCACGGCTTTACTTCGCTTCCGAAAGAAGCCATACTTAGTATTTTTACGTCCGAAAAAAGCCATCGGTCCTGGCCAGGTTTGAACACGCGATCTTGGGTTTAGAAGGCAAGTATGGATACCACTACACCACCAGGACCGATGTTGTGATGCTTGATTATCCGAAAAGATAGGGATATGCTTACTTGTATAGTTTCTTATACAGAGTCCTTGTTTGGAAACATGGCCGGCTAACGGGGATTTGCTTGGCACTGGTAAGCACGCTGCTTGCCGGCAAAGTCGAATATTCAAAGCCCCTTAAACTCAAGCCCAAAGATTTTTCATTCAAAAACTAACTACAATGACAACATACCTTCGTCATAGAAAATGTTAGAAATGATGTCCTTGTGCAGCTATACATCTCTTACACCTTTTAAGAAAATGTGGCATTTCGTGTACAATATCGAGCTTTTCTGCACTCCGGTATCTGTTGTTTTGGCGATGTAAATAAAATAAAGTAAATAAAAAACACACTTCGTCCGTAAAAAAAAAAAATGAACTCGAGTCAATAGAGCGAACATAAACATTATCCAACATCCTGCAGAAATTAACACTACTCACATTATCGCGTGGTTGCAATTGCTGAACTAAGGTTATCTTATAGGTTTTAATTTTAAAAGTTTAATGGCATTCCAAGCCAGGGTTTGCGAAATTCCTGATTCCTGTGTGAGCGTTCTCACAGATTTCTCTGCACTTCGTTCTAACTTTTCTCTGATGTCATCTTCTTTCTTCTGTAAGAACTGGATGTTTCTTATCAAGAACAGATTCCGTTTCCCGAAATCTATTTACAAGATCACGAACCAGCAGGGATCCAAATCCTTGAAGCGACATTCCTTCACAGCTTTCTTTGCAACAAGAGCTGTGTGACAGGCGCACAGAAGAAGGTGCACACTACCACTCAGCTTTCCTCGCCTTTTTCTCTTTGATGGAAGCACGCAGTCTGTGCAGTAGGCCAGCATAGTACTCCCCATTTACTGTGGTGTTCTTCTCCTTGAAGTCAAAAAAGAGTATTTCTTCACAGTCCCAAAAGATTTTGGCCATGATTTCCTTGGTTGATTGAGTGACCTTGGCCTTTAGAGGCGGTGCTTCGCAGTTTTACGTCACCCCATTGATTCTCTTTTGGATAAGGGATCACAGTAAAGGACCATAGTTTGGCCCATTCTTTTACGGTAGAATATTAGGGGAGTACTTCTTCATACACAATCCAATTGCTGTTTAATTTCATTTTGAGTAAGTCCTTCTTTTGTGAAGAACTGAATAACAGCTCGATATTCCATTTTGAACATGTCACAATCTTCTACACATAGCCTTCTTTAATCTACTGTATCTGAACAACTGAAAACAGCAGAGCGGAAGGTACAGGTGCAATTATTTACTTAACAGTTAAGGTAAGACACTAGATAAGAGTTTTGTGAAGGCGATACTCCTTATCGGCGAGGCCGGAAACTTATGGACCTATCCTCATATCTTTGGTATTGGGAGGTAAGCAAAAGAGCAATTATCAGCGAACATGGAAAACTTTCGAATTCAGAGGGGGGGGGAGAGCTAACCAAAATGCAGTTACAGTTCATTTACCTACCCATGAATCCAATGTTAATACTTGCTTTTCTGTAAAGCGCAGAATACTCTCTGAAAATAAGTACCATTTCGAAGCATGCGATATAAAGCATTTGGACAATATTGAATGGCATAGCATAAGACGAGCAATTCTGGCATTTTACAAATATATAAACATTGAAATCAGAGGTAAGTAAATGCCCTAAATAAAATTTTAGTGTGCTTTGTTTGTTTATTTGTTTACCCGAACGGAGGATGAATAAAAGGAATCCGCTAGTGAGCAACTCCAGCGTTTTGCAAAAAAGCGAATATTGCTATTGAATTCAGAAGTACGTCAATGGCCGATAACTGAATTTTAGTACGGTTTCGTTTGAAACCGAGCGAAGAGGAACTAAACGGAGCGCTCTAGTGAGCAATCCGGCGTTAAAGGAAATCAAAAAATATTTCAGTTGAATTCAGGGGTAAGTAAATAATGTATATCTGAATTATGTGGTTTTGTTTTTTTTAATTCCAGGGTTTTCCTGGTGAATTTTGCACACTTAGAAAATATAGAATATAGCACTTAATTGATAAATTGTGTGTCATAGTCGTAAGTAATAAAGTAAACTCTGAAAAAGTGTGGGATCTTTCAACAGCATACTTCACCTAAAAGGTAAGGGAACTATTATTAATATAAGGCTAAATAATGTACTGTATTACTGTGAGTTAATGAAATAAAGCAAGTGCAAAATTAAAATAGTTTCAGTATATATAAGAATTTCTATAAATAAAAAGCAGTAACTTTAAAATTTGACAAAGAATAAATTATTTGGAAGAAACATTTCCCGAGCTTAAAAATATTTTATTTTGTTAACAAATATGAAAAACTTACAAAAAACAGTAGTATTTTTGCACTTAGACCAAAATGGATTAATGCAAAAATAATTAAAGAATAATGTTGGAACATAATTTAAATTTCTTACATATTTATACAATGCTTATGTATGTAAGTACACTTCTAAAAATATAATATGATATAATTTTTATATTTATTGGTCACACGTGGAAAAAATAAGCAGTAGCACAATATTGTTTTATTGCAATTATTGTCATTATTAAGAAAAAAAAAGTATGGACTCTAAGAAAAAATACAAGGGTTTCGTGTTAAACATGAATTTCAAAACAGGAAAAACTATGCACATAATTAAATTAATATTAATGACAGAATATAATCAGAAACCTCTTAGGAAAATTAAAATATCACTAAGGGCTATCGTTATTTTGTACCACAATATCACTACCATATACGTGCACTATTGCTGCTAATTTTGTTACTATTATCGTTATATTATTTCATGTACATTACATTATTACATTATTTCAAGTGGTATGAACTTTCGCTAGTACTATGCTGATCGAACAATGATAGATAACCTTGTAGCAAAAAGCTGTTTGTGCGGGCTGTATAGAGTGGGAAGGTAGCCTTGGACAGAAGCGTTCCCGGTCTCAAATCATAACCTCATTACAATGCGGCTAGGGGATGCGCATATCCAATCAACAATACTAATTTCCCACGTGGACACAAGAACCTCCTTTGTTGTAGTATAACGCTAATAATATTGGCAGCACCAGGGTACATGAATCACTGGGATCTATAGTATGCACTAAAATGTCAGATCTTATAGGTCGAGCAGATCAAAGGGAGAGAGGGGGGGTTATATGTTTCAACTGCCCTTCAACTTTTCCTCTTTTCTAAGTTAACTTTGGTAACTGAATCGTTGCTTGTCCCTTACCTCAGTTTACGGAGAAAGATATGTAAAAAGTTAATCATTAATTTTTTACTGTACAAAGCTTCAAATAAATCCGCTCTGTTCTAGAAATTATCCTGATATTTGAAATAAAACTAACGGATTTCTTAAGCTTAAGCATACGAAACGAGTAAAATTTTCACAAGATCTCTTTTTAAACTTTGACCGTGGTGACTGGATCACAAATAACGAAGAATTACTACAACAAAATTTGAATTAAAAAAAAAAAAACAGCTGAGAGAGAATTGCTGATTATCGACTATTTTAGGTTATGTACAAACAAACTAAGGGTACAAGGGTACAACCAACTTTTGATGAAATTTGAGATTTTGGTGCCAGTGGATTGTAGGTATGCAGTACTAAATTCCAACATTGATACAGGGAAACAACCACATGCAGTCCATAAAAATCAACACAGAAAAAACAGGGGAAAAACAGTTGTTCTCTGTAAAATACCTGCAATGAGGCCATAACAAGAAAGGGAACTGATGAAGTTGCATCAACGTGTTTGATTAGTTCCATCATTTGGACCCATCAGTTTGAAATTTGCATTTTTTGTGTGATTCTTGTCCCGGCCAAAATAAAAATTATACATTATTCTTTTCATTCATGTTATGGTTCATAAGTACAACAGATATGAATCAGTAAAACTGACTTTTCCCATTGGAGGCCACAGCTATGGAATGTAACAAAGATGTGGGCTTAATAAATCAAAAACCCATGCTGAAACACTCAGCGATTGGAATGAGTACATTGAAAGATGCTGCATGAAATCATCTCCCTTCAATATCATTGAGTGTTCCCAATATATTTTTAAATCGTGTTCTTCAAGAATACAGAAAGAAATCTACAATGAACATAAGAGAAATACGAGAAATTGTAGGGGACAAAACCTCTTCTAGAACTATAACCAGTCGAACAACCTGCTAGTCCGATGTTATTGTTGCAAAATGTGCCTTACACAGACTAATGAGCAGCCTACCCCTTCTTATCTAAGTTTAATTACACTTTCCTAGGCAAAATATGATGACTTACAACGCCTGAAGAGATTCTGTTCCGAAAATGCTCAGTTCTATTTTTCAAGGTTACCTGTAATAGATAATGAATAACTTTGATTGAATTATTATTTTCAATAGTGTTTCATTAATATTTATAATTTCCTCAGTAAATATCTATGTATAATTTGGTACATTTCATAATATAGTTAGTGGAATTTGATTGTTTTCATCTATAAGTGTGTATACTTTGATCTTTTATTTCTAATTAAAATGCACAAAGAACACATGACACTAATTTCGAAAGAAAGGTCTATTAGAAAACTACCTTAATAATTATTCTAGAAAAAAACTTCTATATATCTAAGGTGTTTAATTTTATATCGTTTTTAAATTTCAAATTCGTTCCTGTAAAAAAGTAAAAAGTGGACTTTGATTATTTTTCCCTTGTACCTTTCAAAGTATATCATTGTTAAAGACAGGGGCGAAAAGTCTATTAGACCTGCAAGGCTGCATTGTCTCGTAAGTATTCAGCCTGCCTGTGCAAGCGCAGTAGTGACTGTTCACTTCACTGAGAGGCGAAGGGAGTCTTTTATGAAGTTTTCGTTAGTGTGGAGCCAACCGCTCAGTTGATTATGTCTGCTCTTTTCTCTTCAGGGGTTTTATAGAACCTGAAGCTCAAAAGAAGAGCCAGGATGTAACGACATATATTTACATTTATTATCCTAGGATTAGTTAATTAATTATTTATTAATATGGAATAATGTAACATTAAATATTATGTCAATACCATTTACTACTACTATTTATATTTAAAATCAATTTTTAAGTTCCTTTACTTGTATTTTAGTTTATACGGGATCTGGATTGCATGATAGGTTGGCAACCTTTCATTTATAACCGTTTTCCTTTTATTTCTACGCAATTGTCAACTGCAATGGAACGGTTCGTTATCTTACAAGGATTATGAGGAAAGGGACGGTAAAGTGTTCTGTAAAACGCTAAGAATTCATTTCAAGAGTGATGGTGTATTTTCATAGAAAAAGAACCGAAGGATAAGGGTGATTCATGCAGCATTAACTTTTGAAATATTTCATGGATAACTTAATTATCTCATATATTAAAAACTGGCTCTACTGACCCGAAATGTACGGAAACACGTTCGATTCCTTAAATACTTAAATACCACCCAAATAGATTAGGTATTTTGCGTAACTCCGGGGCTTTAATAACATCTATGGCCGGCACCACACCGGAACGCGTCAAATAATGCAACAAACATCGATCATGCAATTTTGCCAAGAAATGGATTTCAAAGAAAAGCAATGCAAATACGATATTTGCTGCACACCTGTTTGCGTCATGTCGATGACGTCATGAACATGTTGCAGACACATTTCCCGGGATTTAGCACGTTACATTCTGTGTGCCATGTCTCATGGCAATTTGCACATCCCACGGGGGGGCAAGGTCCTTAAGACGCGGACTCGTGAGCGGATGGTCTGGGGTTCGAATCCCACCAGGACGGCCCTCCCTGACTGAGGTATTTTCGCAGGTTTTCCTCGGTCCTCATAAATGGCAAATGCCGGAGAGATACTCTAAACGTAGGCCTGGAACGTTTCCTTCCTTAAAAAAATCCTTTCACACTACATCATTCCATCTCCTGTATCATCAGTGTCCTCCTGTGGTGCCTCTGCAGTAGAAACGGACATTAAACACCATTAAAAAAACACCTGCAAGCATTTGTTATCAATTTAGTTATTTTCCAACTAAATCTGGTATTTTTGAAAAATTATATAGTTGAAAAATTAATGCTTTGGTTGACAGTGTAAAATCTAGTCTTTTTAAAAACATTGTCAAGTTGAAATTCGTTTAATTTTTAGTATTTGGTGTAAAGTGATTACGAGTCATTTGAGAATTCTGGCGGATGTTTGTTCTATGTAAGCAAGAGAGATAAGGTCTTGGTGCTACTTTCTACAATGAATCACACATCAGTTGTCAATGTTTAAAATGCAAATATGGCTTGACATCCATCATCGTATATACACATAAGATAAACAGTACTATTTGGATTGGGTCAACATAACATGAACTTGCTGACTAACTGCGATTATTTCACTTCGTTTATTCCCCATGTAGGCAATAGCACTGAACTGTGATAACACATATTGTTATTTCATGTGCTTTGTAAATAAGTAAGTGAGGTGACGGGAAATGTTTATGTTTCAAAGCAGGACACTTGAGATAGAAAATATATTAATAGCTTCTGATTCAACATCCGCTGAGAGATCCCTGAAGCCGACTTTCCTCGAATTAGCTGCTCGATGAACAAATATTGGTGATAATAGAATAATGAACCGATTTTCTTTTTCTCCTGTTGTGCAATTTCAGCCACCTGCACATTAAACATCATCTTCACTCGATGAGGTCATGTCGTCCACTGGATTAGAAGACTGACTTAGACATGTGTTGCTGCGGTGTGCGGCTGCATGTCTTGAATCACTAGAGAGACAAGAAGGGATCAAGTTTATCTCACTTGACATTGACTTGATGCATGCCGGTGTGCGGCCTCCTAAACAGTATACAATGACGCAACATTGTAATCACTTTCAGATTAGCTATCATGTGTGACATTGAGTGCTGTTTGCCCTTTCATGAAAGGTTGCACTGATAATGAATGTTTCTCGTAAAGTTTGCCAGTGTACTTAATTTAAACGCGTGTGATTATGTTGGAAAGGGGAAAGAAATAAGAATATAACATCATTTCATATTCCTACAAGTGAAAGAAAGGTTTTGATGAAAATATCTTTGTTCTCGTTATGTTAGTAAATAATATATCCAAAGGGAGTATTTTTAAGTGTAGCAATTAGAGAAGCATAATACAGGGGCACAAATCCCATCCTTTTTTAGATCATTTTAACTTGATTCCAACCATTGTATTCATTTCATTAAGTAATATTTTGAGTCTTGCAAGTTTCAAATACTGTGAATTCAATTTTACCTCACGTTCGCCATTTTTAATTACTATTATTTGGTATTTGTTTTCCTTGATGCATATGCCATCAAAGTGTGAAAATTGCTGTTCTGTAGGCAATATTTCAATCAGCTCTCCTCCTTTAATTTAACAACATTTTGGGAACTTTACTTGTGAATTACATACAGATTGTCTCGAAGTTCGAATGTCAATATCATCACGTAAGAATTGTTTGCGTATTTTAGCAATTTGGGTTGGTGATACTTTTCGGATGTCACCAAGTTGGTTGCAACTTTAACTTTGTTGAGTCTTATTGTTGATAGACATTATCATCTCATCATCATCATCATCATCATCATCATCATCATCATCATCATCATCATCATCACCATCGTATTTACGGCATTCACTTTCAAACTTACATCGACTCTAGCAGCCATGTCTGAAAGTCTGGGACTTGACCTCAGCACTAAATTTAAGCCTGGAACGTTTCCTTCCTTAAAAAAAAATACATTTATAATTTCATCTCGTGTATCATATTTCAGTAGTAAATACGGGTATTAAACACGATTGAAACAAAAACTTTCAGACCACAAACTACTATCAGCATCAATTTGTTGAAATTGAAACCGATTCAGTAAGCAATTTTTGTATTTTGAATTGTATGCTTTTTCTTGACCAGTGGAGCAGCTCACTTCTCCTTTGTTTTCTTGCAGATTGTACAATAATTCGTCTTAAGTAGATTTAGTTTGGAGGTGAGCTTTTTTTTCTTCTTTATTTGAAAAAATACAGCGTGGTATTAAGGTCTTTCTTAGTTCTAGGTAAAAGTTATCGATTTATGGCACAGCATACAGTCACGACTTCCTGCTTCCAATCTCCTAAAATGTCATTATTTAATAAATTTTAACGAACTGTGGCCGTAAATGGGGACTGAAATCGTAACTCGCAACATTAATCTAATAAAATTCTAACAATCATAATGGGCTAAAATTAAGAAATATATTAAAATATTATAAAATATTTAAACTAGATTTATAAACAATAACTGTTACTTACATTGCTTTTGGACGTCAACCAAGTGACTATGCTGGAACAGTTGGCGATACACCCGCTCTCCTCGAGTTTTGTCAGCAGTCTCTCAAGAAAATATCTACACTCTAATTTTGTTTACGCAATCTCTCACAACCTTCATTTCCAATTTTTAACTGACTCAACGCTACATTACATTTCTCCAAACATTGTTAATCCCCATTATGCCACAATATATTTTATTTTACAAAAAGTTAAGAATTTATATACCTATACTATTATCAATTTCTTTGAAAATCAATACACCTCAGGCTGCTTATGGACTGTGGATAACAGGATTACGACAAGACTCTATTATCCTTAGATTTACAAAACACTTATTATAGTAAACTTTTTTTTTTTTTTTTTTGTTATTTTGCATTTAAAGTTGTGATTTTTCAGGGCATCCCCCCTCAAGAGTTTTGACAATGGTAATTTGTTATTCATGTTTTAGTAGTTCAGTTGTCAACTTTACTGATGTCAGTCAATTTTCATAGTGATATTCGTTTCTCTCTTCACAGATGTTTAGAGTGAAATTTCTGATAAGGACAACCGTTAAGAACAGCAACGCACATGCACTTAGTTTTTCAACACATAACGTTCTAAAAACATACATGCGCTACGGGAACCTAGTAGTTGTTTGTTAATTATTTTGTTCTCTGTTTTCCCTTCTGCTTGAGTTTCTTTATCTTCAAATCTCAGGCATCGAATAAGAAAACTGAATCGCTGCACACCCATCATAGCACCGTAAAGCTGAAATAATTATTTTTCAGTACACCTGCATACAGCATAATATCTTACAATACTTTAACTTCAGTTTGAGATGTTGATGGGAATAATTTTATGCCTACTTTGTTTTACTCTGTTACGAATGTTTCAAATCTCTGCATTTCCTTGAAAGACAGTTTTTAATACAAAGAGAAAAAGAGTCAAATGGAATTTCAGCCTGTTTTGCTACATCTGTTTCACCAGTTACAAGTTAATCTAATTATATTCCTTGAAGCAGCTTGGAAAGAGTTCGATCTCGCAGATACCGTAGACTATAAATAAGAAAGTTTTGTTTTCAGTATTCTTGAGGCGGGAGCAATGGCAGTGTTATTTTCGCTTTTGCCCGGAAAATCTTTGTTAGAAAATAATGGCGAGAATGGAAGATCAGCTAGGCCTACGGTTTCGTTTTTACTACTTTTCTTTTCTATTTCCAAACTCTCCTCAGTTTCTGAACATGTAGTCTCCCTTCTTCAAAGTTTAAAGTTATTTGCCTTTCTGTTCTCTAATTGCCAACATTTCTGGAAAGTTCGAGTCGTCTGCATACAACGACATTTGGAATATTTTTACGAAACTCTTCTGCCTTGAAATATTTCATAATAAGCTGTATGCTTAATACTTAAATATTATAAAATATTTCCGGGCTTTGTAAATTAAATGCGTATAACATGTCTTTGTACCATTACACCTGCGTCAGTTGTGTGCACAAATTGAAAATGGTTGGCCTTCACTGGACGCGCAATTCCCTGTAAGACTGGAGTGCCAAGTTCCGCTGACACAGGCAATTCGGCTTTCTCATTCGTGTTTGTTACGCCAATGTTTATGTATTGTATTGTACAGTATAGAGAGTAAATATAATCTATAAAAATATTTATTTACAGTTTTTATGTGCCAAAGAAATCATACTGTAGCAGAGAATTTCGTAGTAAATTTACAGATGTAGCGTGTCCATCCAGAAGTGAAATATTCGGGCGTTGTTATTGACAAGAAGACGAGACCAAAGAATCGGATTTTAACAGACGAGAAGCTTGTGAAATGGACTATCGATCAGAAACTTCTTGAAAGCTTTTGACGTGGTTAGCCCAGCAAGTTAGTGTATCTGTATGTAGTGCGTATAAAAACACTCAGCTGATGTATCTTCATCCATATCACATTACTGCTATAACTGAAATAAAACCCGTTGAGGCGTTGAAACAAAATATCCCGGAAGTAGTTTACAATATTCCTTTGGAATGAGGCGAGTGTGTTAAAACATTTTCCCAAAGGATTTAGAGATATGTCTCATAGCAAAAGTCACACATTTGCAGCATCTACTATGATGATAAGCACACTATTAATTACTATATTTGTTATTAAATAACGGAAGAAACAAAAACTGTGCGAAAGGATTTCCCTTAGTAGGCGGTGAGGTCAATACGCAATAACTTTCGGTCGGCAAAATCAATTTACAATTAACTAGCCGAATGAGGAACCTGTATAATTGAAATAATAACGAAATTAAATACTATAATGGGTGAATGAAGTACATTAATCACTTCAATACTGAAATGGAACACATGGCAAAAAGTTACCTTGTAGTTTTAATAAACACTTTAGTAAAACGTTCGTAATATTAAGGACACACAATAAAATCTCAGTGGGTACTATCATGCTGAGAAATTAAAATCATGAAATTCGTCATCAAAGATATCAGTTTTGAATTAACAGACAAAAGAAAATTAGCGCTTCCTATTTTCTAAAATTAATAATATCAGTAGCACGCCTGTTTTCCCCATAAAACATTTTAATTCTGCACAAAGTGCTCTAAATTTTTACAATCTTATTTTTCATCGTGATAAATCCAAATTAATTTCGTTATGTATCCACGATTTTCATTGCTACCTACTACTATGCTTTAATTGAATGTGATTGCTACCAGCTTTGCCAAACGGTTTAAATGTCTTCCGCAAGTAATACAATTTGATATATCAATAGTCATACGCAAAAAGACCGCTGTATGTCACATTGTAATTGCTTTAAAGAAAGTATTACTGAATTTAATTAAATTCTTTAAAATAATGCTCGAAATTTAATTTTAAGGTCAGTTTTCATAACATCTACCCCAATTTTGCCTTTGAGCATTTTTTATTATGGAATATCATAATTTATCTTGTTTAGGAGGGCATAACTATTTTTAGGTCTCTTGATTTTATATACTGAATTACAAACTCCCGTTTTATTTTCGTTTCCATATATCAATGTTGTCAATCAGAGAAAGGCATAGTCCTTTCACTGTAAAGCGTTTATTTTAGATCTTAAGATGTGGGGAAAGGGGAAAAATTAAAATAAAACCGTACATATAATAATAGAGGATAAGTGTTCGAAATAAGTTAGCTATTGTAACAAAGTTAATTTGTTGCTCATTTTAGGAACAGTGCCTTCCAATATGCGGCGAGTGTCAGGGCCTATTTGAGAGAAATACTGTGTCTTTCATCATTTTTCTGTCCGTTTCATGGCAGTTGCTGGGTCGGCAGTCAGAGCGGTAGCTCCAGACAAAGCGGATGTAACATCTACGCACTCGAGTTCTCGCAATTACAACTACAATCACAATGAAAATAAGCACATACTTTAGGACAGGAGATGTTGAAAATGTGTACTGCTACAGCCACACAACCACACATTTCTCACATTGCTCACTTATTAGTTGGTAGTTATAAAGCTGTGATCTTTTATTTGCTCTAAAAGCCTTTATAATTATTACTTTCAAACTAAGAGTCTTATAAAAAGCCTGCTTAATGAAAAGTTTTAAACATAACGTTGTAGTTCATATTAGTGAGTTCACCTAAAATTAACAACACTTTTTTTTACTAAAATAGTTGCATTGTGGAACTCAAATGTATTTGGTTTGTAACTATAAAAACTGACATCTCAGTCTCAGAAGATACAAGCCTTAGTTTCTTGTTCTTTATGTTCTGGTTTCAATATTTAGCTTTCTGTTTTGCTTCTTGCATACTTTCTCTTAAGGGTTGTAAAATAAGTAATGATAACACATGCATCACGATGCATAATAACAAGTGAGGTCACTGTTTTTGCTAGCATTGTTAGAGGGAAGACAAAACTATTCAATGTACCCATTATCGCTATTTCATGGTCAAAAGGCGGGCGCATACGAAAGTCTGAAGTGATGGTGTCAAAAAAGCGCCGCTCTAAAATGTATTCTCTAATATTGAAAAACAGGTAAAATAAAAAGTTATGTGTCGCATGGAGGGAATGCTAAAGAATATCATTGGAGCGTAAGAGAAGCACGTGGCAAATATGCCTTATCCAAATTGGACGGTGGCATATTGGTGTCTGTTTTTCGATAAGTGCTTGATAATTGGGAATGTATGGGAACAGCTAGCCCTGAAACTGCAGCACATTATGTACGTTGATTAAATCTCTGCTGGATGTGGATAGGCAATAGATAGTAAATGTGTTGGTTTCAAAGCTACTAATAACTCATCCCAATCACAACGTGTGAGTGTTTAAATAGTTGAGTGATTGTTTCATAATTGTCTCATCACCCAATCAAGGTGGAGTGGCAGGTACTTGAACTTGAACTAAAAGAAACACTCAGCTAAAAGCGTTTCCAAACAATAGAAGTAATTTTTAAAGTAATTGAGCGCCCGTTCCTTGACAAAAAATAAAAATGTACCAATACTGGTATTTACCATTGTCAAAAAGTATTCCGTTGGCCCTGGTGTTCTAGTGGTAACCATACCTTGCCTCGTTAAATCAAGATCGTGGGTTATCCCGGCCAGATACGATGGATTTTTTCGGGCGTAAAAATACTAAGTGTGGCTTCCTTCGGAAGGGAAGTAAAGCCGTGGGACCCATGACGTAGATTTATGGCAATAACAGAACTTCAAGACTGAAAGAAAAGACCAAAATTTATCGCTCATTTCACGCCCTGAATTGAATGGCACGCTGATGGCCTATAATGTTAAAAACATCCGAATATAAACCAAATAAAAATAATAATAATAATAATAATAATAATAAAAGAATAAAAGATTGCAAGTGATGACAACTGTAGTAGGCTAATATTATTAAAGAAGTATAACAATATGCTAGTGCTGGATATGATTTCTCAGATGCAGATGTTTAGCCACTATATATTACAATGCTCATATGTGGGTTAGAACTATGCAAGTTGAGTTGTCCTAGAATTTTCTCTTAGTATATTTTGATTTTTCTACTGCTCTGATTATCCTGGAATGAAAATAATAGATATATTGCTCTAAAATGTTAAACATTTGGAATTAAAAGAGCTATTAATTATTTTTGGTAAATTGTAATATGCAGAGACGTTCTTTTATTAACTAGGAACATTAACGAGGTTGTAAGTGATAGACAAATAAATTAATTTCATTTATACATCTTAGTCTTTGAAAGTCAATAATTTTGTTTTATAATATGAGATTTTAAACCACATTTAAAAACAATTTTTATGATAGCTACAAGAAACTTGACTTATTTTAAACATTAAAATAAAATAAAATAATCAAAGTTATTATGAAAACGTGTGATATATTTCTTTTAAAGCAATGTTTACCTTTGCAGTTTTTTTAACAACATCTTTAAATGTGTTTGTAAATGTTATTACACTTCTGATTGCGAGTAAAGTTACTGCTTCTGTACAAGTATTTAGGACACAAGTGTCATAATTTAATCAGAAGATTCAATACAGTAGATCGCGAAGTAAGAATTTGCTAAAGTCCACTGACAAGCATAATTATATCTTATAGAACTGTAACTGTCATAGATCTCCATCTCACTTATCGGTTGAATGGCGAATTTTCTGAGCAGCTGACAGTCCAATTCAAGATATGAAGCGAGTCGGAGTCTTAATGAATTCCCTTGAAGCTGGCTGCAGAAACGTAACTTAATTAATATAGCAACCATTAAAGCGTATTTGAGGGGAGCGCTCTACTTAGAAGCAAACTATCCACTAGCTGCAAGCTTCGAGCCCTAGCAAAGTAAGATTTATAAGTATAATATTAAAAATAGGTACATTTCTGTTTGAAATGATATATTTATGGATAATGAATCGCTATTATCCATTTTAAAATATCTTAAAACATTCGAATGAAACAAACTACTTTATATAGAAATATTTAATAATTAACATACACATAAGCTTACAAAATACATTCAGCAGTAGTAGTAGTAGCAGTAATAGTATTTGAGTATTGTTTAACGCCCGTTTTTGCTACAGAGGCACCAAAGGCGATGGACACTGGTGATACATGGAATGAAATTATATATTGTGAAAGGATATTTTTTAAAGAAGGAAGCGTTCCATGCCTAAATTTAGGGCACCTCCCCGGCATTTGCCAGTTATGAAGACTGAGGAAAACCTGGAAAAAAAACCCAGTCAGGGAGGACGGTCCTGGTGGGATTCGAACCCCAGACCTCCCGCTCACGAATCCGCACCTTAACAACCTCGGCCACCCGTGGCGGTATGGTGTAGTGGTGTAGTGGTGTAGTGGTAGTAGTTGTAGTAACAGCAGTAGTAGTAGTAGTAGTAGTAGTAGTAGTAGTAGTAGAAGAAGTAGTAGCAGTAGTAGTAAAGCGCAATTTGTAAAGCGGCTGCTACAAGTAGGGAGGGATACAGCAAATTGTGGGGTTCTTAAAGAGTTTTGTATCTCTAACGAAAGAGTGAATTTAAAACTAAGAACAATTAAATGCTGGTTAATAAAAATACGGGAGGATCGAGCATTTCTTCGAGCAATTTGTCTGAGGAAGTAAATAAGGGACTCATGTAGCCCGGTTGATTTTGATCGATGGCTTAACCATCGATGTAATCCGCCGCTGTGTCAGTTATCAGAGAGCTGGATGACCCGACATTTATGGATAGTTGTAACTGTCACTGGAAAACATGTAATATCCATTTTCAGAACTATTCTATGCAAATTTTGGTAATTTATCTAATACGACGCCAATTTTACAATTTCTTTATTATAATTTTTTTGTTTTAATATATAAAAATTGTTAGTTTGTAATCCGTAGCACGTGGTCTGTGAATCCATTTTGTATGTTTTTTTTTTTTCGTTATGTACTTAAATAATTTTATTGTGGTGTCATTTTTAAAGTTCCTTAATAGTTTTTTATTTAATATCTTCCCATTTCCTACGCTATTATTACTCTACCATGTACTTCTCAACCAACAAGAAATCGTGCTGAGTTTTATTTTTGCCTCCACAGCTGACGTTTCACACCAATGACTGGAGATGTTAAAGAGCGTCTGTAAATAAAATAAAATATAAAACCTTTGTCAAGAAAATATAATTATTTGCATGTTTAAATGTAACTTGAGCAACCTATGTACGTGAAGCCTGGACTCACCCGGGAAGATAAATTCACATGCCTCCATTGTTTATAAGAAACTAGAATCATTTCAATTTCGTGTATTAAATGTTAAACAGCTTGTTTGTATTACTTTATTGTAAAATATATAGTAAATGTTTTAAGGCAAATACTTTAAGATTTGTCTCTCATAATTTGTTCATCTTTTCAATACGAAAAGTAAACAGGCTACAGTGATTACACATTATCTGAATATAATTTCTTAAAACAGAGGCGCGTATGTTTAATTTAAAGATCTGGAGAAACCTCAGGTTTTTTTTTCCTGTACATATCTTTTTTCATTTTGACAAACTTTTTAGTTTTGAATCTTTATAGAAACGTAGTAAATGTATTAAGTAGACTATATAGGATACAGATATATAATATATTTTATTATTATAGTTCTTTGTTTTACTCTTAGTGAAAAATTAAGCTCTCAAAATCAGAACATTAACAACTTTTTGGTGGGGTGGTTTTTTTTTTCGCAAAATTTAAGTGTCGACTCTACAACATTGTTAACTTGTTTTATTCGCCTGGCCCAGACATTTATCGTATATTTTTTCACTATCAATCGGTATTTAACTAGAATTTAATTTATAAAGCACTACTTGTACAATTAATTAATTATAAATTGGCATTAATTAATAGCACAATGCTTTCTTCGAAAAAAAAAGTAGAATTATCTACATTTAAGTTTCTTTTGTTTTCCTTCAACCCTGAGTACAAACGTACTAAATTTAACATGTATTAGACCAGACTACATCATGAAAAACAATTATTGATGAAGATAAAAGCAATGACTAGCAATTCACTGATTATATACAGGAATATATAATTTATTTTAACTATAGAAATGAACTGAGAAGTCGCATGTTTAGCGAATCTAACTTAAAGAGAAAATTGTCTCGATTTTTGTTCGACATTAATTGTTGGTTGTTATTTTAAGTTCTTGTAAAATGTATGGCGCCTGCGGAAGGCACAAATTAAAACAGTGCTGTAAGCGACTGCTATCGTTTAATAACAACAAAAACTCTTAAGTGCCCCCGGTAAAGCATTTTTAACGCCACAGCTATAGGGAAACACTGGGTTATCTTTTTCGTTAATTACATTCAGTTTTTCTTAATATTTTCATTATAATTTAAAGACTGAAAACAGCAATATTTTTTTCATTAATAGGTCTGGATACATTTTTCAAGTTTGATAGCGTAGAAGCTGCAGAAAAAAATTAACACTTTATTTACATATATTACCATTCTGTATTCATTATTAACTTATTTAATATAATTAACAATAAAAACAATTTTCATTTTCATTTTAACCAATACAATTCAAATTTAAACAATAATGTCTCATCACCATCAATCTTTAGCTTACAAGGTTTAGACCTAAGGCCTGTTCCGGATCCTAATGGACCATATAAACCATTAATTTGAATTAGTTATACTCAGAACCCAGAGAAGCATATCGCTTCTTGTGGAATTAAGTGATGACTGAGAAATAAATGTCAGCCTGGGTACGCTGCCAAAGCAAGTCACACTCGAGTCTTAAGTGACAAGAGTTTCTAGACTGTTTTCTGTTTATTCGTGAATATTCGTAAAACGTTGTTGTGCAGTTGGTCTGCGTTAATTTGTGTATTTATAGTGCTTAATGCTATTTTTAATATTAGAGGAATATATTAATAAAAATAAGTGTATGAGCAAGTAGAGTATGAGGCTACCTGGCAAGTATAGCTATATCATCTGTAGTCTTTTCTTAACCCTGGAAGCTCTATAGCACATCTCATCGAAAAACTTAAACCAGCAATGAACGAAACTAGGATTCTGCCTGTTTTCTACACGAGAGCGCACGCCCCCCACCTTAACGTTGGTAGCGTTAAGAAAATTGAAACGGCATGTTCTGCACCATCCTTCCTTTCGTTACTCATTGTTTGGACTGCTGAATGACAATGTTAATGAAGTGTGCTATGCAAACTTCTTTTATATTTAACCTTCCGTATACCAGGGCCTAAATGTACCCCAGTCTTAGTATTTATTTATCTGTAATTGTTGTAGTTCAAATATGGAGTTATTATTATTATTATTATTTATCCGTCATAAAATATTACATAGTAATTTACTTATTGAATCTCCTGGTTAATCTTATGGATCACGAACTTAAAAATGATGATTTACTTTAAAAAAGAAAAAAATTACAAATATAAATTCATGAAAGAAATTGAAATGTTTCATACATGTAAAGTATTACAAAAATATTTAAGAAATAAGTTTCACAATTAAATTAAGTAATTCTAAATATACAAAAACATTAGATATTCATAGGTGTTTCAAAACGTTTCTTTATAACAGCAATAGCGATGCATAATCTTTAAAGTTTTCAAATTTTATTTGCTGGGGCAACATCTCTAGTTACATAACCAAAGATGTTAAACCTTATGCTAAAATTGGGTTCTTGAAGAAGATATAAGTATCTTGTGGAATGATATTTGCGGGTTTTAGCCTCTTTGCAGCGAACCGTTGCAGCCGGGCATGTAGCCGATCGCCAAGACGCCAAGACCAAAGATTGTCTGCAAAATGGACATAAACAGCATCCATCACTTCTTCGTCACAATTAAATTTTCTTCCTTGAAATTATTTCTTGGCTTTTAAGAAGAGCAAATAGTCACTGGGAGCTAGATATGGGATGTAGGGTGGATGGTCGATCTCCATGAAGTCACATTTCTTCATAGCTTCCTTTGCAACAGGAGCTGTGTGCACAGGCGCACACTACCACTCAGCTTTCCTCGCCTTTTTCTCTTTGATAGAAGCACGCAGTCTGGGCAGTAGGCCAGCATAGTACTCCCCATTTACTGTAGTGTTCCTCTCCTTGAATTCAATAAACAGTATTCCTTCACAGTCCCAAAAAATTGTGGCAATTATCTTCGTGGTTGACTGAGTGACCTTGGCCTTTAGTGCCGGTGCTTCGCCAGATTTACGCCTGCCACTCCATTGATTCTCTTTTGGACAAAGGAGCATACTAGAGGACCATAGTTTCATCTCCTGTAACAATGGTTTGCAGAACTTCTCTCTCTTTGCCACGGCAGAGCTCCAAAAATGCCTGACAACAGATGACCCGTTGCTGCTTTTGGACTGAGGAAAGAAGTCTAGGCACCCATCTTGCACTAACCTTATTCATGTTTAAATGTTCACGAATAATTCGAAGAACTGTTGTTTTAGAAAGGTCCAACCTTGTTGCTATTTCTGCAACTCTGAGCCGCTGGTCTTCCATAATTTTTTCTTCCACAAAAGCGATGTTTTCAGGAGTGAGCAACTCCAAGGTCGACCTGCACACTCTTCGTCTTCAATGCTTTCTCGGCCCATTCGAACAAGTTTGGCCCATTCTTTTAGGGTAGAATATGAGGGGGATGCTTCTCCATATACACCGTCCAATCGCTGTTTTAATTTCATTTGGAGTAACTCCTTCTTTTGTGAAGAATTTAATAACAGCTCGATACTCCATTTTGTGCATGTCACAATCTGCTACACAGAGCCTTCTGTATGCAACTATACATGACCAACTGAACACAGCGGAGCGGGAGTTACAACTGCAATTATTTACTTAACAGATAAGGTATGATACCACATAAGGATTTTGTGAAAGCAATATTCCTTATCTGTAAGGCCGGAAACTGACGGCCTACCCTCGTACTTCTTCTAAGTGATGTAGAATATGTGGTTGCTCCGTGGCTTTTGACCGCTTATCAGAATCCTATAACAACATAACATAATGTGTAATAAAAACGTGCGATAACAGATGCGTCGCACTTTGGAAGCAACGACTCCCAGTTCTGCAGAATAAAATAATTGTAGCCATTGAAAAAGTGTGCATAGTAATATTATGTCGTGTTGCATTGCACAATGTAGCTAGGCAACTGCTTGATGAGGATTACGAAGTTCAATTATTGCAGGATAATGGAGTACCAATCAGGAAATTGTTGTTGAATTCGTTTATTTACGGAGGATTTTTAACATCTCAGGCCATCAGCGTCCCATCCAATTCAGGGCGTGAAACGGCCGACAAATTTTGTTCAGAAGCCATTAGATTTCCTTAATGTATAAATTGAAGGAAGAACATGGTAATATTAATGTTTTATATTACTTTGCTTATTGGCCTTCAACATTAGATTTCCTCAATGTATAAACTGAAGGAAGCACATGATAATATTGTTTTATATTACTTAGCTTACTGTACCCGACTATTAACTCTTTTTAATGTAATAGTTTAAGGAAGCACATGGTAATATTAATGATTTATATTACTTTGCTTGTGGTGCTTGATCATTAGCTTTCGTTAATGTATAAATTCAAGGAAGAACATAGTAATAATAATGTTTTGTGACATTTTGCTTATTGTGATTTTCCATTAAATTTCTTCATTGAAAAGTACTAGTGGGCATGCTTTTGGTGACCAGTGTACAACTGTTTAGCTCTTTGCTTACATTAAATGCATGTTTTATACGCTTCTTCTTCGGTAAGTAAAGCTATCTTTCCATTTTACATTTAGGGTGCTAACCTTAGTTCATTTCCTAATTAAAATGCACGAGCTGGCATTAATGGAATTGTTTCAAATTGTATAATTTTATTAAGGAAGTAGAGACCTATAGCTAAATGCAACATTCAGACCCTACAACAACGAAAAAGTGCTAAAATTGTTGTGAGTAAACTAATAAAAATAACCAAGATTCGGTCTTTGTTTTCCATTACTGTGAAAAATGTTGATTATGTATATTTGATGATACTGAATGTATGTTAAAGTTCTATTTGCTAATTTAATAGGTGAAATAACTACAACATTATTTTTACAGTGGAGTGTAGCTGTACCCACTTGTACTAGGCAGACTTTGTCAGGCGGAAGGTTAAAAGCACCTCTTAAATTCAATATAAAGAATACGTATGCGGTGGTCTAAGAAATATATGAAATCTAAAATTAACGACCTGTATTTCTATAAACTACATCTAAAACGTTCTTTGTGAGGCACCATTGAAAATTCTGTCTTTCGTACAGCAATGCACAGTTTAAGGAAAGGAAATTTCTTAAATCCGCTCTATTGAATAACAGCTTAAATACTTAGGGATAATTGCATCTCTCCAGCGTGAACAAAGAGCAACTGCTTTTATAGACTGGTAAGAAGAAAGAGGACTGGAAAAAGATGGAACTGTGAAACGAGACAGACATTACAATTACAGGAGCTATCTCACACATGAATGATTTAAATCAAAGGAAATAAAGTAGCAGAATGAAGACTGAGGTAAGCAAGCAAACAAAATGATCTTTACGAGAGAATATTTCGTTCCAAATTTGATAAATTGTAAAGATGAGCTGTAGACAGTTTGTTTTGTATTTTTTTTTATTAGCGCATTTGAGGCTTTTCAGAATTTCTCAACCAAATAGGAAATATAAATCTGGGGATAAATTTCCATAAGCTCATTGTGGAATTTGTCAGTGTAGCAGTGATTATTTGAAAACAAGTGAAAAAATAAATAAATGAAGAATTAACTCGTTGCAAAAATATAGCCTTAAGTGCTTGAAAACTCCATGAAAATAAAGTTTAATTTCAAAATCAGAAACAATCGCCACGTTTTTTCCAACTCCTAATTCTAAAACAAAATTGATAAATAGCGTTTTATTAATGCTATTATATCAGGATCATTGCTTTATAAAATGTAATAAAATAAAATTAAATTACCCTATTTGTAAAATTAACATAAATATTAAGCAACATGATTACGAAAGTATTATTTTAAATTACTTCACTGCTCAATGACTACTAGTTTCAGTTTCACCAAAGAAACGAGTAACACGTTGTTCATTTTCATATTGCATTCTGACATATATCTTAAAATTTAAGAAAATTTAAATTAATTATAATGAAGTAAACAACTCTAGCAATATCACAATAGAAATGAAATATCTAAAAAGTGTTATTGCATTTAAAATGTTAATATTTCGAATGGTAGCTAAAGAGTTCGTTAATTTTATGGACGATGTTACTATATAAATAGTTGTGGAAAGAGTTTTGTATGACACAAATATCTCAAGGAGCTTTATTAATTCCATCGTCTTAATTATATTAATAGCTTAAAATATCAATCATTGGCACAATAAATAACACTGTTATTCTGATCATTATCGACTTTACGAAACGCATAATATACATGGCTCTCTTGATCTTCCTACGTTTAGTATGTGAATATTTATATTGCAGAATGATATGAACCAGTTTTAAGGGGCTGTTATACAATTTTTCTATATTCTTCTGTGTATTTTAAACGTTTCTTGGTATTAAAATATTAAATATTAAAACTAAAATAGCAACCTGTAGAAAAATGCTAATCACAAATAATAAAGTACATTACTAAGCCATAACAATTAGACAATTTGCTTCAACTACCTTATTGGGTAAAGGGAAGAGCGTATCAGACCTTATGGGGGCTACAAGTTGTCTGTACTGGATGAGGCAGTTTATCTCGAACCTTATCATTTGAGTATATGCGATTCCGTAATGGGTATCTTGAAGCAGTTTATATACTAGTCAAAAGAACTAGAACTTTGATAAATATGCTAACTCTAAAGTACAAAACTGGAAGCGGGATCGGATGGCCTTGCACAAATAAGAAAAGTTGTTTTTACGATCCATAGTAGAGAGGGAAATTTCTATGAACCCTCTGCACTGCTCTGACTGATGTAAGTATATTTACGTTAGACTGCTGAAACACGAGGATTTTTACAATAATCATTCATATGTTTTGGAAGAAGTTTCACTAAACTTAATGCACCGAAATTTTGGTTCATGCACAATGGGACAACTTATTTTTCTCGTACTGCTAGAACGATTCTAGGTCAGCTATTGGGAACCTATGTATGTGGTTCGTTAACGATGTAATGTATCCCAGACCTATAGACAGCGTAGGAGAGTGTAACGTAGTTCATGATGTGGCGCTTGGAAACCGTTTATTAGAACTCATGGTGATCACTTTGAGTATTTTTGTAGAACTATGGGTAAGATAAAAATGTTACTACAAAAACTAAATTTATATGAATTTTTTTCTTGTTTTCAAGTCCTCTATCAATTCCTCAGAGGTGTTTGTTGAACTTGAGCAACCAATTATCGTTCATTCAACAATATCAGCTTATCTGACGCAGGTCTTGAACCTTAATTTCTTTACTATGAGCAGAAACCAAGTTTATAACAAGAACTACAGAAGAAGAACTAGATGAAACTCTTACAATATTTGCTCTATTTGGATAACTCATGTTCTTCTTCAAAGGCAGAAAACAATATAATATAGTATAATCTTTTGTTTGGCGATTTTGGGTTATTAACTTATAAAATAAAAAAATTAAGCCTAAATAGAATTATTCCAAAAGCTATTCCCCCGTCCCATAACTTGCTGTGCTACATGTATACGATATGTTTCAGAGAGGGTTGATGTAACACAACTTTCAATGGCAGTTTTCCTTATATACGGAGTCTATTCTCGCCCAGCATTTTGACGACGACGGTGTACTGATAAGAACATATGGTCTAGGATGCGATCGATTCGGAAAATCTGTGCTGTATGTCGGCTCCAAGGAGCTAATGAACTGCTCGGGAAAACGTCGATATAAGACCAGTAATGAAGTGGTATATAGAATACACCTGCGTTCCAAAGAGCCCAGGGCATCAGATAGACAAGATTTACCCAAAGTACTGTGATCCAATGCGTTTTAGGATTTTGCTTTAATTTTTACTGATGTCCATAGTTATAACAAGATGTGTGGAATAAAAGCAGCTGGAAAATATAGGAGTTATTTGAATACTTTTTCTAGAAGCAATAACTCACCAGTGCTTATTAAGATCTTCTATAAAATACCACTTTTTATCATGATAAAAACTCAGTGAATATGAGATGTAACAATTTTTGTAATGAAAACCTATTTTGCAGTTTCCCCCCAGTATGTAAATTAATTAATTTTTTAGATAATTTTAAATAAGTATTTAAACTGCCACTTTTTGTAATGGAAGCCCTGTGTATGGAATACTTATTGATAAAATAGATGAAAGAGGTAAATACAGATCTTGATATGGAATGGTATATCCATTTTAACGGATTGTTATATGCTGACGATCATAATTTTATATAATACAATAAAAAGAATGATACAGAGAATTAGGTAAATTACATGAAAATATTAAGCAACAAACAATTAAAGTTTCCAAGAATAAAACAAAATATTAATGGCGTGTAAATGAAACTAACTTGTAAGGGTCTGAATGCTAATAAACAAATCAAACTATAGGACCCAGAAGTTTTCAGTACTAGTAATATATGTAGTGTCAACCTCAATGGTCTCGAGATAATGCGCTTGCCTTGTGAGCCTGTCTCAAGTTTACCTGGTTTGATTAAACTGACGTCGATGGTTTTTTTCAGAACGGATTTTAAGCCGTGGGTATCATGAATAAAAAATTTCAGTTATTTTAAAATAAGTCTCTGGACAAAGTTTACGACATTCTAGTAATACATTCATTTTCTAATAGATGGTAATGCAGAAGATAAGCCTAATTAATCCTTTTTACTATAGCAACCTCCTCATGGTACGTCCCATGTTCCAAATAATTAATATTAGTACCATAAGTGTAATATTTTAACATGTATTTAATGGAAAACAAGATTATGCAAGAATGAATGTATTCGTATTGAACGCGTACATTACATTACAAATACATTAAAAAATCATAGGTACATCAACGACAAAATAAAAAAAATAGTAGAGTCAATATTAGTTCAATAGCAGAGTAGGTTTCGACCTTGTACAAATAATGTATTTACTTTACAAACACTGATTACTGAATGAAGAGAATTAATCTACAAACACAGTTAGATTTGATGTACTATGTCAAGGCATTTGTTAAAGTAGACTCAGCATTTTTATGCCCAGTTTTAGAAACAATGACTTTTCCGAATTGTTTGGTTGATTGACTAAAATATCTATATAACAATACCAAATTGGTTTTAAACATAGGACATAAATTGATTAATAATTTTATTAGAATTAATCAATAGATTAGATAGTGGTAAAACTTATCATCCGTCCTTTTTAATTTATATATGGACCAGATGTTGCTCCACGGAAACGAAGAAATAAATTTAGGACAGGGTTCCTACATTAAAATATTGTTGTGTGCAGGTGATCAAGTTATTATAGCAAAAATTGAAGATAAATTACATACACATATATTTAAAATTAAACCAAAACTGTTAAAGATGTAATTTTGAAATTTCTGCTGAAAATACTAAATATGACCTTTCAGGGAAAATGACAAATAATATCTAAAATACATAATAAATAACGGGTAAATAGTGTCAATTATTTGGGTTTCAATATCGTTAAGGGAATTTTGATATGGGCAATAAAATAGTAAAGTTTGATAAAGTTTGTGGAACGTAAAAAAGAAAACTTAATAAAAAGCTGTGAAATTTGAATTTTTGTAAAGTAATAATAGTTTTCGCTCTAGGCTACAGATCATAGAGAGTGATGAGAGAAAAATAATGGCATCTGAAATGAAATATATTAAAATCCATTAAAGGGAAGGAGTTGAAAGGTACATTTTTGAAAAAGTTTATATTTTTAAAAGAATAAAGTATACCTCGAATTATTTAACATAATTTTATTGTTATATGTAATTTAGAATTAGTTATTTTAATGTTTGAAAATACATCTACATAGATAAAAAGATTCTGACACTATCCATTTCAAAACGATATAGCTTTTGAACCAACTGAGCTAGAGGGTTCAGATTTTTACCATTCGCTATTGGTTTTTGTTATTACGGCGTAAACAGTTCCAATAAATCCCGAATGTGACGTAGGCCTGCATTGGGTTCCGGGTTGGACCTATAAGTAAGCCTTTTTTTTTCTTTGATTGCAATTTTCTCAAAGTTACATTTTCCTCTATGTATGTATCTACAGATAAACAAACCTACTGTAGCAATTGCCTTGAAAATGTAAATGGCATATTAGATATAACAATTAGTCCACTGAAGGCGGGTTATTAAGAGCAAAATCATAACCTGGGATTTATGACCATATTTTATTTTATAAGTTTTTCACAGAAATAGGCGTCGCATTAAAAAAAAATTAAATTTTTGTTCCATGTTTAAAAATTCTAACACATCTGCGTCGGTTTATAATAAAATGTGTTAAATAAAATGTGAAAGTCAACGTTGTAGCTCTAATCTTACCAGAATAGGCATATAAACTTAGCTAATTTAACATTGGTAAGATAGGGTCTTCCAACTTCCTTTAAAATGTCAATGGATAGATAAATTATCTAAAGAAGTAATTAGATAAAATTTTAAAGTATATACATTTCAAGAAGAAAAATAACGCATTTTAGACAAAACAGGAAAGATAATTTTAACTGAATGGATCGAAATTGTTATCCAAAGAAAATATTATCATATCAGCCATTAAATAGGAGAAATATTGGCAGACTACAAGCAAGATAGAATTCATAAATTACTGAAATCGGAATAATTTTATATAAATTATTCCCTGAACGTAGACGCAGTAGTAGTATATATTCTCTTTATATAACATTATTAGTGAAACATCAGCTATATGTTAAGTTGCATGCTGGACGATTAAAATGCTATGAATAAAAGAAAAAGTTTAAGTGGAAAGAAGAAGAAAAAAAATAAAGTGGTGAAAATACCATTGTTGTTATTTAGATTGATGCGTGCGCATTTACACGAAACTTTTAACTAAAGTTCAATTACCTGAAATGGGGCTTTTAAGGCATTAGAAGAGTATAGAGATAATTGAAAATAATTTTTTGATAATAAGGAGTAGTTAGACTACTTTTCTTCCACAGAAACATTTTGAGTTGTGTTCCTTTGGCGAACAGAACGGTGTCTGGGTATTCCATATCAATCTACCAATTGCTCCATCTTCATCCTCATCTTCATAATCTAGCGTACTGTGAGCTGTCGAATTCTGGTGGGAGTCTTAAAACTAGACCGTAGTATTGCCCTCTGCCGCCGCGTGCGAAACTTTAATGTTTTGATTGGCAATGTGTTGACATCAACAATAATATGCATGTTAAAGTACAAGAAGTAAATAATTATAGTTTAAGAAAGAAGCGAAAGGTTCATGAATACTCCATAAATAAAACAGGAACGTAACTGTGAGAGGAGAAGAACTAAAGACTATCAAATGGTTCCACTTTTCATTGGTTACAGAAAAGAAACCAGTGCAATAAAATGTTCCGTCTAGATTAAAAGATTACGGGCTTCTCCACAATCCATTTTACTTTATGTCTATCTTGTGCAATAAAAGACTGCGCAAAGCATTTTACGGCTTTGATTTCAGGAAATGACTGTTTTATAGTATTCAGAAGTTGTTTTTTGTTTCTTTATCTCTTTTATATTCTCTCTAGATAAACCAGCTTATCTAATTTTGAGGAAAGGAACAGAAAAGAGGGCTTAAGTATCTTGATATCTCTCTTTTGAATGCTTATCCACATTCAATTCTCGTTTTAGTTCCTCTCCCAGCAGTAGCTATAAATTAAGGATACTTGTATTTCAAGCACGCTGTAAATGTTTTATGCTGTACTCAATATAGTAACACAAGTTCCTCTTAAACGTTCATTTTTATTTTGTGAGATGTTGTATACCGATTATTTTATTATTAAATTGAGATATACTTTTTGATACAAGATGGATTAGAAGTGTAGTCCTAACACCTGTTTCTTGCGTACTTGGAGAATGGAAAACTGTATGAACTTTAATTTAATTTAATTTAATTTAATACTTTACTTGCCAGAAGTTCATAGATTATAGACATCTTCTCAAAGCATATAAAAGTCAAAATAAAATAACGGTAACTATCATATAAAACATTATTTAGTTTCAAATACATTTAAATCATTGAAATTACTTTTGTTTCAGCCAACCATAGGCCATTCCGTTTAAATACTTTTTATCCATCTCAAAAATACTAATATTGCGAACCATCAAATCCATTATCACATTATTGATTGCAGTCTTAGTAAATCTGCATCCGTGCAATCAAAAATTATCTTTATCTCCTAATATATCTGGCGGATGTAGTATCTTAAATAACATCAGCTAAATAATTGATTTTATATACATAGAGCCAAATGAAAAAAGATATATAATTTTCTCCCTTGAGCACATTAAGAAAAAGTTTGTATTTCTTAATATAAAACATCAAAATCAAAGCAATGCTAAAATAAACCTGTTAAAAGCGAAATTTAAACAAAATCTCACATTCCAGCATTACTCAGAAAGTGGCTGCAGACATTTGCACTGCAATTAGAAAATGGAAGACACGATTTATTTGGAAAACCTTTCAGCTGGCAAACATAGTTATAACAGTTGGTCTTCAAAAGTTCAGGTCATGAACCATTGGAATAGGGCCTGCTTTAGACTACAATAGTTACATATCTAACAAGGTACAATTCCTCCCTATATTCATATTTTATAGGTTTTCAGCCCAGAGTGCGTCGGTGCTGGCTACTTGGGGTTTAACTTGGTGAAAAATGCAGAAAGGACTCATATTTAACTCATGTAAAGTCGCATCTATGGAATTTTGGACATCGTTAACCATGCTTAGGCGATATACCAGGTGTTTCACTCACTATTGTCCTCTAATTTTCCCTCATACTTTTCAGACTAATGGTCGCCATCCTATAAAACGTGATACAGACATAACTTGGCGTGTAAGAAACGTAATTATGAAAGAACCTTGGCGGGGCTGCTCTCTAGTCCCGAAGGTAAAGGCAGAAACTCACTCAATACAGCTGGGAGTTTTGAATTACATGGGACGAAACGTGGCTCCACTTAAATGTCTGAGCATATCCGCATTTGGGTTAGAGAGAATTCTCACCCCGTATATGGTGAAAAAATTGGGGTACGGTGTGCTTTCTCAGGTGCCGCATCTTATCATTTTCCTACAATGGTGGATCTTGCAATCAAGTTGAAAATCTGTCAGCGTTTGTTAAACCAGAGCGCTAGTACTGGCTACTTTCAGCAGGTTGGTGCTACTTGTCACACTGCCAAGATCAGCTGGTCTAAAATTGTATTTTGCTGAAAAATAAGTGCTCCTTTGAAAGATAATTTTATCATCATAGTTTTAATTACGCAGTTTAATCTTAACTTTTTCAATTCAAAATAATAACTTTCAAGAATGGAATATTCAGAAGGTGTAAGTTAATGACACACGATTCACTGACACAGAAATAAAATAGAGGTGAGTCATTGGGAGGAGCTGGGGAAACTATGAAGAATTTATGGAATGATTCGGACGTTTATGTTATAAGTATTGATCTGCACAAAGTCCTTCCATTTGCCGCATTTTATCGCTGTCTGATGCGTACTAAATGCATAACATGTACTGCGTAGTTACCATTCCTTCCATTGATAGTCTGTGGGACAATATCAAAGGATCAAGAGCCTCTCATGAAATATCTGAACGTGTGTCGAAACAATTATCATGTATTTTGCTTGTAGAAAAATCGCATCGTCATATATCCCTACACCTCTTCGGGACACTAATGTGCATTAGAATTAATCATTTCTGCAGCCCTATCAAATTAAAGTATTATATCAAAGATTCCTCATTTTCATACTTACACGGCAATCATGAAATTGGTATTGTAGAATAATCATCCAAGGGGAAGATTCAGCTGCGCGCAGAAACTGATATCTAATAATGATACCTACACAAACGAGAACAGATTCCGTAAAAGAAACATTCTGCTTATTAATGAAAATTTTCTACAAAGAAAGTCTTAATGATACGGTTGAATTCATATAATTTTTTATTTGAGAATGATATTAGTTTTGAAACTTTGTTATTTTTCGTATACAAAACTTTGGTTTTGCATACCAAAAATAACATCATAAAGAGCTGGTGGTAGAATAAGTTTGGTTTGGCCGCAGACACTATGTTCTATACTAATGGGTGATAAGTCTTGGCAGTGAAGAAAAGAGGTTCATTTCTACTGAGCGTCACTATCTTTTTTCTAGAACTAGAGTGGGTCAACAATTCTGAATAAGTCAACATTTCTAAAACGATGTCATGCCTGAAACCTCCATGAAGTGTGAAAGGCGTTCAAAATAATTTTTGTCTTTCTAGATTTGTTTCATTTCAATTTCAAATACAATTGATTGCTCCTCATTTTGGGTGCAATACGGTATTTTAAATATAACCTCTTTACCAATTTGTTGCTTTGAACCATCTGGATATCAGAGTCTGCACTGTGCAGGTTTATTTCTCAGCCAACTATTTACTTCCTCTCATCCTCAAATCTCTTCGTGCTGACTGCACCATTTAGAAATGAGAAGATACGAAGTCCAGGCTGTAGACTGGATGAGGAAGGGTGGTCCATCTAAGTTTGGTTATTTCTTCTTGGGTGCTTAGATTTGTGTGTCTTTGCGTTATCTTGAAGAAGACTCTTAACTTACAAAGAATATTGACATATACTTCGGAGTGTACTGTTTCATCATGAGACAATGTATTGATCAAAACAGTCCCTTCAGAGTACCAGAGTGCCAGAAGTACCAGAGTACCAGCAACTGAGGGGCCTTTAGTTTCTAAGAGCAGTTTTGTGATGCCACTCCATTGATTTTCTTTCGGTCTCAGGCCGAATGGTTCATCTCCGTATGAAGTTATAGTAGTAAGAGTGCATTTATTACAGCGGAATCAATACAATACAAAACAAGTTCAACAGGCGCACGGGTTCAATGGACCGTACTTGCTTTTATGATATACTAGGTAAGTTTGAACTAGCGCAAAATATTTCATTAGATGTTCACAATAAAATATAAATAATATATATTTAACAATAAAAATAAACCAAAATTAAACAAACAATTAAAATAAAAATGAAATAAAACATGAAAAATACTAATAAATAATTTTAAAAGTAATAAAAATATATTTGAAATATAAAGAAGCCGCATTATTGATGATACATAGCAGATTCAATTACAGCAAAATTGTTTCCCCAATTCCTTCCCGGTTATTAGTCTGTTCAGATCTGAGCGATCTCACTTTCATCACAAATTGACCTAATCCCTCCTCTCTTTCCTGCCAGCAAAGCCCAGTGTGACCATATCCCTCTGTTCCATTCTGTAAAGCAGTGCGGTAGATACTTTGCCCTCAATTTTTCCGTACCTTTACATTCAGCAGATTATGGTCCTTCTCACAATGTGGAAAAATCCTCCACTCCAATTCGTCAATTATCTTAATCATTCGGCATGCCCCTCATTATAACTTCGCCTGGTGAGGTTTCTCCCTGTTTTGATGTACTGCTCCATCTTCATTCCGATAGCGAAATCACCTCTCTGCATTGCGCAATTGTCTGCTGCCTATCCATTACCCTCAAGCGGTTCGCATCCTTCCTCTATGCGCTCCTTTTATTCCCCTGACTCGCCATTCAAATGGTAGCAGACTTCAGTGAGGTGCTGAGAGGAGAGAATTTGGGAGCGAACATACTTTGAGGAGGGAGTATCTATGCTGGATGCAGATATTTCAGCAGGGGATATTACACAGGTAATCAAAATCATAAAATGTGGTATAGCCCTAGAATGGGATGAATTACCACCGGAGATACTTAAAGCAGTCGTGAGCGTTATGGAATTAGGTTTGGTGATGCTCCAAAATTTTAAAAGGTTGTTTAATGAAGGGAATTAGCCCACTTGTTGGGGCAAGGGAATAATTGATCCCATTTATAAAGGAAAGGGAACGATGGAAGCTCCAAACAATTATAGGGGGTGGGTCGAATTTGGTTAATTATCAAAAATTAAACTTGAAATCCGTGAAGGCACGGAACGTAGACTGTATTTATTCTAGAAACCCTAAGAGTTAAGTAAACGAGGAAAACGCGTTGCGCTGTTGTTGATTTTTAAGAAGATTTTTGATTTCATCGATAATCTCTCTATAAGAAACTATCACTCTCAGCCCCGTAAGAAGAGAACAGTCCTGAACAGATGGTGGTTCACTGTTCCTTATGGGCCGTGAAGCTTTGAAGGCTCTATTTAGAGCGCCTTTGAACATTCTAACTGGTGGGCACTGCCACTAGAAATATTCAGTTGTTTGTCGATTTTCCCGAATAAGAATGTCTATCATTGCAGGTGTGACTGCAATGTACGGAAGCCCAGAATGTGGAAGGTCAATGAGACTGTCTTGACCTTCTTCCAGTGATGATCGACCGTGCTTTCATGAGCTCCATTTCTCCAACATCTCTGAATGTTGGGAATGGTCTCATTTTCTTCCAAAGAAATTAAAATTACTGTTCTTTGTTTATAACGTCACTTAGAGGTTCCATTTTGAAAGCCATCACTGGCATCCAGCAGAAGAACATAAAACTACATGAAATAGTGCGCGGAAGTTAAAAACACACAAAATTTTTAATAATATCTGTAGATTAGAACAGTTGGTTAAAATATTTAATAACACAAATCTTAGCATTTTTAGGTTAAAATATTTAATTAATTTTGTATTTTTTAAATATCGTAAGAACTTTTTATAGGTATAAATAATTAAACGGAAAACTGTTAAAGGATAATAGAATATTATTTCAAAAAATCAAATATAAAACAAAATAGAATTAATTAATTTTAAGTGATATGTTTCTGTTTTCTCGTGAATAGGAAGCAATGTTTTACTTCTATTCCTTTTTGTAAGTTATATGAAAATATGTTTTATTAAAAAGAATTTTCTATCTTAGGGTGCGTGGCTCAAAGTTTATAGTGACATCAAACGCAACCCTTCAATTATCTCATACATTAAAAAGTGACAATCATTTCGGAATGAAATGGCCTCGTAACTGGTTCGTTTTTTGTACTCTTTTGACATTGCGAGTTTGTGCAATGCGGTTCAGATAAACGTAAAGGCTCTAGATGAAATTTGACTACTATCATCGCGCATGATTACTTTTAAGTTAAATTATCACAATACAAAATAGCAATTAAAATCACAAAAATACGCACCTTGTCACAGGCAAATGATACACTCGTTTTCCATCATGCAAAGGCGCGTCATATATACCCTTGGGTTTCTCAGTGCTCTAAATACTTGCCTTCTAAACCCAAGATTGCGGGTTCAAACCCGCCCAGGATTTTTCGGGCGTAAAAATCCTAAGTATGGCTTCCTTTGGAAGGGAAGTAAAGCCTTGGATCCCATGTCGTACATTTATGGCATGATAAAGAACCTCTAGCATGAAAGAAGAGGTCTCTGAGCAAAATTTGCCAGCCGTTTCACGCCCTGAATAGAATGGGACGCTGATGACCTGAGATGTTAAAGAGCGTCCATAAACAAAACAAATCAAAAATCAATCAGTGCTCTAATACCTCTTGTAATGCGACGTAACATGGCAATTTAAACAAAAGCATGCTTCGTTGGTATAGAATAAGAAGTGTAGATAAAGTATCGATGTGCTCTAATCTTTTTCCAGTTTCCAGTTTCACTTAGTTTTGCTTCAATAAGTTAATGCCATTCTACTAGTCGCTTCTTATCGACTATTTTTAGTCTAAATTTGTTCAAACCGCCATGGGTGGCCGAGGTCGTTAGGGTGCGGATTCGTGAGCGGCAGTTCTGGGGTTCGATTCCCGCCAGGACCGTACTTCCTGACTGGGGTTTTCTCCAGGTTTTCCTTAGGCCTGAACACTTCCTTCCTTTAAAAATTCTTTCCCAATTTATCGTTTAATCTCATATGTTGCCAATGTCCATCGCCTGTGGTGGCTCAGTAGTTAAAACAGGAGTTAAACACTATTAAAAAAAAACTTGTTCACGAGTACATGGAGGGAGAAGGTACTCAGAAATATTTTATTATAAATGGTCTTTTAACCTCCATGCACAAATTTGTAATAAATACAAGCTTCAAGCTGTTTGCAGTGGTGTAACTGTGTACGGAGTATTGATTGGCGGCAACCCTCCCCAATTACAACGCTCTTCTGAAAGTAATATAGAGGAGACGCCTTTAATGGTTTGACTCACCATACTCTCCGTTCAAAGCAGACGTTCTATGCTTGTTGATAATAAAATTTAGAAAACCTTTACATCCATCATTTTAAACATAACAAACTGAATGAACGCAGGAGATACAAGATCAAAAGAAGTAAGAGACAAAATCACGTTATTTTACCGTGTATTGGCATGTCTCAACAGGTTTAAACGCGGCAGGCTACACGATGTTTCTTCAGTTTTCAGCACCCCAATATTGAGAATGCGGCCCGCAAGAATCATTTCGGTATTGGAGAATAGGAGTATAAATTGTAGGCAGTTTAGCCCAATCACCGTATTATTTCTGGCAGTAAGAGATTCGTCTGATTATTTTTTCTGGAGTGTTGTTAACACAATGAAATATTATTTACTTTTTTCTAACAGTCGTTAAGCATTCTACACAAAAATATATGAAATACATAATAAATTATGCACCATATATCAATAAATTTTTAACATCTTCCCTTTGATGTCTGTAATCTTTCTTTTTTAGAATGTACCAGAGGAAAACGCCAAAGGTAAATGAACAATAAGGATGGAAGAATGGTAACTGACAAAATTTAGCAATAATTATTTAAATATAATTTACTAAACAAAAAGAATTCGTAGACATAATATAGGCAAAATTATTTTAAAATGAAAATAATAAAATAAATGCAGCTTATTTACTTTTTAACATAAAAGAAAAAGAGTATACTCGTAGCAGCACTAAACCATAATAAATTCACAATATGTTTAGAAAATAAATGTTTCAAACAAAGCTCAAATAATAGATCGTAAAAAAAGCTATATCATACTCTTGGACAAACGAATGACATACACCAAACATAGGTAAAGTCTTTCATTTTAAATTATTGTTAAGAATAATGACACTTCCAATTGCCTAACAGAGCACACTCATATGAATATCAATACAACACGATTAAATTAAATGTTACAACAAAAGAACCCCTACAATTAAAATATATTTTCTTCATCAAAAATACCTGGATCACTGGATACACACAGAGAAGAACTTTATACAAATGTTTTATTAAAAGAGCTGAAAGATTCCCAACTCACAGCAACTTCTTGGCTGCATCTGAATCGAAGAGAAGAACGAACTCCTTCCACCCTTAATTCTGTGCTTAACAATGTGCTTCAGCCAATAGGCGAACACTCCTCAAAATCAGGCATAACCATATATTATCAGAGGAAAAAAAGACATGGAATAAGGGTAAGAAGCATAGTTTAAAATAATTAATCGTGAACGAATATGCACAAATGTCGAGAGGGCTGTAATATCGCGCATCTTAATTCATGCTTATAAGCATACTATACCAAAGTTTAACTTTCTTTACATATTATGGACAGCAATAAGACGCAATATAAAGAGAAAAATGAACTAGTAGAAAAATTTATGAATCAGTATTAACTATTATGTGAAAAAATAAAATATTCACTGCTAAAATAATAATTAGAGGCTTTGGAACTGACCTACAGTGTTTCGTAATTCAGTTTTCAAACTTCTAGAAATAACAGAAACGAGAAAAATAATATTTTTTGTTAAATAATTATAGACATGAAATTGAGATAATAGTTATTATGTGAGAAATAGGAAGTGCAAAATGTTTTTAGTTGTTATTGATAAAACGGTTATAATAAAATTTGTATTGTAATATTTTACAAAAATTGCTCAAGAGTGCGGTCTCTTGCTTCAAAGCACTGTCTACAAAGACATAGACTCCTATTAAAATATACAATAAACCCACTAACAACTTAACTATTATATTAGCTGTCTTACACTTTTAAAACTCCAAGTCCTGTGCGTAATAATGCTCAGTTGCATTCATTCGATTGACGATCTCTTCCTCTGAACCAACTGGCGTCTTTACACCAGGCCTGTCACAAAAAGAAGCAAGTGGGACGAGGTCGAGAAATGAATAGGTTGCTCGCATTGCTCATTGACTGCAATGGATAATGAGGAGGTACACCGTATGATTGATACCACATGCGATTCCAAATATCAAGAGGAACGTCCTCGAGCAGCACAAAAAGTTTGTCTTGAAGGAATGTTCAGGTTGAGATTTAATGACATGTTTAACATATTAAATACATTGATGGTTTTGAACAACGCTTGTCATAATAAATTAATGAAAACTTATACCCTTCAACATCTAATTTTTTGTTCGACGGTTTACCACTCGCTCAATATTATGGTTTTATTATAGAACACATTTGTTTTGGTTTCTTCTACTATACCTAGATTTTCGAGTATTGAATTCAGGAACACCCAGTAGAAAAGTTAAAAAAAAAAAAAAAAAAAAAAAAAAAAAAAAAAAAACATATTTTGCAAAATATAATGTTACCAATGGACGAAACGCTGAAAGTAGCAAAGAAACTTAAGAATGAGTGTAAAGAGAATGGAAGAAAGGACTGATATTCGAACACACACGCGCGCAGAAGGTAAAGTGTAGACAGACCAAGAACGTGATAGGGGTAAATAGAACGGGAGTTTGTGTTCAGCCTTGCCAAGGAAGTAAAGCAAAGGAATTTCCTGTATGAAGTTATAAATTAAGTTTGCAAAATGTCAACTAACTTCCACAAATACAAATCTGTAGTAAAGGCCATTGGATATCGAATAAGACGAATCCTATTTGTGACATTTCAGAACAAGTTTCGAAGGCACGGAGAGTGTTTCGAAAGAAACCAATAAACATAAGGAAAGGTGTGGGTGTTAGTGACGTTATCTGCGTTGGCCATATGGCGGGGCTTGCTATGCCGTATTCCGCCACCCACGCTGCGGGAAACCCGGGCCGCGCGGCCCACACACACACCAGGGCTTTCAGCTCCAGAACCAACCACTCGATTACTGTTCCCCAACAACACAGGGATAAATTTATTTGTGCAGATTTTTTTTGTGTATGTATGTGTTTACGTTGTAGATCAGCAACAAGTGACTTTTTTTTTAATCTTTGTTTTTTGCGATTGTTATTTACTTTAGCGAGCTCACTACAGCTCAGAAAACTGTCAGGACTCTCTCCAATTCCTTGAGGACATCGTGTGTTATGGTAAGTACTGTGCATACACATGTGACATGACCTTTATGCTTTACAAGAGATAATAGCAACTATTTTGTTTATAGTAGTGTCTTGTCTAGCTCACTGATTACACAAAATGGACATTTTCTTGCTTTTAAATACATAGATGACACCTTTGATTCAGTGTTAATCTTTCTGATTACAAAACTTAATGGAGATTTAACAGATATACAAATGGAACTGTAAGAAACGTATGTCTGATATTTAAAACTTTGTGACAATGCTTTCTTTAATTGAGTTACAATTCGGAACATTGTCTTCCTTGTTAAGATAAGAACTTATATACTTCTTGCAAGAGTTTTGGGTTTAATGTCAATGGATTATGAACATATAATCTGTTTAAGTTTTTCTTTTCATAAGTGAGGCATAATTTGAGTTAAAATTTCAGATAGAGGATTTTTGAACTTATACACTCAGATATATTTAATTCTAAATTCTGAAAATATTTTATATGAAAACACATGACATTTGCTGTTACATAAGATAACGTTTTAGATTAATTTTTGTTGACACCCTTTTTTTTCATGCCTTCTAAGAATGAATATTTTAAAATATGCAAATATCTCCTTCTTTTAATGGAATTTGTTGTTTTACTGAACTTATGAACCAGTTTTCATATAAGAGTCGCTACTATAATACAAACAAGGTATTCTTTGGTGATATAGAATGTAATTTTATTTCATATCTTATATTTACTACATTTCAATTTCCGGACTTTCCTAATTTATTGTAAATGTAATGTATAATAGTTGTGGTACCTAGTACTCTTTAAAGTTTGTTGAATATTCAGTGCATTCTCTAAATGTAAAGTCGTATAACATGAAATGTTTACAGCATAGATATAACATGTCCGAAATTAGGGAAGAGTTTTGTATACACTACCTTTTAAATTTGGCCAGAATTTTTATCCAACTTAGGAGTCAAAACTTTTTCAAAACATTTGACTTATGTTTTGTTTACACGCATGTGCGAGATTTAACATTTTTGATAGCGTATCTGGCAATATTAGGGCTATAATAATTCCAAAGTCTTCATCGCGAAATTTTTTTTGTTTCTAAGAGATAAAGGCTTTGTTTGCAAAACATCCAAGGGTTTTTAGTGTCAAGTGAACATAAGCCTGGAAAATTTTACCCCGATGTAATGATTTCGCTCGGTTGGACATTAAATCCGTAATTTTAAAAGAAGCATTCTCAAAATAACTGGATCTCTGAGCGATTAAATTCTGCTACCACTGCCGTCTTTACCGGCGTTAGAGGCAGCATTATATTGTAGCCTTCCAAACTGAATATCTTTGTGTAAATACACTTGTACGATATATTATCACAGCTAAGGTTGAGATAAAATACTTAAACACCAAGAAAGCTCGTTTGCATAATTTTGTTTATATATGCTTACTGTTAAGGTTAACTAAAGGGAAATAGTAGCTAAACTACCAGGTAATCATGTCTAGACGCGATCGAAACTCTGCTCATTTTAGTCATTACCTGAATTTATTTTAGATAGTTAATCACCTTTTACGATGTGGAGATATAAATGCATGTGATTGAAAGTTATGGAAAATTTGTTTTAAAAGCGCACCAAAATAAACGAAGCATAAGCGATAAAATATAAAATTAAAATACACAATTTTTACCCAATATTTTAACATTTTTTTCTGATTCATTAATTTCTTTAAATTCTAGAAGTTGAAGTGTTTATCGAAGGGAAAAATGAAATTTGGAAATTAGAGATGGATTCTCGATACTCTCGATAGTACTTTGACATTCAAGAGGTATCGATATTGAACGATATCCCTGTACATAAGCTCGATACTTTGTTAATATCACAGTTTTTAATTAATATTGTTCTAAATAGCATATGTCAAAGTTCTCGTAAGAAATAATGTCTCATACATAATCTTCTAAATAGCAGAAACCAGGTACTCCGTTATATTTCTGCATTGTCTGGGTTTCAAATTTGGTTACAATTCACGTACCAAGGCAATAAAACTATCGAATTGCTGATTAAAGAAGATATTTTCGAACATATTTTTGCATTATTTTCTAGCCTTTTTTACTTTGTACAGATATAGACAAATCACACTTAGCCTTAGTTCTTTATTTTCAGATAATAAAAGGGAAACTTGGTTAAACCTCATGTGATCCGTAAATCAGATGAAGTATCCAAAACAATCGTATTAAAATGTTGTGTTGTTAATATGGAAGAAATGAATAATACTTTCACCATTTTCGTTTCTGATTTTTTTCTTCAAAATTTACATAACTTAAAACAAAAGTCAATATATGCCCGGTATATAAAAGAAATAATGAAAAAATTGAATCAATAATGTATTCAAATCAAAATGAGTAGATGGCGTTGTGTTGTAAAAGGAGATGGCGTACTCTCAGGTTTCAAGAGCAACCTCTAGCCCCGTGTTATGTAGCAGTTCCGTGGTCTAAAGAGAGGCGTAGCGGCAAGAGGCAATAGCCTACACGGATATTCCTTGCAGCAATTTACCGGTGCTTCAGGAGTCTGTATAACGCTTAATATAGCGCTTTTTCTGCAGCAAATATTTTTCCACTAGGAGCTAGTAAATATAGGGAGGACAATTAATGATTTATTATTCCAATGTAAGTCTACAATGACATATGAGTAAAGCACACAAATAATGTACAGTTGTTAATGGGCATACATTGAAATTAAACGTTTATAATATTTTTTAAAGTTTCTCTTGCTAAATTAGCATAATCAAGACGGGTTTTTGCCATTTTATTTTAATATGAATATAATGTTGCTAGATCTCAGACAATGTTTCCATAATTTCTTTTTTTCTGTTATTTACGTTTTCTCCAGTTTCTTCTTCACTATAGACTAAAGTAATATTTGGACTGTTTATAGGCCTGAAAGAAAAGAATGCTGAATACTAATATCTCGGAGATGTTCATATAAAGTGACTCCTAATTTGTCATTTATTTGAAACAGTATATATCACTACAATACTTTTAGATACCGATCTTGCATCATGCCTAACTCTACGAATATTATTAGATTGGGTGCTTCATAACGCTTGAAACATATTCCTTATCAGATGTATGTAATATTTGTAACTCTATCAAACCAGCAAAGAGTTATATTTATTTATTTAGGATTTATACTGAGCAGTTAGAGAATATTATAATTTTAACCTTGTCAAAATAGCATAATTTATGTTTATTTTAAGTTGTAGTTGTCAATCCATTTACATTTAACTCTAAGCTAGACATTTTGATTAATAAAATCATTAAAGTGTATTAGAAATAAAATTGCACAAAACGAATAATGAATGAAATGGTGATGGAAGAATGCATTCAATACTTAATATAACAGATATTTAGTTCTAAATGCAGACTATAGAGTTATAGAATTTAAATTACTCCAGTAAACTAATAGAAATCCTTAAGTTTAGTATATTCCGTGTTCATCAATACAGTATATCTCCAGGCTGTTAGCTGTATTGTATATGTATTCCTTCTAGACTTCCCCTTTATATTACCATCCAATAAGCGCTTCAATCATTCTTATGCATGCCTAATGTATTTATCATTAAGTCTTGTCTTCCTTATCCATTTTCCTTTAATTTTCTCAAATATTCTATTATAATTTTATTTTATTTTCTCCTTATATATATATAATATTTTCCATAGCATAATATCTCATATCCTTCGCCATATCTTTTGTCTTCATCGTTTAGTCTCTTCACAGTGTAACAAATAATGAAAGCTGTTACACATTTTAATTATTTCTCACACACTTTAATTAGCTAAATGCATATATATATATATATATATATATTGTTCTTTTCTACATTCTTACCCAGTGAGCTAACTCAGGCAGTAATGCTTGGGACTTGGGTTCAAAAAACTCGAGTTCAATTCTCTTTGGGCCGGCACATCCTGACCTTCGGTTTCCCCTGGTCACTTAGGGGAATGCTGGGATGGATATTTACTTTTCCGAGAATAATATGCTCTCCCGTTTTATTTCATTTTTTTTAATGGTGTTTAACGCCCACTTTTAATACTGCAACACCACAGGCGGGTTTTATTTAATTTCATCCCATAGCAGATTGGTTCCTTGTGATGTGGCGATGACATGCTTTGTGGGAAAGCTTCTGTGCTTGTGTCTGGTGCGGTATCTGTGAGACCTGCTCTGGGACCTCAGGAACTACCTGGGGACTGTCGTCTGGACTTATCATCTGTGGAAACGTTAGGGATTCCCTGTGCTCGTGCACAGCCGCCCGGAGTATCCTCTAGCTCATCTGTTACTTCCGAAGTTGACCCATCCGGCGACCGCGGTGTACAAATTCTTCTCTGTTAACTATCCTGTCCGATACTATCTTAATTATTGTTTCATAACTTGATATATCATAGATTTTTTATCACTCAGGCAATCAAATATTTCTAGCCTGTTGTTAATCTCGAGTATTAAGTCTTACCTCTTTCCTAAAGCTTCTAATGTTACATTATTTTGTCTCCCATATGTCATCCATTTAAACTTTATATCATTTGGTCAATCAAACGGTAACAACACAGCCAAATAATGTCTACATTTACAGAAGTTGTTGTATCAGTATAACTTAAAGCTACTAGACACAATTGTTTTCTACCGCTTCAAAGGAAAATATTTAACCTCATTGGGTATACTCTTCCCCTTTTTCACAAAATACTTCTGTTTTTAAAGTTGAAATTCTGAATGTTAGGCTTACCACAATACCTCACTGCTGTTTATCGGTTATTTTGACTTCACGTTGATGATGTCAAGTTATGAAGCTGTTTTGGTGTGTTGATGTTTACGCTTCGGTGACAACTTCTCAGGGGACTATTTGGCTATTTTGTTGATTCGTACTCAACAGGTCTGGGAGAGGAAATCAGTAGCATAAATAACCACACGATGGAACATATATACATTTATAGTATGCTCAAGATCTGTCACGTCCTCTGGTGTTTTGCATATGATAGAATTTATCTACATCGAGTATAAACTTAGCTGCCATGACTTCCACGGATCTGAAATGAATCTGAGAACCACATCTGATAATTCATTGTGTATGCCTTAGCGTATATCTTGACGTGTATAAAACTTAGAAATGCGTCCGTGGCCGCATGTAGACTTTAGCAATGCGTGTGTCTCGTCACATGTAAAATTTGCAGATGAATTTAAGCATCCATACAAAATGTGAAACTTAAAATTCGTCACTAAAACTGAAGTGTCTGTGTGGACCACCTCAAGCTGCGTTGATCTGCATCAGCTGAAATAGAAGTAAAACTGATCTGAAACTGGGCTATCCATATCGGAACTGCGTGCCCCAACCGAGCAAACACTTCCTTATATACTTGGTTCAAATTAAATAATCGTTGGCTTCACTAAGCACGTCTTGCGTCTTGGTTTAAAAATTCAAAATATGCATTTACCATTGGCTGGCTGGCATCTGCCAACTCGTGCCATTCGTTATTATTTGAAAGTTTAAAACTATTGTTGATATTGGCTAGTTTATCGTACAACACTTTTCGGGTTCAAAGCCCTGACGAATTTAAAAGTTCATGGGTTTATTAACCCTCCAACAGTAGTCCTTTTAAAAGTGACATCACACTCACTCGACCCTCGGGCTTACTCTCGTCTTTTTGTAAAGAGTTTTATCACCTCTTTGGCTCTCCAAGCTACAGTAACAGAACACACTAGAAACTTTCCCTTCTGATTATATATTAATAGCATATTAACATTACATATCATGAAACATATATATATATATATACATGCATGATATCTACATTACTAAAATATTATGATTAGGTTTGCACATGCACATTATATTATATTTACATTTTCGTGGAGGTGGACCGTAAGGACTGTTACAAGCTCTGAGAGATGAGGTGATAGAAGACACCGGACAGCCAGGATGTAGGACGGCTACTGGGATGGGGTACCTAATATGTTTCAGGAGCAGCAATCTTTCCATAGCGCAAGCCACCATCACAATGCGCCAGCCCCCCTCGACTTGGCACTTGCGACCCTGTAACAGAACCAACGAAATAATGTGAAATGGGAAAGCGGAAAATTCATGGAATGTAAATATCTATCCCAGCACTCGCTTAAATGTCATAGGGAAATTGGGGGAAAAAACTCAGGTCAGGATGGCCGGCTCAACGACAACTGAACCTCCCGAATGCGAGGCTCAAGTGTTACAGCCTGAGTTATCTAGTTATCCGGAACAATTAATGAAAGTAAAATTAATATAATTAATGAAAGCAACTTATAATGGTTTCTAGTCATTTTTCCCATTGTTTGCATCTTCCAATGCCCAAAGATTTTCTTGCAGCCATTTTGCCAGATATTTTTTAATAGTCATATTTTTATTCTGAGTATATAGTTATTTTTACTAACTAAAATTTTATATAAAGCATACACATTTGAAACCAGAACAGATTAATAAAATATCCATAAGTTTACTAACTTTGTTTCATCGTACACCAGTTATTTCTTTTTGTATTTTCGTTTGATGGTTTGGGTTTACGCACAACTACAAATGTCATTAGCGCCCGAGTTTGATATATGAGATGGTTGCTTAGGTCATGGGACGGTCATTTCACGCGGTGTGCAACTGTGCTACATATAATCGTTCTTAATGAACTTTGCAAACGCAATACTGCAACAAACAAAAAACTAATATTATAACAAGTTCACTCATCGCTTGACAGCAACAGGGTTTCAGGATTCCTTTGATTTAACACAATAACTGTGAAGAATCTCCTATACACAGTTCCATCATGACCAAACGCACTCTAACATCTGACGAAAATTGTCATAACCTCCTTCACGGTTTAGTGGGTGGCGTTTACCACTAATCGGGAGGCCCTGGGTTTTCGAATCCCGGTCTGGTCAAGCTGTATGGGTAACATTTTCTCCGGAATTTTTCCTTACCCTGAGAAGGTGAATGCTAGATAGATTTAAAGCGCCAAAGACTCTGAGCTCATTTGCACCATCATTCATTTATTTCTATTCATTCATCCCTACAGACTTACACATATAGTATTCAGTTCACAACCTACAGATGTCGCTAGAATACCAATGTAGTCAAAGCGATAATAAATAAAGCACATATAAAAAAGTGTCTTCTGTCGATGCAGGAATGAAATGCAACCAAAGTGGCATGTTTGGCCTACTGGAATCTTACCTTATAGGGTAAAACATTTTTATTTTTCGAAAATTGATAAACTTTTTAAATAGCACACAAAAATATAACGTTTAAGCGGTTTTATAATTTCATATATAAAGTATTGCTAGAATCCAGCATTCAATAGATTTTATTATTCAAATAGACAATATTTTTAGTATGTTATCTGAAAATTGCAAATTAATGAGAATTTACCTACTTTTGAGCTACATTGTATTTTTATCCCACATTATAACTTTCCAAGTTTTAAGTGTTTGTAATATTTATACGCCAGTAATAAGCGTTCTTGACAATAAAATATGTTCTGTATTATAAAAATTACCTTTTTCGTAAAATAATTTTATGAAGCTAAACCAATGATGAAAGATGATAGCTCCATTTACACAAGTTTCATACATCTTATTTGCAAATAAATTTAATTTTAGTTTCCGAGAGATTTATTATTATGTAAATGGGCATAGTCAACGAAAACAAAATATCTTTGGCTATAGAAATGAACCAAACGAGCCCATTTACAAAATAAACAGCAGTAAGTGAACTTTCTGCTCCTTATTATGCCAGTTGGTGTAGAGCAGACTTGGGCTGACATTCCAAAATGTATAAACAATAAAATGGAAACAGGCAAATATAATATGCAGTTTCAAGTATGCTCTATATTTTGTGACAGAATGTATCCATAGAGTACAGGGCTTTAGTTACCAACTTTTTACTAGCAGTGCTAGTACTTGAACTCTGCTTCCTTAACGACTTATCTTAGAAAATAAGTTGGACTTCCTCTGCTAAACAGGTATTACAGTGGAAAATACGTTTGTGATTTCCTTTACATTACGAAAGCCCCACTTGTTCCAATTTCTGGAAGGAATGTGTTGGCGAATAAATTGCGCCAATTTTCTCTGTTAATACTGTACTTTTCGTCCTTATTTATTTATTTTGCACTGAACCAATAGATAAAATTTGTGCACAAAATTCTGAATTGCAATTATGGGATACAGCAATATAATAAATTATGTAATAATTTTTACGAATGAATGTATAATGCCGCGAGACCGGTCTAGTAACCAAAACATAAAAACACCACATGAGCTTATAAGATTAATAATTAATTACCAATAAAATGTTGTGAGACATCGTTAATCGCTATAGAATTAAAGGAGCATCATACTTATTTAGTAATAAATACTTTAATTTCCGATATGCAACGCAAATAAAAAAAATTAGAGTTCACATTCGATTTTTTCTTCGAAGAAGTACGCACGCAACCAAGACTTCAAATTATATCAATAGACCATTGAAGATTAACGTGTGTTCAAAAAGGTTTTTCATAAGCACTACTGTTATGATACCATACATTTTAGTGAAGAATTTAGGAGTATATATAGGTTTTTTATGTCGAATGAAATGAACAGGAAATTAACTATGCAATACATATTTTCCATTATCTCATCCACGAGGTAATTAAAATATTTTATTCCCAACAAATTTAAATTTAAGTTCGTATAAACTCCGGTGATGCGACGTACTCTGAATTTTCTTAATTTCTTACATAATTTTCTCTAACTTCTACTATAGTTTGAGTTTTGAAAATTCCGTAGCATATTATCAATTAGATCTGATAAAAGCTTGTTCATTTTCTTTGCCGTATACATAATGCACCTGAAATTGAAAATTAAGGGCTATAGGACAATAGCATAATTGTTTAATTAATCAATCTCTGCTTTCAAATGCCTAGTTTTAATGAATCTATGAATTTATTAGTTCAATATACTTAATTTCAACACTCATGTGGAAATAACATGTTTAGTTTAATGCACATTTCCAACTTTAATTCCTGTGTGCATTTATAAATAATTTTACGATTATTCATTTCTGGTATACCTATATATTATTGATTTAACTGAGAAATTTATTCCGTTTATCATAAATTATTTACTAATGTATTACTTTAAATTAATTTAATTTTATATAAAATACTGTTATTTTTCCCATAATGTGACGTCAACATTAAATCTATCAATGAAATGAAAAAAAAAATGAATTTGACCTATCGCAGTGAAATTATCGTAAAGTTTTACCAAATCATTTATCGCACAAAGTGCATTTATCTTCTGCAGTGTAGCCAAAGTTATATCCCCACTGTTAATTTCTAAGCACGCATCACTACACTTTTGATAGCAGGCGGTGTAAAGGCATTGATAGCAGCAAAACTATCTGCTATAACTCAAAATGGAGGTTGTTCAAAGCGTTTTAATGATGCGTTAAACGTGCAAATTGGTCTTATCATTTGGAATTCAAACCACAGTGCACAAAGAAAAGTAGATACACTCTGTGGAATCAATTTAACTTATTTTGTAGTGAAAGGGGACACGAAATTCTACCAGATACCTCAACTGAAGGTATTGTGACAATTTTGAAGTTTTGTTTTTATCAGTTGGTATTAGTAAATCGAGCGGAAGGGATTGTAATAATCGACTTTCGTCTATTTCATTGTCACGGTTTATGAACAGGCAGGTACTCATAAGTATAGCCTTTTATGGCGTATAGAAACGTTTTTTTTTTATTTCAAAACGAATGATTCTAGCTACAACTCATTATACCTCAAGTGTAGAATGTTTTTTGGAAATTTTTAACCTGTATAGAAAATATAAAAAATGTCCTCCCTCTTGCATAAGACTATCACAACATAGCTTTCATTGTGCAAAATCCTTACATATTGCCCATCCCATGGTCACAGATGAAACATGGTACCATTTATACGGCGTTGAGGACTTACAGACTCATTCTATTGGGCCGTCCAAAACCCATTCATTCATGAAGCTTCTGTGCACCAGTTAAAGTCGGGGTTTAGTCGCAATATCCATACAGAGAATAGTGAGACCTACTTTTTTATTTATACCAAACTGTACACACTGCAGAGTGCCACCGGAATTTCATGGAGTTTGTTGAGGAAATGGATGATGTACTGGGTCATGGATATTTTCAACAAGATGGCGCTACATGCCATACTCAAACCAATCCATGTCGCTAATTGAAAATGTCTGACGATAATCTGCAAGAACCTGTGGCCACTGAGATATTCTTACTTCTTCCTGTGGGATAACTTAAAAGACAGAGTTTATGCCACATACTCCCAAATATTGGACGATCTGAAGCCAACATTACACGGGAAATTAATGGTATTGACAACACAGACCTCCAATGAGCGGCCAGTAACATGGAACGATGTGTTGAGTTATGCCTTATGCAGGAGGGGGAGGGGCATTTTCAATATTTTCTATAGAGGTTAATAATCTCTCAAAGATACATTTCAGGTATAATAAGTTGTGGCTAGCATCATTCGTTTTGAAATAAATAAAGAAATAAATGCAATAGTTCTACATAAATCACTTTGCATTTGTTAATATTCTATAGGCCAATTTCGAATATATTATTTTTATTCTTATTCTAATCATGAAATAATCCTAAACCAGTATTTGACTCTTCTCTATTGGCATTACTGACAATCAGTATTATTCTGTTGCAAAATGGCTTGAAAAGGTTAAGTATCTCTCTCTAGTCGGTCCTGGTGGTGTAGAGGTAACCATACTGGCCTCCTAAACCCAAGATTGTGGGTTCAAACCCGGCCAGGACCGATGGATTTTTTCGGACGTAAAAATCCTTCGGAAGGGAAGTAAAGCCGTGGGTCCCGTGTTGTAGATTTACGGCACATAAAAGAACCTCAAGACTGAAAGAAGAGGCCTCTGAGCAAAATTTGTCGACCGTTTCACGTCTTGAATTGAATGGGACGCTGATGACCTCTGAAAATAAAGAGGGTCTGTAAATAAACCAAATCAACCATATCTCTCTCTACTTACTACTTTCGTGAATTTAACGCCAATCTCAGATCCTCTTGTGATAACCATAAAGACCTTTGGGGTATGAACAAAGTAACTAAATATCATAAATGAAGCAGTAAAAACAACATAAGTACGTAACAGACACAGCAACTATAAACGTATTTTATTTATTTGGAAGATTTTCAATGTAAATATTTTATAGCTTAGTTGGTAGCATTTTCACACACGCTCCCTGCTGACTGCAGATATAGATGAATTCATTTCTTACACGGACAACCAGAATCTTTGAATTGCGCAAACCCATGAATGGACAGTTTTACCTATCGATGAATTCTTCCCTTATTCTGCTCGATAGCGACATTGAAATGTTTGATTATTAATTTTATTTTCTTGGAAAAGTAAATTGAATTAAAGACTTGGGAAATAAAGTTTACGATTACTTTTTTATATTTAAACTTTTTTGAACTATGATTTTGGTTGTAAATTTTAAATTTATTTTTTTGGCTTTAGATGAGAATAATATAGGACAATATAATGGGGTAGTCGCATAAAAGTTCAATATATTGCCTTCTCTGCTGTAGCTATTGTTTTTGCAAAACGCCATCTGGTGGCCAATTTATCAAACTATGCTAATCAGTAACAGTAAAAATATTAAGTTTGAATGTTTCCACCTATTTCTGGGTAGGATTCGTTAAAAAAAAAAAAAAGTTAACATTTCGAAAGCACTGACTTTAAAACTTCGGAAGTTTTGAATAGTCCTTTAAGTATATATACCATCTAACTCATAATGTAGCTACATGGTATTTAGTTATGTCGACTGGGTGCTAAATATTGCATAAACATTCCATAACTGCCTTATGTTTAAAATCACCAGAGTATAGCGAACATTTATAACTAGAATTTTGACTCCGGCCGTGAAAGCTTCCGACTACTCATAGCGAACATTGTTCTTTTTAAGGTTAACATACCGTTTTCCTGAATCATGGAAAAATGGATGCTTCAAGAAAAAACCTTAAGGCAGAGAACAGCACAACCAATTTCAATGCGAGTACAACGATTAAGCCTTCTCGTCCAGGATTACAGCTCAGCTTCTTGGCGGGGAAGGCAGTTTGTGACCGCCAGACAAAAAGGTAAAAATTAATAATCTCGAAATGCGAAGCTCTTGTATTTAGCAGAGAGTATTCACTCCTGCTCCTTTCCTTTTTCTCCGTTACTTTGCTATTTCAGGTTCTCTTCCTTCCTCCCTTTTTCCTTTCCGTGTATTTTGTTTCCTTGGTGTCTTTTAAAGGTTTTGCTAGCTATTGCTACACCTTAACCTTTTAAGTCAGGACACTACTGTGTAGGTAATGCTACAATTGTTTGCTTAAATCATGTAGCATTGTTTCATTTGCTTTCTTTTTTCAGTTCATAAAATTTAATTGTTTTAAAATTCATACACATTTGGGTTATTGGATGAAAAATAATATTAAACACTTCATTGAGTGCCATTGGTATAACTATGAAAAAAATTATAATGAAGGCGTGAGCTGTAACAATTACGTTATAGATTTGATCATCTCCAATTAAAGACATCTCCACGTTCATTAATAGGACAATACATTTGTTTCCTAAGCTTCCATTCCCTCTGTTCAGTATTATTTTTTTTCCCTTGTAATTATTTTAGAACTTTGTTTCTAGCGCTTTTTTGGAGGGAGAATTCTCTAATGACAATTGAAAACCACAAAAAAGAGTTCTTTTAATAGCACAATTTTTTCTTTAATCTTTTTAGTTTAATTTTTTCCCACTATTTTTTTCTTTTCTGTTCGACCTGATACTATTACATATCTTTTTATATTATTTTACTTTTATTCAGTTTATTTTTCATTACGTTTATTGCTTATTTCTAAAAGTTTTATCTACTCCATAGTTCTTTTCTATTATCCACCTACCGCCACGGGTGGCCGAGGTCGTTAAGGCGCGGACTCGTAAGCGGAAGGTCTGGGTTCGAATACCGTCTGACAGGTTTTTTCCAGGTTTTCCTCAGTCCTCATAAATGGCAAATGCCGGGGAGGTACCCCAAACTTTGGCCTGGAACGATTCCTTCCTTAAAAATAAATCCTTTCCCAAAATATTTCATTTCATGTATCACCAGTGTCCATCGCCTGTGGTGCCTCTGTAGCAAAAACGGGCGTTAAATAATATTCATTCATTTTCATTATTATCCACCTATTTACAGTGAAAAAATTTTGGCGAGCTAATAATCGTTCATTATCATCAATACAGTATCATTTAATTTAAAAATTATACTAAAATTTCCCGTATAGTGCTAATGCTGAATTGACAGCTGTTTAAAAAACGAATTGTAGAATAAATGAAGTAACTTCATACTTACGGGAAAACAGGGTAAAGTTTGAATCATGTTAAACTTTCTGGATAAAGTAGTTAACTTGTTAAGAGTAGTCCTTCCTTCTTGTTATTAATAAAGAAGTAACAATAATATATTTTTTTCAGTACCTTGTACAAGTTGTTATTAGACTGATCCGTTCTTGCGGTGTTTTACGTCGACTACTAAGCATGACGCAAATAGTGGCACCCGGATTTAACCCAGCTTACTAGATCTTACCATATAGAAGACAGTGGAATTGTTGTTCTCTCTGTCGGTCCTGGTGGTGTAGTGGTTACCATACTTGCCTCCTATACCCAAGATCGCGGGTTCGAACCCGGCCAGGATCGATGGATTTTTTTCGGGAGTAAAAATCCTAAGTATGGCTTCTTTCGGAAGGGAAGTAAAGCCGTGGGTCCCGTGTCGTACATTTACGGTACGATAAAGAACCTCAAGCCTGAAAGAGAGGCCTCTGAGCAAAATTTGTCGACCGTTTCACGCCCTGAGTTGAATGGGACGTTGATGACCTGAGCGTCCATAAATAAATCAATCAAAAAAAAAAGTTGTTCTCTCTCGGGTAAATAGAATTCAGCTCATCTGAATGCTATTATTAAATATGACCACGTAATATACCCGATTTAATTCCTAAGTTTTTACCTTACATTCCCAACTTTAATTTTGTTAATTTCGGGAGATATTTAGTTTGCGAACCTTCAAGATTTTCACCAAATTTATCTCTCTCTCTCTCTCTCTCTCTCTCTCTCTCTCTCTCTCTGTGTTGATTGTACGTTTTTTCTCGTGATTTTTTTATTTGTACTGAAGCAATAATTTTTAATTCTATAATTCCCTGTTCACAATTTGTATTTCTGTAATGAGACAATTGTTTAGAAACGTTTTGAATAAATGTTTCACGTACACGATTCTTATTTAAAATTGTGTTTACTACATGATGCTCTATGTTCAATTATCTAATGGCTTTTTCGAAAATAAATGAATATTTTCGTGAGACCCGCAGAGAGCGACGAGAGAAGCGGGGTCTATGTACGACGGCCGCCGGCTGCGCTACGTCTAATAGCCGAGATTAAAAACACCGCAGTAACGGACAAGGTTTATAACCAAAGCCCTATATTGTTAAATATTAAATTGCATAAATTCATAAATTGTTTATTTTTATCAAGTTGTTAATATCCCATCTATCTGTACGGGATAAAATGCTGACGATTCTACAATTGGCTTTTCATGTGTGGTTTGAAGCAGAAAATAGTTAATTTTATATGTATTTAAGATTCTTATAAAGTGGATAAGAGATGGGATATTAAAATTCTGGAAGCATGATATTTCTTAAGGCAATAATGATTCATTAAGTGGTTGTAGGTATTTTTATCTTCAATATTCTGTTTTGGACGTGATTAATTTAGTTGATTCAAAATATTTTCTTTATTAAGAGCTCTCATTGAAAATGTCTAATTTACTTGTGATATTGTCTCTTAAGTTGTTAATAGTATCTATTGATAAACCTAATATTTTTCATCCTCACAATGTCACAGCAAAAATTATTGTACTTCTTTCATTTGGAAGTAGTATATACCGTCGATATTTATTAGATTTTTTTAAAAACCTTTTGTCTTATTTCCTCTTCCGTTCTCGTCAGCTCAATGTAATAAAAGCTGCGTTCTTGCTAGATCTAAAAATCATAAAAAAGTTTGCTGTTGTAATTTGTTTGTTTAGAATTAGTAAGGAAAATGTTTCCTAAATTTTCATTCTCCCACACTCGGGCGACAGAAGACCTTGTATGTTTAACTGTAAATATAAATTTAATTTTACGTAGTTTATTCTATTTACAAAAAATAAAAAGTCCGGAACTCCTAATGTCATCTTTACTGCTTTTTTCTCTCCTTTTTAATCATTGATATCTATATTGTACTGAAGTTAATACACAAAGTACAGCAAGGGGTGTAATGTGCATATTGCGTTGAAAGAGAGAGCATGTGAATATACACCTTGAAATTTCACAACTTCTATTCAATTCCACAATCCTTCGAGTTTCCTGAACTTTAATCACACTCTATGGAACAACAGCAATGCTTTTTAACACTACTCCTCTACCTCTTTAGAATAACCCACCAAGGTTTCAATTATCCTTTGTTGTAAATTTCATATGCCAGGAGTTAATTTTCCGTGGGTATCCATTCTTCCTTTTAGAGTCTCTATTGCTCGCACCGGGTTTGCCGAAATAAAGGATTGACTGTGCATCAAATATAGAGCAGGATACCTTTATGTATATCATAGCCTATGGGTCCTGTGTCTTAAGGGAGATATATCGTTGCTTGCATTTTGTGTGTATTTTAGGCATAAGCTTGCAACGCTGCGATTGATAGAAAATGACCTTGTAAATCATCACTTGAAACCATCTCGGGAGCATAAATGTTCTAACTCTGCCATGGGCATTTAAAATGGCGTAACAAAATTACAACTGTATGTGTTATTAGAGATGATGAAAAAGATGCCCCTCAGTGGCAATACATTGCCGGCATCTGAGTAGAATATTCCTGTACTTCGTCTAACTTTTCTTCCGTAAGAACACGAATATTTCTTGTCGTTGAGATATCCTGTCTCTCGTAATTTATAACATTTTTTCTACCTCGACAAGGACGCCAGCCACTCGCTGGGAAAGTCTCTCCCAAAGTAAATACAGTCACCTGCACATGCATTATACGCCTTAACAACCAGCATGAAATTGCGCTCTGCCGGCCTATAACTCAAATAACCTCAATGTAATAACGATTTTTTTGTGAAATAAGGAATTTAAAATCGTTTAACATTTAAATTCTTTTATTTACTATGAAAATTACTTTAGTTTCGTCATTACATAAACAATATCAATATAGGATAGAACAGTCTAGCGTTTATGCTTCACAGGCGGAATAAGGAGCGTGATAATTGTGCAATCATTGATAATATCTCAAGTTAATTTCATTCCTTTAAGGAGGAATGAAACGTTCGGAAATAAATAAATGAATTAAAATGTGTAAGACGGTGTGATTTCACGGTCTTGTTCATTATATAAAATATTTAATATTTAGACAATAATTCATAATTCATTTGTATTGATTTCTCACGATTTTCATAGTAAATGCTGAAAGTAGGAAATCCATTTTCGTTCAAGTACTCTGACATAAAAATGTTAATTCACTGATAAACCTTATCTGCTCCCATCTCGGTTACTAGACCTAGGTAGTCGGTGAAGCGCGAAATTCAACCTTACTTACCTCTCCCTTGAACATCGCTTTCTGAACCTGTTATCTGGCGTACTCACGGCAGTATATATTCACTTATAATGTTAGTTTACTCTTTTTACGTTCAACTTTATTTTAAATACTAACCAACTGTATGTGAATGAAGTACGCATTTAGAACTTTCTTGGATAATTGCCGCCTTTCAGAATTTTAATTCATAATATTACGTACAAATTTGAATATGTTAGTTTAAGGCAAATAACAAACACGAGCGAAAATTAACAATATTAACAGAGAAAAAATAGACGAAATTATCGCAGATCTTAAATAAAATTACCCCAAATTAGTGCAAGTGAGGTTTTGGAATATAAATTAAAATATTAGTACTCAAATTGAAAATATTAGTTTTCCGATATAATGACTTTTCAGCCAAAGAAAGACATTTTCAATAATATCTATAAATTTAGAAATTTATCTAAAGAGAGAATACAGGGCCTACAACGAGATTATAAAGTATATAATCAGAGTAATTACTGTGAATTATTCATGGAAATCAAACTTTAATTAGAGCATTGTGCTATCATGAACCGTTAGGGATGGGAGGAAATAAGACATTGGTATCCTAATTAAAAACGGGGCTAGAAACAATAGAGATGGGCTTCATTTGGATGGTGGGTCAGGGGAATAGAAAGAGCGCATAGAGGAAGTTTAGAAACCGCTTGAGGGATATGGAAAGGCGGAAATCGGCAAAGCAGAGAAATAATTTCGCTGGAAATACAATCAGGGCTAAAACCGGAATGGAGGGTGCAGCAGTACATCAAACAGGACTAAACTCACTAGACAGGGGTTTGTGTGCCCAGACTAGGGGCATGGTGAATGATCACTGACGATTGTGAGGGGAGAATTTGCCCCATCTGTGATGAGGGGGAATCATGGACACACACTCTATCTGATTGTAAATGTACAGAAGAATGGAGGGAAGAGTATCTACCGCACTCCTTTACAGGATCGAACAGACGGAGGTGATCATGCTCGGCTTTGCTGGTTAAGTAAATTTCTGATGAAATGAGACAGCTCAAGTCTGAAAAAGGGTGAGGAAAACGGGTGAGGAATTGGGCGAAAACAAATTAACTAAAGCATAAGGGATTTCTGTATACTTTATGTGCATTTTTAATATTTTAAAAATTATTCTTCTGCTATTTCCTATTTTATTTTATTTTTATTTTATTGTATTTACTATTTTTATTGATGAATATATATGTTTTATATCTTACTGTGAATATCTAATGTAATATTTTGTGCTAAATGAAACACGCCAAGAGTATCATAAAAGCACGTGCCATGCGCCTATCGAAGTTGTTTTGTATAATAATAATAAATACACTCCTCCTCATACTACCACACATTTAGGAAGCGGAATTGGAGCCTCGGGCTCCGCCGGAAGCGTCATGCTTAGTAATCGGGATGTAAAACACGGCGTGAGTTTTATAACTGAGTTCCGATATAAGTTACTCTCCTTTCTTTACAATGCACTTTTTATTGTTTAAGAGAGAGGCGTTTCTTCTTCGTTTTGAACAAATCGCTTACATACAGTCTGCAGAAAGTGTCAAGGAACCTTATGCTTGCACTTATAAGAAGTCGTTTGCTTAAGACTTAGGCCTCAGGAACAAATGTGTATTTAACTATGATTGTATCGTATACTTTATAAACAGACGTGGATATATTATTAAACTACAACTGATTATCGCACGCTTTTTCCTTATTTTTTTTTACTTCAGAATATTTTAAGAGAGCACCTACTACTGAATTTGTATTGTAAAATGATCTATATTACTTTTTAATTACTGTGCATCCAGTTATTTTGAAATTCAGGAATATAATTTTGGCAATACTGATCGTTTATTAATGGGGTGCAACAAGATTGATAATTCAGGTAAGGTAAAAGGCTGTTTATTGTTACATTTCCACGTAAATTTTTTTCAAATACAATAGTTTATACGCCCAATACCTCTTTCATTGCTTAAATATAATATTTTTGTGTGAAATTACTAAAATAAAATATATGATTAATATTTCAGATGGAAGAGAGAAAAGTGAGGTTAAGGCAGAAAGCAGGATTTATCTGCAAGGCTATTCTTGATTAGGGTCATTACATACACAAGCAGAGAGCAGAAATACTAAAAATATCCAAAAAAAAAAAAAAAAAAAAAACCTGTCAGCAGAGGGTTGAGAAATGTGGTAAAAGGAACAAGCTTAACCCATAAATAGTAAGAAAACCTGTTATCCTTTCAAAGAAAAACTGGAGAGCAACCAGCACAGAGCTGTCTAAATCCCTGACTAATTTTCAAGAGGATGCATCAGCAAGAGCAGTTCGGAGACAGCTGTGCAGTGAAAGCTTACCTGCAAGGAGGTCCAGAAAGAAGGCAAAGATCTTCTGCCATGGCAAAACGGAGTGAACTGGACCAAGGCCCATTCTAGTTGGTCTGCACAGGACTGGGAAAAGGTAAATAGCCTTTCACATATGCAATAACTACATTTATCATAGTGTTACGTTTACAATAGATACGAGGGTAGGTCCATTAGTTTCCAGGCCCGCAGATAAGAATTATCGCCTCCACAAAATCTTTATGTGCTGTCACACCTTATCTGTTAAGTAAATAATTGCAGCTGTAACTTCCGCTTCGCTGTGTTCAGTTGTTCAGATATAGTTGCATAAAGAAGGCTATGTGACAAGATTGTGACATGTTCAAAATGGAGTTTCAAGCTGTTATTAAGTTCTTCACAAAAGAAGGACCTACTCCAAATGAAACTAAGCAGCAATTGGACGGTGTATATGGGGAGGCATCCCCTTCATATTCTACCGTAAAAGAATGCGCCAAACTTTTTCGTATGGGTCGAGAAAGCATTGAAGACGAAGAGCGCGCAGGTCGGCCCTTGGAGGTGCTCGCTCCTGAAAACAACGCTCTTGTGGAAAGAACAATTATGGAAGACCGATGAATCAAAGATATAGAAATAGCAGCAAGTTGGACCTTTCTAAAACAACAGTCCTTCGAATTATTAATTAACATTTAATCATGAATAAGGTTAGTGCAAGATGGATGCTTACACTTCTTTCCTCAGTCCAATAGTTGCACAAGTCATCTGTTGTCAGGCATTTTTGGAGCTCTGCCGTGGCAACGAGAGAGAAGTTCTGCAAACCATTGTTACAGGAGATGAAACTATGGTTCTTTACTATGATTCCTTGTCCAAAAGAGAATCACTGGAGTGGTGTAAACCTGGCGAAGCACCGCCTATAAAGGCCAAGGTCACTCAGTCAACCAAAGAGACCGTGACTACAATCTTTTGGGACTGTGAAGGAATACTCTTTATTGACTTCAAGGAGAGGAGCACCACAGTAAATGGGGAGTACTATGCTGGCCTACTGCACATACTACGTGCTTCCATTATAGAGAAAAGGCGAGGAAACCTGGAGTGTGATGTGCGCCTTCTTCACGACAACGCACCTATGCACACAGCTCTTGTTGCAAAGGAAGCTGTGAAGAAATGTGACTTCATGGAGATCGACCATCCCCCTACAGCCCAGATCTTGCTCCTATTGTCTATTTCCTCTTCTCAAAACTCAAGAATGGTCTTCGAGGAAGGAAATTTAAGTGTGACGAAGAACTAATGGATCCTGATGCTCATTTTGCAGACAAAACTTCTGACTATATTTTTTTTTTGGAGGGGGGTTGAAATGTTAATTCAAAATGTTAGAAGTGTGTTGCAATAAAGGGTAATTATATTGAAAAGTGAAATATAGTTTTTGTCTTTATCATATCTAAAAATGATTAGGCTGTTAACTTATGGACCCACCCTCGTATATCCATATTTTAAATTGATTATTGTGTGATATTTACCTTACTTACGTTTTTAAAATCAAGAATAACTTTCTGAAATCCCTTAATCTTTTTCAGGTTTGTTTCTCCGAAGGAGTCCACGTTAAGCATTGTAAGAAGTGTGGTCAGCATGTAGGCAGGCGGGAAGGAGATGCATTTAATGCTGAATATGTTGTTCAAACAGTGAAGTAATCCACATCTGTCTATGGAGCGGGGCGACTTTCACAGTTGAAGGCTTATGTACTAGGACAGGTATATAAAAATGCTAGAAAATAGATTCTTGCCACAAATAAGATATTAGTCTCCAGACGAAGACTGTATATCTATGCAGGATGGCGCTTCGTGTTATAGGGCAAAAAAGGCTACCAGAATTCCCACATTAAGGTCCTTGATTGGTCAGGAAATAGTCCTGGTTTGTACCCCATTGAGAATCTTTGGGCGTTCGTTAAGAAGAGACTAAAGAAAAGCAATATTATCACAAAAGTGAGATATTTGGCACAAGATGCTGAAACTCAGGAATCTTGCAGAAACCTTGTACATAGTATGCCGAAGAGATTTCAAGCAGCTATTATGGTAAAGGAGATGCATATTAACACAAATAATGTTATCATATGCAAGGATTTAATAATTGTAAAACAGCTTGAAACCCAGGCACCGATCACATTCCATTTCCAATTAGCTTTACTTACATCAACTACTACGAGAGCGCCCCAATTCCCCACTAGAGCGAACTTCACTGCTCGTGAAACATGTGTAAACTCTGAGGTGATTCGCTATGTATTTTGGATGTATTTCTGGATCTATAAATTAAAATAAAGAAGTTTGATGTTTTAAAGTGTTCAGATAATGATTATAAAATTGCTTTAAAATGTGCATCTAGTGAATTTAAATTTATTTCTTCATTTACATGTGTCAGTTGTAAATTTAAAAATAAAACCATATTAGGATAATTACTGCCATATAAAACAAGTTTTATCAGTCATGACGTAAAAAAACAAAAGGAAAATTTTAGTTCAATTAGAAAATATAAGCTAGATTGCGTATTTCATTTGCTCTAAAAGTACGGCCTATGTCTCTTTATTTCTTTCTACTGGTCTACTTACCTTTATTTTCAGTTTCAAAGCTGTATTAAATAAAATAAAAAACCTCAAGCATTTTGACAGCATTTATCGTCTTCTATGTTTATTTGTGCTTGTAAATTTCTAAGACAGTTCCATTTTGTAGCAGCTAGTAGCAACCATATTTTTTCCCTTTTTTATTCCCTACATTTTGCCGCAAATTAACTCACTTTCCTTAATTTACCTCGATTTGCATGGGAGCTAAACAATGTATTTAATTAGGTTTTGAATGTGCTCTTTTTGCTCTTATATGAGAATGTTCTGTATCTATGCTGAATGAAACCCTCTAGTGATGTTTCTCCTTTCCTTCCTTTTTGCTTTTAGTTTGTGGGAGAAAAAAAAATCCATTTAGTTATACATGATGTTCACATTTATCTGTCAGCGAATATTTATATTTCTTACGCTATCATTCAAATCGTTTATTATAATTCTGTGTGAAATTGGCATAGTATCTTTTTATAAACAACACTCGCACTAACAATCTAATTATTATAAATTTTGCATGTATGTAGCAAAGTTGAGAAAGGAGTAAACACATTTTTATGATTTTGCAGCAAAGCATGAAATTATCTTGTAATGATATATCTAGTTGTTATAATGAATAATTCAAGGTAAGTTTGTTATATTTTCAAATGTTAATTTACTTTTATGGTGCTATAAGTCTTAGGGCATTGCATTTTGAAATCACTATTGGCCTCGAAAGTTAGCATTTTGCATATCATTAAACCGTTTGCAAGTGCATTTGCTCTTTATATCAAAGTGTCGCTTGGCAAATTAGGTTGCTCAGAAGTAGCGAAATAATATACGGAGTCATACAGGCCTTTTGAATCAAATGCACAATGGACTTAAAATTTGCATTACTCTTTTTTTTTTTTTTTTTTTTTTTTTCCCTTTTAGTGCGAAAGTACGAGGAAAAATCTAACTTTATCTCAAATAATCTATCTAAGAGATTACTAAGCATCTTAATGAAAGTATATCTGTACTTTTCAGGGTAGAAATAGCTCCATGAACATCATAAATGCTTTTTTAATTCAGGATATAGTTAAATAATTACATATAATGTTTTTATACAAGAGATGTTACGATTGGCGCTTGCAAACCAGGTAATTGATCAGAGTGGCATGATTTCATTTTCATTTTTTGCAGATATGTTATAATGAAATGCTAATCTCGTCTCTTTAGAAAAATAGGTATAATGAAAATGAAAATTATGCCACGTGGTGTAGCTCATAGAGTAGATAATAGATCACACGAGAAATGAGAAAGTGACATTAACTAATTTTCTAAAATTTTGTGGCACAGCTTCCTGTCTGTTGAATACATAACATATTTTCTATTCAATACATTTAGGGAGAACAAAATGACTACTACGGTGTCATCAGATTCACGGTCACACATAGCAAGCGCACCCTTTAACGGATATAAGTTCTGTTTCGTAAGTCATTTGAGTACAATTTGAGCCTTATATCTCAGATGCATAGAACATGACAGAAATTGGCATGGCGTTATAGTATTCTTCACAATAATTACACGAATATGAGGCACCTGTGGCAACATACGCAAATCCTCTGCCATTTTCTTGTAATTAAGAGTTACACTTAGATAATCAATTTCGTGATTCATACACGCAGCTATACAAAGCAATAGAAAGAATACAGTTTTGCATCTGTTTCTCCAGTTCGTATATGTCGGTCCTGATGGTGTAGTCGTAACCATACTTGCCTTCTAAACCCAAGATCGCGGGTTCAAACCCGGTCAGGATCGATGGATATTTTTCGGGTGTAAAAGTTGGCATCCTTCGGAAGGGAAGTAAAGTCGTGGGTCCCGTGTTGTACATTTACGGCACGAAAAAGAACCTCAAGCCTGAAAGAAGAGGCCTCTGAGCAAAATTTGTCGGCCGTTTCACGCCCTGAATTGAATGGGACGCCGATGAGCTGAGATGTTAAAGAGCGTCCGTAAATAAACAAATAAAAAAAAGTCCATTTCGTATGTGGCGACAACATAAACCGGCCTTTAGTTTTATCCTGAGGTGAGCTCTGGTTTCACATGCAAGGACTAGTAAACGCTACTGGACAATCTATACCACACGCGCAGTGTTTTGAGTCCCGGCGACACCGAGTCGCACGATACGCCCAGCAGCCGATAATCAAGACACCGTGCATGCGGTGTAGTTTTTATATGAAAACCCTGAAAAATTCGCATCTTGCTGAGAAACTGCTGGAAGCACATTACAAAGCTGCGGTCATAAAATCCGTAAAGTGAAGAGTAAAGGGGCTATCAACTAGTGCATTTCAAAGCAATGGTTTCAGATATATATATAGTAAGATCTGTCGCGCTCCAGAAGTCTTGAATGCGGAATAGAGCGTAGAGCTGTGTCCATCAACAAAACATACATAGATTATCAAAATAACTTGATGCAGTACATCGTTATACAGGACGTTAAGAAAAGTACTTAGAAGTTGTCGATCCGCACTCTAATATTTTAGGCCAGAACAAGCTCACCAACGAATATATATGAACTTGAATCCCAATCATTCAATGTTTTTAATATTATAAAAATAATAGTGAAAAATAGCTGACAAAGGCCATACCTTGGACAGCCACTAAAGCCGTTTTTAAAGAAAACGCTTCGAGAGGAAAGTAATTTGTGTCTGATGGAATTATGAAAGGTTATTGCACATCGAACTCATTCCAAATGAACGGGCCGTTATTGCTGAGCTTTATTTTGAAAAAAAAAAAAAAAACAAAAAAAAAAAACAAACTGAAAGAGTTCACGTTGCTTTGACTTAAAAATGTTCAGTACTGTTGAGCAGAAACAGAGTTCTGTCCTAGGGTAATGCAAAATACTATAGTGTTCAAATCACCAGAAAGAACTTTCGGGAATTGAAGAAATTGAACTTTTTACACATTCTGCAAAACACAATGATCTTGTCCCTTCGAATATCATATGTTCCTACCCATTGCTCTCTTTTGCAGTGGAAGAAACTTCCAGAACACTGCATAAGTTGAAATTAGTGTCTATAAGGGTTATGCTCTCGTGGAATCATAGCACTGACTGAAAGGTGAATCAAGATCACAGAATAGTATTTGTAAATTACTGCTGCAACTGAAATGTCAAGTAGAGGTTATTTAACACGTTTCTAATCTCATTTGTTTTAAATTTTTAAATACTAAAATATTATTGAATGTTATAGAATTATTTCTAATAATTATAGATAGAATATTATCATACAAATAGTGTAAACAATTATAAAATACATATATAATTAATGTAATACAAGAGTCCACAAAAGCGAAAGTCAATCTTTTTTAACCAAAAAGAACACAAATTCTATATACAAAGACAAAACACAATGAAATAATATCAAATTGATATTTTAGTCAAGTTTTACGTAATACTGTGCCATCAGTAATTTTTACCATCACCTGCTGCAATTAAGCACTGCTCAACGTCTCCTTGGGATTAAAACATGAAGAATTTCACCTTGTTCGATATCCTACCACTGATGATGGGGATGTATGAATAGCTGACCCAGAGTCTACATGCTTTCAGTAACCTCTAAAAGTCTCTGTTCAGAGATGCTTGATCAAATTTATATCTGGGAATGAGAGGCCATTATTGTACTGTAACACTGTATCTCCTTAACACCTGGCATACATGTGCTTTGGCATTATTTTAGGAAATGAGGCCAGACGCCTCAGCAATAGGAACGTTTGCATACATTGTTTCAAGCATCATAACAAAATCTATTTTCTAATTACCATTATTCCCCCAAATAAGAACGTACCTCGTTTGAATTTGTGAACTCAGTCTTTCTGCATGTCTCCATATGCATATTCTCCTGAATTCTGGATGTAGACCGAAGCATGGTTCATCTGTGAAGAGGATTTTACTCCATGCTCCCGACACTATGCAATATAACTTGCCCGATTTCCACGGCTATTCGTTGGACAGCTTAATGGATGATCTGTTTTTAACAGATAGAGTTGAAACAGTCAACATTCTACAGACAACTTCTTAACATAGTAATATTTGAGCTGCTTTCTCTTTGGGGGTATTAGACGCAGATATGTATCATTTATAGCAATTTTAATCCTTGATATACCTGGATGTTGTTCTTTTGAACTGCCAAATTCTTGTTATCTTCTCCATAAAACGTTTAATCCGGTATTCAGAGCCTTAGTGACATCAACTTGTGTTCCACTATATCTAATTATTCCATTCGTTAAACTTTTCTTCGACTTAAATTACGTCTTTGAGCATTTATTTTATTTATTAAAATAATGATTATCGTTTCTCTCAATATTTTAACAGAGAGGCTTACTAGATTCCTATATTAAAGCAACTTATTTATAAAATAACACATTTATTTAAATAAAACAAATAGTAATATTTTAATGCTTTGGTAACAAGTAGGTAGACAAATGAAGAAGGATTCAATATTTACTTACTGACTATTTCATTTACTTAGATATAAAAATAATTTTATTTAACATATGTGTTGTTTTTCAGACAATTGTGATATGCTTATTAATATTTTCCTATTTTTTTCAAAGTTATGATTCTGTAATTTCTAAGTTTTTTTAATGTATTTATTCTCCGTGAAATTAAAACCAGGTCATATGGGTTATGGTACTTTCTTTGAAATGTACATTCATTACAGACAACATTTATTGCGTTAATGCGCTTGTATTTGTGTAAACTAGGAAGGTTATGGTATGCAGATCTGATTAATCGCTCTTCTGTGGTCTTCGTTTCGGAAACACAAAGACGTTTACTTTAGCTCCTTTTATTGTACTCTTTTTCTTATATTTTCATCTACGTCTGTTGAACTAAAAGGTCAAAAGTCAAGCCGTAATACGACACAGGTGTGCAGGACAGGTGGGGGTCAAGGTCGACCCCACCCACATTATTTTGGAATATCGATGCGGGTTTCTGTAGTGAAAAGGAAACCAAACCCGCATTAAAAGATTCCGTTGTCAAACGCCTCGCCCCGAAGTAGCGAAACAGTTGCGCTATTCCTGCCAGCAAACTTTTCGTCGCGTGTGTTCGACTCCCACAGAAACTTTCTTGTCCTTGACTTAATAAGTAAAGTTTTACTTTTGCATTTATGTCAGCTCCCATATTTATGTGGCTACCATTGAGAACTGAATAGTTATTCCTAAATAAGTAAACTTAAAATGTCTTCAGATCTAACTTAACTATCGTTAAGACGAAATTAATGGATTAATGCCAATGTCTCATTTTAAACCTCAGTCAGGATATGAGTGGTTAGTTTAACGGAATTTACTCAATACATGCTTTTTTCAGCAAGAATACATTTAAGAAATAGTTTACCACCAATGCTATATTTCCTGGGCATTTGCATTATCTTCTTGTATTCTTCCTTCTCTTGTGGTCACTAAATTGGGTTATTAGATGATCAAAACATAACACCAAACAAATAGCTATAAACTATAATTTTTATACCAATAAATTTGCAAAAGTACCTCACCCTAACACTGTTTCCAAAATAATGTAGCTAGTAGCCGCGCGAAAGACAATAATTATCCAGGCCAAAAATATTAAATATCATAAAAGAACTAACAATATCTTAGCAACAGTATGAAAATAAGCTACTGAGAAGTTCATCGTTGTTGACACAATGGAAAAAAATTAAAATCAGACATATAACAATGGATTGTCATTTACTTGGCCGCTGGAGAATTATACCCATTTATTCAGAAATAATTATAATTAGTCTTCAACGCCGAAACAGAATGTCATTAATTTAATGCACTTGACTTTAATCTGCGCTATTATAACTGTCAATTCATATACTAACCAAACTCTTAACTGTATATTCCAACTGGCTTAATGGTTGTCATGGGCAAGAATAATACAGAATCTTTTATGGTCGTGTTGCCCGTTTTACGGCGGTTAGCGTACCGGCCAGTCCCTGCGGCAACTCCTGACGAATCAAAAATAATATTCCCGCAACTTACTCAAGTTCTCACAATTATATTATTGTTACAGTGAACAATTAAACTATAAATAACCACCCACCTTATAACAGGAGATGTTGAATGTCCTCTATCTATCCGGACATTCTCCACGCTTTATCAGAGAAGAAAATTAAGCGTAGATTAGTTACTCCAATATTAACGTTTTGTAAACCCCTATTTCAGAATTTTACTCGTATCTTAAGATCATGTGGCTGCAGCTCATTGAAAGCACTAACTAGATATGCAGTTATTTTAAGAGAGTGGTAGCCCGCCATACTGAGCTCATCGAATTTTTTTGTTTTCTGTACAAGTCGGAGGAGGAATTTTTAAGATGTAGATGCCAATTTTTCTTCTACTTTCTACTCAGTAAGCACATACCTTCTGTCTCTCAGCTTATTTGCAAGTTTCCACACAATATCTCTATGTGGAACCGCCATGAATGGCCAATATCGTTAAAGCATGAAAGGTCTGGGGTTCGATACCCACCAAGACCATCCTCCTTGACTAAGATTTATTCCAGGTTTCCCTCAGTCCTCAAAAATGACAAATTTCGGGGCCTGGAACGATTTCACCCTTTCCCAGTTTATCATTTCATCTCATATGTCCTCAGTGTCAATCGCCTGTGTTGCCTCAGTAGTTAAAACGGGCGTTAAACACTGTTAAAACTCTATGTGGAATTGCTACACCTGGATATTTTGTTAAAAACTGCCTTCTAACCTCCTTGCATGTGAATCGTATATAATAATTCTTTTTGTAGCGTGTACATATGTCAAATATAGCTAAGCATAGGTAACGCATGTAAACTCTACAGTATAAGCCCTTTATAATACGACGACAGTTGTAGAAACTTTGCTTTTACTGCTGCAGTAAGACTGGAGTATTCCAAGGTCGCAACGTACATTAAACTATATATAACTGCAGCTGAAGTTACCGCTTGAAACGGGCCAGTCGACGAGCGTGAAGAACTCCATATTTACTATTTATGACTTCTATTTAATTCTTTTGCGCCTTTTATGAAATTTACCGGACTATTGTTAAGTGCTTGTTGTAAACGATGGCTGCAAAATTCCACTTCACAGCATTTAGAACATCTTGGGAATTCGGAGAGCAGTGTACGACATGAATGAAGATTGGTTAATTTGCACCAGATATCTCTCTTTCTCTTTCAATATCTCCTCTACATAAATTTCTCTGAGCGAAGTATGTAAAACACTTGCGTGTAAATATTATTTCAGAAACACTATATTCATTAATAGCACCTTTTAAGCATAGCCTGTGAAATATGTAATGCATATAAGAGTGCATTTTAATTCCTCATTATTTCTTAATATTCCAAACAATCATATAAACCCTAGTACTGAATTATTACACAACAAATTACTTTTTTTTTTTTTGCATCACCATGGCGGGTTTATTTATCATTGTTATGGCTGAATTAAAGATTTTCAACGGAAATAAAGGTATGTTTTAAGAAATTTAAATTATATTATTTATGCACGACTGCAACTCCTTACGCCTTTAACGCGTTTTGGAAACATTTAAGTGTAATTCATATTAGGCACTTTCCTAAAACTAGGTCTGCAAAATCGCCGTATATTAATCCTGAAGTTTATTGGTTGTGGAGATACCTATTCCTGAGCAAACCTCGACAGAAAGCTGAAGAACTCCATCTCACCTACTGTGACAGATTGATATCTGCTGTATACAGCACTGAAAAAAGGTTGTTACTTGTACAATAACAAAATAGTGGACACATGCTATATATATGTTGAAAATATAGCAACAGATTCTTCTAGAAACCAGAGGTTTAACTCTTCAAGTGAAGGTCAACCTATATGACGTGCATTCCATGAAAGTACATCAGAGTGTAACTTTAAATTTTTGCGGTCATTCTGGAACTGTGTATGTGGCTGAATATGAATTGAGTCACTTATGTCCCATCCAGGGCTAGGGCCTTCGCAAGCGGAGAGGGCTCATTTTTTTCCCATATGGTGAACTAGTCCATATGAGCTATTGTCCCTATGAGTTTGTTCAGTCTGTAATGTATCTTATTTTACAAGTTTAACACAATTTAACTAGAAGTTCAAGTGCTGAGTCTATTAAGTGCGGTATCACTTTCACTCTTGGCTTCGGCTGTTCTATTCTTTCTGCAGCTCTGTTCCTAGGCTCTTCCCGGTACCGCGGTTCCGTGCTACGCTGGTGCAGTCCCGGCTGCTTTCCTGAAGGAGACTGCCCACCTCGTCCTCGGTCTCCCTCTTCCTCTCCTACCAATACCCCCATCTGTTGCTCGGTAGCGTTGAACACGGCCGCCTCATTTACATTTCAGGCTGTTTGCATTGATCTAGAGCGTCTGGCCGAAGTTTTCGGTTCAAAGTATTGTCCATCAGTATGAATTTCATTGACCAGAATGTTTTTCACGCCGAGGAAACGCTTTTGTTGATTTCTTTACTCATATGATACTGAAATTCAACTGTTTGTCCTACGTAGACATGCTCTTTACGTATTTTAGTGTTGCTGGGTTCATAGATAGATGAATCGGTAGTTTTACTGTGTTTGATGATATTTTGTAGCATTCTTTGAAGGCTCTCTGTTGATCTGGCAAATAGCAGTATATCCTCTGTGAATGTTAGATTCGTGAATTTGTATCCATTTATGTTAATTCTAAATCTGTTTCCTTATTTTATTTTGCGAAATATTTCCGCTAATATGCTCGTGAATTTCGGGGAGATTGGGTCGCCTTGCCTTACCCCTCTGCCAACACTACTGTAATTAACCAGGACGCATATTATTAGTCATTTACATAAATCTAACTAGCATACATTTTGAATTTTTAAACTACTGTATTAAAATAAGTATTAAGTATTTATATTTTATTTGTTATCGTAAATCATACATGGCAGCATTAAAAAAAGGAAAAAAAAAATCAAAAAACAAAATATTTAATATTCATATAATTTATTGCTGTATTGCTATATTGGTCTAAATTCGAACTAAATAGGTTCGTAAGTACTATAATATTCAGCTGAAATTCAGATGAATAAAAAGCAAATTTCGTTAAGCAGAGGAAACATTCATTATATTGTCAACCGCAGGTTCACAGTTAATCCGTCCTAGAGATTCGTTTTGTTATGAAATCACAAAAGCGGTAAATCTGCAGCGTCAGTAGAAATTAATTTAAACACAGATGTACTGTGTGGGCGTCACCGATTTAATATGATTAAGTTACATAACAGCGATAATGAAAAATGTACATAAAGGATCCAAGCAGCCGTTTACTCAAAGGGCCCATATTTGTCATTGTAATATTTTGTGAAGTGAAATATTGGACTGAATAAGGTTTAATTTCCATGATTTATTTTTTTTTTTAATTATTTAAATTTTCCAGAAGTTCTCTTATTTTAAATTTAGAAGCTAACAGTTTATATTATAATTTTTAAGAGAATCTACAGGTTTCACTAAGAATGAGACGAGCTAGACTTGAGCTTTATTTCTGTCTCTGAAGATCTGTGAAAGAGTGCGGCTATTAAGATTTGTTTAGTAAAGGAATTTAGAAATTATTTCAATAATCAATGTATTCTCGTGTTATAACAAATATGAAATATAATTTTTAAATATAAAATTAATGTGAATCCTAAAATATTTAGAATAATTTTGTAGTTTTTACACGTGGAATAAAAAAGTGGCATATAAATATAATAGAACATCGACTATTCTTTTCTTTCTTTCTTTCTTTCTTTCTTTCTTTCTTTCTTTCTTTCTTTTCTTTTCTTTTCACTCTTTCTTTCTTTATTTTCTTTTCTTTTCTCTCTCTCTTTAAAAAGCTTTTAATCTGCTTTAAAACTACTGAACATGTTTTCTAAAATACTAATATACCAAATTCTGACTAGGATTGCAGTACACTCAAGATTTTAAATTATATGTTGTACTTGATGTTTTACAATTATTTTGGTAGCTTCCTATAGTATAGTTATGAAAGTCAGATTTGCGAAAATAATGAAGGAAAAACAAAAAATAAGTGCAATAAACTGCAAATAGCTCATATACAAATGCAGAAATGACCCCCATTGAGAACAAGCACTTAGGACACAGCATTGTCTGAGTGAACAAAATATTGTCAAACTTGTCAGTCCTATACCCAAGATCGCGGGTTCGAACCCGGCCAGGACCAATGGATTTTTTCGGGCGTAAAAATCTTAAGTATGGCTTCCTTCGGAAGGGAAGTAAAGCCGTGGGTCCCGTATCGTACATTTACGGCACGAAAAAAACCTTAAGCCTGAAAGAGAGGCCTCTGAGCAAAATATGTCGGCCGTTTTACGCCCTGAGTTGAATGGGACGCTGATGACCTGAGATGTTAAAGAGCGTCCATAAATAAATCAATCAAAAAAAAAAAAACTTGTCAGGAAATTCCAGCCCTCTTCGTTACATTGGTGGAAAAAGTCATAAATCCCTATCAATGTTAAAATTAATAAAAATAACATTCTACAAAATTATAAGTTATAACTCATGCAATGATTTAAAAAGTGTCATCTAAAAACCCTATTTATTTGGATTTTGCAGAAAAATCTCTTGCATCTTTCAACATATGTACGTGGCAACACTAATTTAAACATTACGTTCAGTATCTATAATGCCACATACATTGTAGCCAAAATTAAATTATTTCCACAATTTATTTGAAGAAAATCGTAAATCATAAATATAAAATTATTTATCCATGGAACTATAAAGAAGCCCAACTTTTCCAATAAGTTATTGCCAAATGGAATTTGTGGGAGAATTTTCAAAGCGAAAGCCAACGTTTCTAGCGTTACTCAGTAAGAACCCCGAACACTTTCCATGTTTTCTGACTTTACATACGAATGTATTAATACAAATGAATCACAGTCAAATCCTAGTTGAAAAACAGCCAAATACACTCTGAAATCACGTGCTTCACAACTAATGAGCTTACCACTCAAAATTGCTTGTAGAAGTAGTAGTAGTAGAAGTAGTAGTAGTAGAAGTAGTATAGTAATAGTAAGTGTATCTTTATTGTTATAAAGTTCTATAAACAATTACAAATATTTTTTTTTGCGGGGCACATAGACCGTATAAGCTTAAGTATGATACACAATTAGAAAGAGGAACAAATAATAATAATAATAATAATAATAATAATAAAGAATAAAACAATATTAATAATGATAAATAAATAAGCTTTAAAATGGGATGAAATATATGAAATATATGAATGCTGACGCAGCAACAACGTAAGGTCAGCTGTTGGTTGGTCAGTACCTTTCCGGCCATCACACGTTATTGTTGCGTTTTCTGCAGAGAATAATTACAGATTATACAATTATAGGTATTCATTTGTTTGAGTGCCTGATCATCGTTGTAATTTTTACGAACAGTTGTAACAACGTCACTTGTGGCTTTTAGGAGATAATTTTTAAATCTCCAACATGCTTATTATATTTTCTACAAATGTTGTTCTTTATAGTTTGAAAATATTGTTGTAAGGATTATTATTATCATCATCATAATTTTTTCAGAAATCTCTTAAGTTGAATGTAAATGATTCAGTGTTTACAAAAAACCCAGTAACCATTTTTCATGAATTGGAGTAAGAAAGCATTTCTAATGATAATCTCGATTCTGATAATTCATTGAGTGAAAATAAACCAGACACGTTGAAATTGACAATGCTGTGTGTGTGTATATATATATATATATATACATATACATACATGCGATCTCAATTGTCGGTCCTGGTGGTGTAGTGGTTACCATACTTGACTTCTAAACCCAAGATCACGGGTTCGAACCCGGCCAGGAGCGATGGATTTTTTCGGGCGTAAAAATCCTAAGTATGGCTTCCTTCGGAAGGGAAGTAAAGCCGTGGGTCCCGTGTCGTACATTTACGGCACGAAAAAGAACCTCAAGCCTGAAAGAGAGGCCTCTGAGTAAAATTTGTCGGCCGTTTCACGCCGTGAGTTGAATGGGACGCTGATGACCTGAGATGTTAAAGAGCGTCCATAAATAAATCAATCAAAAAAAAAAAAAGCGATCTCAAGTGTGACTTTATCTTAATGTTTTATTCTTTTCTACTATTATAATTACTGTTACTTTATTTTTATATTATATTTAATATAATAAATTGTTAATACTATTACTTTATTTTTATATTATATATATATATATATATATATATATAGTGTTTAATGCCCGTTTTTACTACTGAGGCACCATAGGCGGTGGACACTATTCATGCATGAAATGAAATGATAAATTGGGAAAGGATTTTTAAGGAAGGAAACGTTCCAGGCCTAAGTTTGGGGTACCTCCCCGGCATTTGCCATTTATGAGGACTGAGGAATACCTGAAAAAGCAAGTTAGGAAGGACGGTCCTGGCGGGATTCGAACCCCAGACCTCCCGCTAACGAGTCCGCGCCTTAACGACCTCGGCCACCCGTGGCGGTCTACGATGCTGTGCAAACTGAAAGAGAAAATGACGAAATTGCATCTCTTCACGAAAATGTTCAACCAGACGACGGTGGAAGCGATTTTTCATTGGTAAGCAGAGAAAGACCAAGTATCATCATCCTCTGTATTTACTTAGTGAAACGCTGATAAACGATATATTATTTAGCCAAAGAATAAATCTCTAAAAATGTAAAAATGACCATCGTTGATCTTCATTAAGTCTTAGGAAGAATATTGCTTGCCTAAATGCATGGTTAATTCATGTTCACAACAATCTGAGCCTCTGAAAAGAAAACACTTCCTCATTACGCACAAACTGCGCAAAATCATTGTTGTGACTTAGGAAAGAAGGCTCGTTTTTGGTAACAATTCTCTTCAGTGTGTAGCTGCATGTAAAATATATAAATTGATATATTCATATTTCAATAAATTTATCAAATATTTATATGCCGTAAATATTACGAATGTTTATGATAGAAGTATATTACATAAGGTTTGTGTTCTAGGGTTAAATATATGGCTGCCGCTTATACGGCATTTATGTCCTGTAGGAATGCAACTGCATTGGCCGGTATACCCATTATGCTTTCTTCCCTACTGCACTTGATATTAAAATCATCTGTAGTCTTAGGAACGTTCAAGAACAAATTACTTAAGCGGCTTAGATGTACAATGCGAATCAATAACAAACACAAATCTGATCTCCGTTTCTTCTGAAGTTGACGGAAGCGGAACAGTTGTACTGTTGGGTTACAACAGGACTCTTCAGCTGTACACCCACTTGAGAATCATTAATATAATAAATGAGCTGCCAATGAGAGAACAATTAATGTTTGCTTATGGTCCTCACACTTTACCGGTTTAACTACTTGTGATTATTATGTAGTCTGAAAGAGAAAATATTTCACACAAATTCCCACACATTATACACGAACTTCAGACTAACGTTTAACTTTGAATAAGGAAACTTTGTTGATGATTTTATATATTCTGTAGATATGGAACTTGTATACAGCGTAAGGGCACTTTCAACAAATACTCAACGGTCCATGATTCATTTGTGCTTCCGAAGTTACTCGGAGCAGTTTACCGGCTGATGCTCGAGCTGTTGCCCGGGAGTCAGCAGATATGTTAATGACGCTGTATAACTGTATTAGAGGAATTAGCTTACCTCTTTATAGTTGAGGAGCGCATTTCTTTGAATTTAAACAGTTATATGAAACAATGTGAGAACTAAGCTTTTAAAACACACGTGTTACGCATAGTAGTACTTTAAGATTGCAGAGAACAGTTTCTTTACGATATAACTGTGGAAGTATGTCTTTATTCCCTCTTTGGTTTCAAACATAAATAAACAAAAATAGGATTAGGTTTGAGTTGAGCACAATGTCACTAAAAGCTACTAAAGGTATCGCTGGTCTTTATTGTGAACAATGTAAATACTAACACATAAGTAAAACAAAAACAAATGAATGGATACGGTTGGATTTACTTGCATTGATCTGCGTGTAACTGACCAGCATGAAAGTTGCTCATCTATTGGAAAGTTATCGAACACCGATTCCTACACACGTTATTATGTTATGGGTAGCAATTTTGAGCAGTTTTAATGGAATTTTCTGCGATAACACCAATTAATACATAAATAAAACTGTGAGCTGGTTTTAATGCAAGAGTTAAATGTAGCAAGGTTTTCCAAAGAAAGAATAGGAAATGTCAATATTAATAAAGCACAATTTACTTCCATTTTTTATCAATGTGAGGGAAAATAAATGTACTAACTACGAAAGTAAATTAAAGTAAATATGTGTATTTTCCATCGGCACCATTTTATGTGAAGAACAGGTTTCTTATGTGTATCTACTACAAGGAATATAAATGTTTCCAGTGGCCAAAGTGGGACATGTGATACAGCTAAACAGCCACACCCTCTTAAGCCTGGAACAGACAGGTTTATTAGGTAATTCCATCATCCCCTTCAGCATACTACCAAGTTTTGTTTAAACGTAGGCAACACCCCTCTTTGTGGGCTATATTTGTTCAGCGAACCACGAGCAAGAGTTTAATTGATTTACTAAAGCAGATTACCTATATTTTACATATACTGCTTCCTGAAAATAGTGGCTTCTTCCTGGTTCGTTAACTTCTGATCTCATTCATAAGCTTAGATGCTCTAAGTTCAATGTTTGTTAAAGATAAACGAAGCATCGAAGAGTTAAACTCTTGGGAGCCACACTTTTCACCTACAAACATTACATCACTTAAGAAGTGATTAGCGTTTTCAGTAATATAGCTATGGAACATAAAAAACAGTAATATCGTTAAACTGGTGGTTGATTAATGAGAATGTAATGGGAGATAACGTGATTGACTTTATGATATGTTTCCCATATTTTTTTCCAAATGAACGTACCTATCTTAAATGCTCCCACATTAACTGACATTACCATAAAAACAAGGGCAAAGCATTCATTAAGAATGTATGCCTGAGCCTGTAGAAAATTAGTGTTTGCTGGTATGTGTTAATTTTTGTACACGAATTTAAATATTTTCTTATATGAACTTTAGCGCTATCTGTGACGTAGATCACCAATGATAAGGTCAAAGACTCAATCTACCTTGTGCAGGCGTAGGATTAATTTTGTAAGTCATTGTCAAGGAGAGGGGAAGAGGGTTTTAATGGAGTTTTCCTTACTGAGCAGGCTAGTGTTGGCCTCTGCTCATTTGATTATGTGTACTCTCTTCTGGGATTTGTAGAACCTGAAGCCCAACAGAAGGAGTGGGATGTGTACAGTTTCAATTTAAAACATAGTATTCGCTATTTTTGGTTATGGGAATATGGGAACGATGTAATTATTTTATCTTGACAATAAATATCATTTACTATAGATTTAATTTTAATACTTATTCTCAAGCTCCCTTAATCGCATTTAGTTTACACGGGACCCGCGGACCCTATGGTAGAAAACAGTTAATTTATAACCGTTTTCCCTCTATTTCTACGTAATTATCAACTGCAGCGGAACGACACGGTATCTTCCAAGGATTATAGAGAATGGGAAGGTAAAGGTTTCAGTTAAATGTTAAGAATTCATTTCAAGTATGATTGATGTATATGCATATAAAATGACCGGAGTATTGAGTGATGCCTATAGTGCCTTTTTTTTTTTTTTTTTTTGAAAATGAAAAACGTTTATTATAACATTACAGAAGCATTTTTGTGATATAAATATGCATGTTTTTGAGAAAGCACTTGGACATACCTTTTTATGTGAAAAATATGTCTACATGACCATGTTTTAATAGCTGTGGCATCCCATTCCGTTTTGAAAGAGAATAACTTTGCAACCGTTTCTTATTTTGTCACGGTTACATCGGTTAAACGTCGCAGACGGCGATAACCTGTGATGACGGATTCTGCGTTTTACGCTCACGGAGTCACGGGTCAGGGGAGAAGGACAGGAATTATTATAATAACAACTCTTTGCTGCATTCACTGATCGTTGTGTTTATTATCACCATTGTTATATGGCTGCCTCCTGGTGCGTTGCTCTGGCCGCCGACGTTAACTGCATATACAAAGCCACTCGCTTGAGATTCTTAAAGTTCAAGAATGTACATACATTTACGTTGAAGTGCAACTGACGTTAGGAATAAATGACTATCATTTCTTGTAATTCAAAATCCTAGAAAGCATTTACTGCCTAACTGAAGTCACCATATGCGTCACTGAAACCTGGAAAATGCGTGAACTAAAGGCCCGAACTGTATACTCAAGTAAGCCCCGCCCCCTTCACGAGGAAGTTTCCCCCTTTTATTTCATTCCAAAATGAAATGGCCCATGATGCGCTACAGGGCTTCATAACTTAACTCATGGACTCCTATCGCATGAAATCTAAAATTCTGATTTGTCAGTCAAATCTCTTTCGACGGCGCTCAAATTCATCCCTTTAAAATACTTAATTCTTATAGATGTGCTTGCGATCACGCGTTTATGCCATACTAAGAAAAACCACCTGCATTACGTTCTATTGTCCCTACAGCATTAGTATCTTCTCTAACATACAAAAGAGCCATTGTCATAGCCTCTCCTTGCCAGGTGCACGATTCTATTATGTTTATCTTGGCGTCTTTCGCCTGAGAGTTTGAGACCGCACAAAGCGATACACTGTTTGGAAACACTTGCTTTTTACAGTGAATTTCCTTCCATAATTTAATTTATTGAAATTATTCCACAAATGCTAGCATTTATTTACAGGACTATTTTCCTTACTTAAAATATTGCTGGCAGTCGCTCTTCCCTCTTGGTATTTATAAACAGCTTAACAAATTTTGTTAAACATTCCTGTGTGATGGATATATTTATGTTAATTATTCTAAGTCCTAAGAATACACATTTATTATCATTTTTCCTTCGCGGTACCTATGCGTAACATGATCGGTTGGTGCAAGCTGGTACCATGGTGAACGGGAGTCAGAAAGTACGCAGCCATGATTGTCGCAAAGTTATTAATATCACTTAAACACTTAAGATGTACACTTACTCACCATTATCATTTTCCATTCATTTCTGTATCGGCTTATGAAAATTAACCATTACCCTGAGCAGTTCCCTATGAGAAATGAAAAAAAAGTTCCTTACGATTTTTTTTCAATTCATCTAATGTGCGTGAATTTGTCGTGTAAATTTTTCTCAGAGATAAACATTGTAGGTATTAAATCGGGAGACCGGGGGCGCCATATGTTGTTAGTGATGACCCTATCGTCGTCTATTTCACGAATTGCATGCAAGGAGACATGGGCTGTATGCCGTTGCAGAGTTCTGTTTGAAAGTCGCGAACCTGCGTTCCCTCACAATTAATTCCCGGGAAAGGAGTTGCAAAATATCCTACACATACCTATCACTATTAATTGTTTCTTCAAAAAAAAAAAAAAAGGGGGGTTTTCTGAACTCTTATAGCTTGTTTTTTGTTTTGTGAATTAGCAGACCCACTTAGGTGTAACCAAGATTCATTCGTAAGGAAAATTAGATTAGAGTCAATTTTTCCGTCATGCATACTAAACAAAATCTACTCCTGAATGCAGGATCACCCGGTTCATGCCAGTGTACGCTTTTTATCAAGAATACTTCCCGTTTGAAATTACTTGCCAAACTTTTAATATCAGGAACTCTTGTCTTGAAACGTCTCCGCATAATATGAGCCATGTACGAATGTACGAATGGTAAATGTGTACTCTTTTAGGAATATAATACCAGAATTGAATACCACTTAATGAATGCACTATCACACAGGTCCGTATGTTCCAAGAGTTAAACTTGACCTCCTCTCCTGCTCCCCGACCTGCTTTCAAGCGTGGGATCGAGACCGAAACAGAACAGCTGGATCAACTGTGGAGCGGTCCTGCAAAGAAAAGATGACCTACTATTTTGGTGATTTAAATATATTTTCTGTATTTTTTAATTTTTTAAGTAGTACTACTTTGATTAGATCTAGAAATAACTGAAATATAGTTATAAATGAATCTAAAGTTTATCCCTCTGACTATGAATAATAGGTTTTTGTATACGTTAGGCAGCACATTTGATAAGAAACGAAATATTGCATCTTTTAATAAGGCTGTATTTAAATGGCGAGTGCTGCTTTAATTTAACTGAAAAGTAAACTATGTTTTTTCTCTTTATTTATTTATTTATTTATTTATTTATTTATTTATTTATTTATTGTGATGACAAAAACACTTTAATCCCTTCAAACTCTCTGACACCTCATATGGCTTCAGAAACTCATCCTGCCGCCACTGCCCCAGGAAAGTGTAATCGGAGGATAATGCACTCTTTCACCTCATTTCATTCACCAAAATATCTCGGAATTTAATGCTACGTTTTGCACCAGAGCGCCTTAGGCATTTCCTTCCTTCCGTGGTCTATGAAATTGCAACTTCACCGGAAATGATAACATTTCGTTATTTTACTATTTTCATTCTGACGTCGACGATTCATGGAAACTAAGTTACGTCGTATTCCATGGTCTGGTGATTCTGAAATGTTTATAACCACTTAAGAGTTCCTTTGCATATATAGTAGTTTCCTTAGAGAAAGAAGTTTCTCATTTTAAGTGTTCTAAAAATAATGTTAGAACAATCTCTAACCTCTTTGTAAGAGTAGAAATAAAGTTAACAACGTTTGCTTCCTGAGTTACCAAAGTTTTAAATTGTATCTAAGATTAAAAGTGGCTCAAAGTTACGCTGCAAGCGAATGGTTTATAACGCTGTATACATTAATTCATTATAAATGCTTTTATCTAAGATTACACTGTGGGGTGTAGTTTCGAATCTAGGTCATTTTGGATTTCGAAAAATTAACATGTACATCATTTTCTTATTCTTACAGCTATAGTAACGCTGTAACAAAACAAAAACAAGTGCAAGAGTGGAGCAAACTTCTTGCGTGAATGCTCTTGAATTAGGTTTACTCGCAAGATAATTCCATGCTAAAATCTTACAACCAACGAGCACGTTCATTGATATTCGGTTCATTTCTAATGTGTTGTCAGTGAGTGTGCAGTATTAAGAAAATTAGAAAGTTATGTTATAGTGGTAAAATTTTAAAAACTTGCAATTTAATATTAGTGATTACTACAAAATTATGAGCAGGGTGCTCTGGCGGTAATTCTTGGGACTGACATTTGAGAGGTTCCGGTCTAATTCCCTTCCAGTCCGTCGTTCTGAACGAACTTAAGAGATTCAACAATTAACAAGTGACGAAATTAATTTTATACTACAGGACTGGGCATAAAATAAAACTAAAACTAAACTGTTTAATAACGTGAAATATTCCGTTATTTTTATTCCAAGGAGATTTTAATTTCTGCCATCCCTGACACAATTCAATTATTTTCCACGAGGTTCGTATTATAACCTCAAATATGAAACTTGTTTTAAGTTTATTATTTTGACATAAAATATTTATCTGCTTATAATAAAATTAAACAGCAACATCTCACAGAATAGAACTACACCGTGTATCAATACAGTTTGAACAATCATTCTCCCATTAATGTCTGTAAGCTTTCCCTTTTGGAATGTACCAGAAGAAAACCCCAAGATGCGTCCCTGGAAAGGTGACTCAAAAATACTCACAAAATTCAGCAATTATAATTATTCAAATATATTTACTAAAAAACTTCAAGCATGTACATAGAATATGCAATTTTTTTTTAAGTGGGCATAAAAATGTAAAATGCTGCATATTAATCTTCTAGAATAAAACAAGTAACGCGCAGCGGTAATAAAGCATGATTCATGTACAATATCATTAATATTTTAAAAAATAAATATTTAAAACAAACGTTCACATAGATAGTAACGGAACTGGCCCCATTTAATTGACAAGCTATATTAATTCTTGGGCTAACAAATGACAGACACCAAACTTAGGTAAAACCTTTCATTTTAAAAGAAACAAGATTTTGAAACTTTGCAAAGAATAACAGAACTATCTAATTCCTTAATACTGTACTCTCATTGAAAATATATTATAAAGGCTTATATTCTTTACTATTTAAATACCTGGGTCACTGGTACACAAAGTGAAGAAACTCCATTAAAATTTTTCTAATTAAAGATTCCCAATCAACCGCAACTTTTTGGCTGCGTCTGGCTCCAAGAGAGGAAGGAATATGTTAGTAATTAAATCCGCTGCATAGCCATCCATCCTTAATTGTGTTATTTAGCATTGTGCTCAGCCACTCCCTAAAATCAAGCTATGACTATGGAAGAAAGATAGGAGGGAGTAAAGAGAAGAAACATGTCTTGAAATATTGGTCGTGTACAATGAATGCGCGAAAAAGCGGCAAATAAATCATAAAAGCTGAGGTTATACAAGTTTGCTTTTAAAATCGTGTTTTTTCACTGCATGTTTGGTGTCGAAGTAATTATCATAACAAACATTTGTTAAGTTCGATTAAATTGCCGGAAAACTATCAGCAATCATGCTAATATTGAATTACTAGTAATATGAGTGCGACTGTATAATGGGTCAGTGCAAGTACTATCGAATAAAGGGAGAAAGATTTGTACTTTTACTGAAAGCATAAACTGATACTGTGTTTAAAACTGATATTAATATACACTAAACTGTGATAAAAAAGATTTTTAAAATTATGCTCCTCAACGGCAATACATTGCCGACATCTCCGTAGTTGCATTTCAGGCAACTTTTCTTCTGTAAGAACATGACTTCGTATTATTGAGAGGTACTGTTTCTCATATCAATTTTAATAAGTTGGCGAACCGTTTCTGTAATTGGAATAGAATAGCCAGGAAATTTTCTTGCGAATGACATTACCATTTTTCTGCAAGAATCCGTTTTTACGTGCAAATCGTACATAAAGCTGGTTATTCAAGACTACATTTAGTGGCTGTCTGCTCGTAACTCAAATAACCTTACTGTAAAGGATAATATTCGGATACAGAATCTTATCTATTTCTTCCAGATATGCACAACATTCTTCTAAATATGATTTGAGACATAGCTCAATCCAATATTCTTTGAAAAATCGTACTTTTTTCTTCCTTATAAACAGCTATGAACAACAGTGTGACTAACGTTTTCCAATGAGAGAGCTGTGTACTTTTTTGTTGCTCATGAGTAAGTTGCTGGTATTCACACAGAGTAGGGGGGTCAAGACCACCAACTCCTCTTTTGTTTGCCATGGATGGCTACCTTCGACTTACTATCATTACCTATGAATAGTAATTCACATGACAGTGCGAAGTATTCATTGACTTGGGAAATTCACCCACATAGTCAGTGCTAACAGAAAGGGAAGGAAAGCATGGGAAAAGATTATGTAAACTTGACCTCCACCTGTTTTGATTGAAACATGATAGACACCCAGTTAAATGTAAAATACTTTGAAACTTAACCGTAAGCCAATGTTCCATTTTTCTTTTTACAGATTTATGCACCCAGCTGGTCAAAACGCTTTCTCAATATCACTTGGCTGGAATATACATGCTGAAGCATTCTCCTTATGTCTGCTATGGTGGTTTTGTAAGTATTTCATTTTGCTTTCCATTTTTTTGAAACCACTGCGCATGTATTCTGGAAAACTGTTTGTTACCAAAGTGCTGTATTTCCTTTAAAAAAAAAAAAAAAAAAGAGAGAGAGAGAGAGAGAGAGAGAGAGAGAAAGAAAAAGAAAAAGAAAGAAACTCTTATTCAGGTATCTAGTAAATTGACATTTTTGTTTTACTTGCTCCAGGTTTTATCTATAATGTAGAATAGGTAAACCAGCAACTTTCCAGCAAGTATTGCGAAAAAAATTTCCTCTATCGATGGAATAAATGAAAGCGGAGTTCCTGTTGTTACCTTTTACAGAGTAAGGGACTTACTCAGAAAACGCTTTTAAGGCAATAAGACTAGGTCAACTAACATGCTGGGACCTATTTGTGGATCGCACTAATTGGTTGAATATGGACATTTTCCTAGCCAAAGTGCGCGAAGCTAGAAGATTTATTTTCTAGTTAGAACACAATAACTAGTATAATTATAAATAATATGTAATGTGTTTCCATTCATATATCTGTAAATACCGTTCTTTTCATTTTTAAAAAAGAAATTATTTGTTATTAATGTTGTTTTATTTATATTATTATTTGTTCCTCTTTCTAATTGTGTTATCATACCTAAGAATGTATGGTCTACGATCAATGCATAAATATATTTATAATGTGTATATAGAATTTTATAACAATATACTGTTACTACTACTACTACTACTACTACTACTATTACTGCTACAACTATTACTACTACTACTACTGCTACTACTACTACTACTACTACTGCCACTACTACTACTGCTACTACTATACTACTACTACTACTGCTACAACTATTACTACTACTACTACTACTGCTACAACTATTACTACAACTACTGCTGCTACTACTACTACTACTACTACTACTACTACTACCACTATTACTACTGCTACTACTATTACTAGTGAGAAAAAAATGGCAGCCGAAGTCGCCCATTACTGCCCATAGCAAATGCAAAACTTTTATGCAGTATTACGTTTACAAGACGACATTATTTATAATTAGAAAGATTTTCAATGATTTCAAAGATCTTAAATTGTTTACAAGCAATGTTTCTCGTATATATAAACGAAATATAAAAAAATATGTTATAAACTTCTCCAAGGTAGGCATAAATCTTTATGAAATGCATTAACATCAAAATTAGTAAATACCTTAAAACTAATCGACTTAGATGGAATTTCATCATATTTATAACCGTCTATTTTAATGAAAAGGATTCAGTCTGCCTTTGCAATTGTTATAAATGGGTATATTTGTCTTATCTTAGCCTCACTTGCAAAGGGTTCAAAACATAAGATCCTGCTCCTGGCATTCATTTAAACTCTCTTCATCTCGCTCCAAAACCCCATTCGTACGTTATTCCGGACCTTTCATTTCATTGCTTACCCTCACTATTACTATGTAGGAAGATTAGCGAAAATGCATAAAGAAAATGTCTTCCCTAACCACAAATTTTGGCACGAAATGTTTAGTTCACACTACACACCACATCAATGACTCCAAAATTTGCTTGGTGTATACTATTTATCCATTTCTTCTTTAATTGCTGATATTTAGGAAACGTAAATATATTATTATAGGGTGCAATGCAATAATTAAGGCATACAAGAGCAACCCATATTATACTAAATACTTTCCATTACGCAAGTTCCTAGTGTAATTTCACCAAATCAATATTAACATAATGAAAAACAAAAGAGGTCACACGCCACTGTTGATTTACTTCCAACTATGAACCTTTGTAATAAACTACGTAACTGCAACAAACCAAATTAACAAACCTATGTGTTAATAGCAGCAACATGACCGACCCCAATGCTGTCTTTGCATAATTTCATTTGCAAACGAGTGAAAACATATTATATCATCAGGCTTACACCATTCATTCTTCCGGATCTTACCTTTCTTTGCTAACCCGCACGTCACATACGACGGTAGATAGGAGAAATTTGCACATGGAAAGTCCTCCCTAACTACAAAGTTTACGAAACTTTACTACATACTACAGTTTCATCGTTAACTGCAAAAATTCCATGTTGTATACTGTTTATCCCTCTTCCTTTAATTACTACAATTTAGGAAATGTAAATATGACGTTATGCGACGCACTGCCATAAAGAGTGCATACAAGAACAACCCATGGTGCACTAATAATTTCTATTAAACAAGTTCCTGGTATGATTTTACTAAATCAATATTAACTCAATAAAAAAACAAAAGAAATAACATGCTACTGTTCATTTACTTCCAACTATAAACTACTGTAATAAACCAGGTAATTGCAACGAACCAAATTAACTAAGCCATGAAATTTAAGGCACGGACCACATTTTCCACCATTTTGCCTACTATCGATACCTACATTGGGGTCTGGTAAATATAGTCGGTCTTGGCCAGGGACACGCTAGCTTTGATTTTTATGGACATTTTAGCGAACCATAGAATTAAAGCACGTTAAATACTAATTCATAAAAGCTCAGTGTTCTGTGACGCATCATCAGCACTCTGAACATGGAAGAGGTAGCATTTAATTTCGCATGTCTCGTATTACAAGCGCTAAGAGAGAAAAGAGCTGTACCGAGATGATTTATTTATCCAGTCGATTTAAAATGTTATGCATCTGTATTAAAACCTTTTCAAATACAACAATTTCCATCTCCTTCAATGCTCAGTTTTCTCTTTTTTCTTTTTTATTTCTCCCCCTCCCCTTTTTCATGTAATACTCAGGTTTTATTAATGTTTTCACACCCATTTTGCAGATCAGCACACACTACAACAATGTGAAAATGCCGTCAGTAAATCCTATTAATAGATTTGAAGCAAAGATGTGTGTTCTGCTCCAATATGAAAATGGAAATACTGCGACGTATGCAACAAGCGCGCAAAGACACTTTAGCGTGATTATGCAAGTTAAAAATATAGCACGTTGCAACGTACGTTACAGGCAACGGGCGTGAGTCATGAGTTTTTTTTAGTAGTGTTTAACGCCCGTTTTTACTACTGAGGCGCCACAGGCGGTGAGTCATGAGTTTGTCGCCATATAACCTTATCTGTACATTTGCTGCTCTTTAAGAAAATCCAGAATCCTACATTACACATACTCATTTAACAACTGTATGTAAGTTTGCATCGGAAATTACTGAATCTTTGTGTATAATGGATAATTTTTACAGAAAAAACGTTTGCTACAGGAATTAAGAAAAAAACTTCTTATGTTATAATTCACAACATTACTTTTACAAGAAAAAATACATCCTGTTTAGAATTAAACATATAAACATATATGGATAACAAATTTATATAACAAATAATTTACCAACAAATTAAAAACCCCTGTAGCAAAATGCTCATTAGTATTTCGTTAATCCTCGTTTGTTTTCCCTTTTCATTAAGTGCATGATACTTTTCTCTTATTAACTATCACTACACTCGTCTTATACTTCTCAGACTTTTTTTTGATTGATTTTATTTATGGATGCTCTTTAACATTCAGGTCATCTATTCAGGGCGTGAAACAGCCGACAAAATTTGCTCAGAAGCCTCTCTTTCAGAGCTTGGGGTTCTTTTTCGTACCGTAAATGTGTGACACGGGACCCACGGCTTTACTTCCCTTCCGAAGGAAGCCCATACTTAGGATTTTTACGCCCGAAAAAATCCATCCTGGCCGGGTTCGAACCCTTGGGTTTAGGAGGCAAGTATGGTAACCACTACACCACCAGGACCGACACTCCTCAGATAATTTTATATACCTTCTACCTTCTACACAGCTTGCAAATGTTTATTTCTCCTCTGCTATTTTAAATTCCTTCTTTTATTGCAAAAACTCTTTCTCGTCAACGTATTCCGTTTTTCCCCACCAGGGCGACTTTTTTACTTTCATCTTCTATTTTTCAGAATCGACAATTGTTACATAATAATAATACTATATGGAGGAACAAGGTCCTACCTTCGCGCCAACCTATTCAAATAAGGTTTGTTTTTTTATTTCGTTTATTTATGGACACTCTTTAACATTTCAGGTCATCGGCGTTTCATTTAATTTAGAGCGTGAAAAGATCTATACATTTTGCTCAGAAGCCTCTTCTTTCAAGCTTGAGGCACTTTTATATCTACGACACGGAACCCACGACTTTTTCCCCTTCCTAAAGAAGCCAATCTTGGGAATTTTATGCCTAAAAATTTTTTATCGACCCTGACTGGGATTGAACCCACAATCTTGAGTCTACGAGGCGAGTCCTACGGAATGAAACTTGTTAACTTAAACTGAACTAAGGGCTGTATTGCAGATTGTGTCCCTAGATTTAACTCCAAAGTCAGGTTTAAGTTTTACGAGGGTCCTGAGATCCTGAGTGTGTGCTCAAGTTAGGTTAGCTTAGGTGTTCGCTAAGTTTGCAGTAACAAAACTGCCTTAAATCTATACTTGAAAGATATTCGATATAGCCAATTTTTTTGCTCTACTTCTGCTGCGCTGCATTTCTTGCTGTTACCAATGATACTGACGTTACCACTATTCAATTTGGCAACGAGACGACGCAAATAATAAAAACGTAAGGAAGAAGGTTAGAACAAGGCTAGAGGCTATCATCAGGCAGGAAGTCGAGGTAGAATGTAGCACGAAAATCTTCTTGAACCTATGCAATTAAATTAGCCTCGGGTAAAGCAGTTATGTGCTCGTTCTAGGGAGAAAGGCAAAATCAGGAATGGCCTGACTTAAACTGGGAGGCTGGAAGGTTAAAAAAATAACGAATAGTTTTGGTAGAAGAATCTCCCTATTTTTTGGATGGTATGAGAAATGGATACACATTCTAGTAAAATGTACCCACTGGGAACAACTGAGAAAAACGCTGTTACTAGAAAACTTTTTAATGCAGTTAGAGGACGATTGGCATGCTGGGACTTGTTTGCGAACCCCACTAAATGGTTCAATATGAGCATTTTCCTTGCCAACCTGAACGACGCTAGAGCAATTTATTTTCTGGTTAGAACACAATAACTAGTATAATTATTATTAATTTATTTTTCCATTCATATATCTGTAAATTTCGTTCTTCCCATTTTAATGTTTATTTATTTTTATCGATTTATTTGAATTATTATTTGTCCCTCTTTTTAATTATATATCATAATTAAACATGTACGATCTACGACCCATTTGCCCATTTGCTACTACTGCTGCTGTCCTCTCCTCTCTATGCCATTTTTCCTTCCTGCTACCGAAATTTGGGTTAAATTGGTGGGTTAGTAGCTTCTGAAGTGGTCACAGCTTCTTCTGATGGTTTCTGCAACCATTTTATGTAAGTTTTAGCAACCTCCCATTCACTTTTAAATACAACTGGTAAACTACACGTATTATTTTAGCAAGTGCTCTGAATGTATGATACTCCTTGCTGTTGGTGTTGAAGATTTTGGTCTTTGAGCTTGCACTCATAATAAACATTGTATTTTGGGAGCAGGGTAGCACCACACAACTAATGCATTAGTTACATATTCGATACCAAGAAAATTTATGTTCATAAAATTGCTTTTGGACACATTTTTTCTTTTTCAGCTGATTAAATTATTTACTTATTAAATAATGTTACAGGGGGGCTAATACGTTTAAAATTATAGTGGAAATATAATACGGAAACTTTCGTGTGAAATTAGCCAGTTTTTCTGTCTCTCTCTAATTGACGCTCTTATTACGGTTTTGTTACTACATTTACATACTCGCAACGCAAAATTTCATTTTTAAACGATTGTAAAAATAGCTTTTCAAACACTGAAAATAATGATTTTTAATAAAATACTGTATAATGTTTGCTTGGCTGTGCCAACTCAGTGTGGTTAACTAACTTACGTTTCCGCCGCATCTCTCTCTACGCCTTCGGGAATTTGCCCATGCAAATATCCTATAGCGGCGTTTTTGTGTGTAACCGTTGACTGACTATCAACATTGTAAATAAAGAATTATTTTTAACCCATTAACTTGTGTTTCAGTACTCATCATTTTTATTAAACGATTGGTGCACCATTGATAAATAAATAAAAAAGTAATAATAAGGGGAAAATTTACTGAATTTCTAACTTTAAAGGCGGACAATGTTAATTTATAGCACATTTAAAATGATTTTCTCAAATAGTTAGCAAAATGAAGTTTTTATATATTATGTCTATAATATTTTAATGTAACCTTAAATAATACTTTTTAATTTAGTAATATTTGACTATCAAAATATATTTTTTCTCTTAGTAACTTGTTTTCTGAATGCTATGAGTTATAATAGAGTTTATTTATAAAATGCTAATGGAGCTTTTATTTCAGTTTCTGTAAAATATTTTAGTGAATGATTCATGAGATATTCAGCTTCTTAGGACAAGAAGGAGCCGTGAGAATATTCTTTATGGACTGAAAAATCCATTTATGGAAAGTAGACTGGAAAGTTGAAACATCCAAAAAACATCATAGCATGCTAATCATTCCCAAATTTAAAATAAGTTACGCCCTCCTTTAATTAACACTGTCTCCATCCGAGGAAAACTTCTTTCTTTTTAAATGCGAATCAAATGATATAATTATATCACTTATAATTAAATATACAACTACTGCTTTGTTTTCAAAGTAACGGTACTTTATTTTCCCGCGTCCATTGCTTATGTCCCTTAGCGCAACAACCAGAAAAATTATTTTGAATGTTTCGAGTTTCTTCATTTGCGCCCATGTGTGTAACCAGTGAAGTTAGAAGATAAATTTCGGAAAAATTCAAATGGAAATATACGAAAATTTTCATTTTTTTCTCCATTTGTTTGAAAGCACCACGAAACAAACAACAGTTTTCTTTTTTAGAACTTTTTCGAAGTATTACACATGTACAGAAGGGTTTCGCTGTAAAGAAATAAACAAATTATGACCATTGATTTTATTCCAATGTGAATATAATACTAAAAACACTGTAATGTATCAAATTTAGCTACCGTATACAACTTCAGTACTGTACAGTACTGCTGCTAACAGAGCAAAGGAACTGTGTCCAGTTTTCGATATGCAAAGTTTACCTTTGATGCAGAAAGAAAATGCATAAGATAGTCTATCTGAAAGAATATTTATTCTTTGCTTTGCACATAAGTCTTTCAAAACAAAATAAATAAAACTTCCTGCATCAGAAAATGTTCGAGTTTTTCCAATCTTTTGTAGCTTTAAATTGTTTACATTTTTACCGTTTATACATATCAAAGTCTGTTAGCTAGTCTGTCTACCGAAATTGTTTTGCTCGTACGGTAACCCTTACGACTTGCATTCGGAAGGTCCTGGATTCAAAACCCTTGTGTCCTTAACTTTAGGTAAATGCTGGGATGGGTATTTCATTTTCACTTATCTCATTTCATTCCGTTGGTTCTTACAGGGTCGAAAGTGACATACCTAGTGGGCTAGTGTTGTATGCGGTGTGATGTTAGCCTTTACTTTGGAAAGGTTTCTATTCCCGGCGTCTAGTATGGAAATGGCCCTTCTGAGGGCCAAAATTCTTTAGAGGCTCCTTCCGACTTCGAGGTCCTGTCGATATTATAGAACACGTCTAAGTTTCACATTCTTTAGATCTTGTCCGCCAGATGTCTCCCTCAACTCATCCCTTCCTCCCGGAGATATCCCCATCGGTACGACTAATCCTTGAGCAGGAACAAAGTACCGAAATGCTCCCCAAATCCAATGCAAAGCCAATTTCCTGAGTTAATACCCATGCTTTGCTATTTCATATGAATATTTTCAAAGACGAAAATCCCTGCATTCAAAGGAAAATGTGGAGAAATGCAATATTTGCACTTTTACCATTTACACATTAATGGAACCCGTAGGTCAGTCTGACTGAATAACTATTTGTTATTTGTTATAGCAAATGGATCTTTCCGAGGTAAAAATGAACAATTCCTGTATTCAAATGAAAATATGGCAATTGTTTAGAAAACGCTTTCGTTCATAAATCTCTTTTCAATTTAAGGCTCTATAGTGATGAATAGTATTTTCTACTCTAAAAGTCGTTTTGTTCATAAAACAACTTCAATTTGGAAACACTTCTGCGATTAAAACTAATTATTGCTAAAATTATATATATATATAAATTAAAAATAATGCAACACTATTAACAATGTAACTAAATTAACAATAATTAGAAAAGCAGAAAAGGATAAAACACTAAGAAAAAGTCACAGATTAGTAATCGCTATAATTCGAACTGTTAGAGTTCTTCTATGGCAAGAAGGCAAGCCATAGAACTCTAGCAGTTCGAAATATAGCGATTGTAAATCTGTGACTTTTTCTTAGTGTTTTATTATTTTCTGCTTTTCTAATTATTTTTAATTTATATATATTCCATTTAAAGTGGTTTGTTATCAGGCGTAAGTACTTCAGCATTGTTGCTAATACTTTTCGAATGGTGAATTTGTTTTCACCGCTTTAATTATGGTGGGTATTGAGTTTTCTACCTTATTTTGTCCGCACATAACATTTCTATCCATTTTCTGTAGGAACAATCTCATTCTTTTAAAGAAAAAGCCTCATTGATGTAGATGTTAATGTTATTTCGAGTTGAAATAAAGTAAACTTAAATAAACGCTTCCACGGTTGACTATAAATCTGTCCAAGATCAAACAGAAACCTTTTTCTTTTGTATTATCACACTATATTACAAGTTCATGTTGCTTTTCCAGACAGATCTCTCCATTTTCATGTAAGTGTATGTAAATTATGTAGATTTCATCGTATTGTTATCCTGTGGTACCTCGTAGTTGCAAATTGCACTATACGACTGAAGTGTAATTATCATCGTATCTTCATAGGGTAGGTTTTCACAGTACGATATATTAACGAATTTTATATAAATGATTAAATGAAAAATACATAACTCTATTCGTGACATAATTCATATATTGGCAACTTTTCAACTTTTGCATACAATATCATGCCTGAATCATTGGGCTGTATGTTTACAACACAATTAAAATTGCTGTTGTCTATGTACTGTTGTGTGGTATGGCAGTGGCTTCGCTTTAAAAAGGCTTATTCCCCGACGTCTGGTATGCAGGCATAACTTTTGAGGATCTCGCACAACTCAGCGTCGGAGTGTCCTATATGGAAACATGTTAAGGACACTACCTGTGTTCTGGCCACTCGGTGTCTCCTTCAGCTTATCTCTGATTCCCGGTAGTGGCCCCATTGTGGGCGTAAGACAAAGGACCGGTCGTAAGCAGGACTCAAAGAATCCTCCTTCACCCCAGACATACATACATCCATCAAAATAAAGAGGAGTACAACCAGCCAGTGCCGAAATAATTGTACCTAGCTAAGCATTAAAAATAGTAATACTTTGTTTAATGGATTATAAATAAAATTTGTGTTTTTTAAGTGTTTTACTTACTGCAACATCACATGCACTGATGATACATGAGATGAAATGATAAACTGGGAAAGAATTTCTTAAGGAGGGGAACGTTCCAGGCTTAGTTTAGGTACCTCCCGGCATTTGCCATTTAGGAAGACTGGAAAAATCCTCAATCAGAAAGGACGGTTATAGTGGGAGTCGAATCCTAGACATTCCGTTCACGATTCTGCACCTTAACGATCTCGGTCACTCGTAGAGGTATGGGTAGGTTCGCTCCCATAAAGTCAAATATCTTGGTAAGGTATTTTCGGTAGTTTTTCATTTTGCAAAGATGACTACAAGGTAATTTTAAGTATTGTGGGTTCCGAGCTCTTTTACATGCCCATTTTTGACATTCATTCATCGTATCTTTAGACTTAGTTGTTATAAGGGATGTTAAATTATAACAAAAAACAATCATAAATTAAAAACAATAATAAACAATTTGCCATTAGGACGCCGCTACTCCTAATTTCTCAATTTTCTTAATTACAGTATTTCGAGGCAATGGATTGGGAGAGGAAACAGCGAGCGGTCAGTGGTCGCGTGTAACTAGTGACGGGGATGATTGGAAAAGCATTAAAATAGTTCAAAACCAAGAGGGTTACTGTGTATACCTTAGTGGTAAGAAGTATAAACTTTAGAAAGTTAGAGTAATACCTAGAAATAGCAACTTGCTATAGCAAGTTCACCTACAGAGACCCTGCGACAGGCAGTAGGCCTTCATGACATCTAAGAACCATGTTTATTCACTGAGCTATTTCCTCGCTAAAGCAAGTAACTCAAAATCGTAAAATCGTGCTTTGTTCATCAAATGCAACTTTTTACTCAGCAAAATATACCAAAGTAGCGTTAACATCTGTGGCCACTCAATTTAGACTTCTCATTGCCGCAAATATCTTGGCTACTTCTATGGCCTGTTAATAAACCGACTCTTGTTTCAGCTACTTCAATTATTTGCAGCTGCTGAGCCATTAATGTCCACGTTTGTGAACTGAAGGTGAAAAAGAGGATTTAATAACGGTGTATGGTATTGTCTTCCCACAAAAAGACCTCTTTATTGTTCTCCTGTTCTTGGAGTGTTGCCAGCTTGTCCTCAGCAGCTGTAGAATAACACAGATCGCACGTGACAGAACTTCACGCTTGGGTAGGGCGTTTATGTTAACCCACTCTTTCGGCTTAAATAGCATTACTACTTTTATTTTCAATTATTGTACTTAGTATAGTCATACGTTTTAGGTATACAAAACGAACAATGAGATTTAAACAAATTACTCGACATCATAGTAGTAGGTGTAATTATTACAATAACACTTTACCAGGTACATAAATTAAATACTTATCTAATGTTATACTGTTTAACAAAATAACACCCCTCCCTCCCCCAGTCATGACAGGAAAAAATGTTTTAATTATTAAGCACCTTAAAGCCATCATTACAGGGCAGTAAACAAGAGAAATATACAATTCCATACATGAGTGTGTATTAACACCAATAGAAGTACATTTAAAATAGATAAGTACATTATATGGTATATCTTCTCTAGCCACAGACTTTCTTTTGACAACCTCACCTTCCTAATAAATTTACACAGTCCCTGCCAATTATTTTTAATAATTAATACCAAGTTTAGATATGCCTCCCTTCTCTTTCTCGACCTCACAAAGTTTTAGTAGAGAATTTGCGACCTGTAGCTTCACATTCTGCAATCAAATGTATCAATTTTCCTTTTATCACACATAGGACACGTTCTTTCGCCTGTGTCATCCGCCATTTTCTGCGCTTTCCATCTCGCGAGTCCCAACCAGATCATTGTCCTTCTGTCTTCTCCTGTCATTTCATTTATGCATGCATCCCTCTCCCACGTCCCTTTTAGTTCTAATTGTAATTTCAGTAAGACTTTGTTACAACATTAAGCTATCACTGCCTGCCCATCAGTGTCAATTAATCTCCCTCTAACTCTCTTCGAAATATTTCTTCTATTTCTAACTCCTATATCCCACATTCACCCCATTCCTATTATTTGCAAACCCCTTTTAAGAAAACTCAACTAAAGATGCTCTGTAAAACTTTATTCTCTAAAGCATATAAAAAGTTTTTGAAAAAATTTTAAACCAAAATCAAATCTTATTAAAACGCTGAAAGCAATGTGACATAATCATGCATTTTTTAAACCATTGCTGGAATTGGAATGCTCTCTCTCTCTCTCTCTCTCTCTCTCTCTCTCTCTCTCTCTCTGTCTCTCTCTCTTACTACAGACACTTTTCTTATTCTGGGAGCTAGAATAAAACATCTATGCGAATTGCTTGAAAAGAAAATAAATTTCAAATTTTGAAAAAAAAAACGAAATATTTTTTTTTCTTATTGTTGTTGATTTTTATGAACCACTATTAACATTTAAATACTTCTAGTTAACACACTTCAAATTTGCATACATTATATGTGTAAAACGTTTCAACAAGTTTGGTCCAGCCAATCCTGAGAAAAAAGCATATTTATTTCAAAATTCTAAGTTATCGGGAAATAAGATTTACTTTTGTTTAAAAATTTTTATATACATTATAGAATTAAAATTTACAGTGCATATTTAGTTAAGTATTCTTAATATCTCGCAAAATTTTCATATTGATAGCTTTATACATTTCTGAAATGCAGTGCAAAATGTATACTGCTGATTATTTGCTAGAATTACGCTTTCTGGTTATCTTAAGTATTTGTTGATGCGTTTTATTCCTCTTCTTTTGTTTGTGTATTGTATACTATGTTTTGTGATCCCTATGCTCAGAAATCAAGGCAATAGTTGGTAAACTGCTGCTTACTAACGCTGTGGGAAAGTAGACAGTGCTTTCGTTGGTTTAATGCCTCGTAAGAAAGGCTAACGGTAGGCGTGCTCGTCCATTATCAGAAATGGAAACGGATGAAGAACTGCAAAGAGTTCGTTTTTTGTCTGCAGAGAGCGTTGGAGGATAAGACATTCATATTTGCTTTTGTTGTTTAAGGTGAAAACTGCATGTCACATTCACGTGTGCTGAAGTGGCATAAGAAATTCCGAAAAGGCCTGATAAAGTCTAGGATAGGCCCATCGCTTCAAGGGAAAACGGATGGATCATAGAAAAACTTCCTATTTTGATGGAGGAAAGATATGGTTTTTACAAACGCCATTTTAAAAACCGATCTGCTGTACCGGGTAAAAGATGGAACAAAAGACTAACAGAATAGCTATATCCTGAGTCACCTGCTTCCGTACCAAGAGAAAGTGTGTGCCTTTCTCTGTTGTATTGCTATTGGAGATGAAACATGCTGTCATCAGGGAGCAAACTGCAAAACCAACAGTGGAAATACACGAATTCTTCCCGCTAAAAAATTCAAAGTCAGGAAATTCATGATGAAGTTCATTTTCACAAGCATGAAGCTACAATCAGTACAAAGCACTATGAAAAAAAAATGCACAAACTGAGACGCGCCATAAGTCGAAAGGTCCAGTAATGCTTTCCAGTACTATTCTTCTCAATGATAACGCCTGCTCCCACATTTCCCAAATGGTGAAGAATACACTTCAGCGATGTGGTTAGGAAACATTCCAACATCCTCCTTACAGCCCATTTTGAAGAGAAACATTAGGACATTGGCTTGAAACAAGAACGTCTAGGACTGGATAAATCGTGGATCCAAGCTATCTAAACGCGTCTACAAATATGGGATAGTTCTGCTTATCTCCCAGTGGTATAAATTTATTTAAAAAATGGAGATTACTTTAGAGGTATTCTTTTTTGGCGCCTGGTCCATTTTAGTTTGATTGCTTTTCGAATTTTGAACGTAGCAATGTACGAGTTAGCATATAAAAGTGAGCATAATGCTTGAGGATGATGTAATTTTTTATAGTGTTTAACGCCCGTTTTTACTACTGAGGCATCACAGGCGGTGGGCACTGATGATGCATGAGATAAAATTGTAAACTGGGAAAACATTTTTTATTAAGAAAGGAAGTGGTCCACGCCTACGTTTAGGGTACCTTCCCGGCATTTGCCATTTAAGAGGACTGAGGAAAACCTGGAAAAAACCTCAGTCAGGGGTCAGCTATCTTTTGCTCCTTAGTGAAAATGGAGTTCAGAGCGCTGGCTCAATTACTGAGCCTTTGAAGCGACAGCAAATTTCACAGAAAGAAAATAATGATAAAGATAATAAATAATAAAGATAATAACATATTACGAGATATTATTAATAATGATATTAATGGTGTTTCAAATCTACTAGTTATGAATACAGCGTTGACTACCATAATTGATGAAAAAATTAGGTAGAACGAATTGCCGTCTTTTATGACCATCCCTTATAAAATCCCTGGAACTGGTAAGCACACTTTGTAGTAATTCACGTGCTAACACGTTCCTCATGGGTCGGCTGATGCGCGCATCTTCGAATTCCGGGCTCCAGGCCATCCCCAATGTTCCTAATTATTATGTAGGGTTGTGAAAATATAATATGTAAACTGTTCCATCGTTTAAGATTATATATATATAGATCCAAGAAATCTGGGCTTGTTTAGAATACAAACGTTCTTTGGTTTTATATAAAACAGTTAAAAAGAACTGGGGGGCGAGAGAAATATATGGACATTTGTGATAAAACGGGAAGGACGAATCTAGCATTCAGGAGGATGCGTTCAGGATTGATATTCCTAAAAGGATTGAAAGTGAAAAACAAGGTAGGATATATTATATGTGGAAAAGTAGATAGCGTGATTAATTATTTATTGGAATGTGAGAAAATTAAATAGTGGCGAGATAATATGGGATAATAAATAGGATAAATTGCAGAAAGATATAGTGATAATAGAAATGCTAGCAAATAGGAGGGACGGAAAAATACAAATAGTGGGAGAATTTCTAGGAAAAGTAAGGGAAATGTGATGGATAAGTATGAAGAAAGGGAACGAGATTAAAAATAATGAATGTGGTTTCTTGCATACTCACAACCGGGTGGTTAAAGTATGCAAGAAATCCGTGATCATACTGGTATTGTTAGAATCCACAGTATAGATCTAATGTAAAGAATGTATAACAAACTGTAATATTGTTCGTTAATAAATCATTCATATAAATATATGAGAGTTGGTCCATAAGATTCCAGCCTAACCATTTTCTAGGTATGTTAAAGATAAAAATTATATTTCACTTTTCAATATAGTTACCCTTTATTGCAAAACAATTCTCATATCTTTGAATTAACATTTCAACCCCCCCCCCCCCAAAAGGCCGAACTCTTGTCTGCAAAATGGGCATAAACAGCATCCACCCTTTCTTCGTTGCACTTAAATTTCCTTCCTCGAAGGTCCTTCTTGAGTTTTGAGAAAAGGAGGGAGCTAGATCTGGACTATAGGGTGAATGATTAATCTCCTTGAAGTCACATTTCATCACAGCTTTCCTCGCCTTTTCTCTTTGATGGAAGCACGTAGTCTGTGCAGTAGGCCAGCATAGTACTCCCCATTTACTGTGGTGTTCCTCTCCTTGAAGTCAATGAAAAGTATTCCTTCACAGTATCAAAAGATTGTGTCCATGATCTTCTTGGTTGACTGAGTGACCTTGGCCTTTAGAGGCGGTGCTTTACCAGGTTTACGCCACTACATTGATTCTCTTTTGGAAAAGGAATCATAGTAGAGGACCATAGTTTCATTTCCTGTAATAATGGTTTGCAGAACTTCTCTCTCGTTTCCACGGCAGAGCTCCAAAAATGGCTGACAGCAGACTCGTAGCTGCTTTTGGACTGAGGAAAGAAGTCTAGGCACTAACCTTATTCATGTTTAAATGTTCATAAATAATTCAAAGGACTGTTATTTTTGAAAGTTGTCCTTCCACAAGAGCGATATTTTGAGGAATGAGCACTTCCTAGGGCCGACCTGCACGCTGTTCGTCTCCAATGCTTTCCCGACCCATTCGCAAAAGTTTGGTCCATTCTTTTACGGTAGAATATGAGGAGGATGCTTTCGCATGTACACCGTCCAGTCGCTGTTTAATTTCATTTGAAGTAAGTTCTTCTTTTGTGAAGAACTTAATTACAGCTCGAAATTCATTTTGAACATGTCACTATTTTCTACACATAGCCTTCTTTATGCAACTATATCTGAATAACTGAACACGCGGAGTGGAAGTTACAGCTGCAATTATTTACTTAACAGATAAGGTGTGACATCAGATAAAGGAGTCATGAAGGGGATAATACTTATCGGCGAGGCCTGAAACTCGTATATTGATCCCATGATTTAACTACTGTTCTTGACATTGTCCTAAGTTATTGCATTTTTTATATTTTAGGACTATAAAATTCACTAACTAAAAATAGCTGACCCTTATTATGTCGATTTACATGTCATTAGTAGAACTTATGAAGGTTTTTGATGGATGCAGTTACAGAGACTGTTTGCGATCTATTGGCGATGCATAAGGTGATTAATACATTTATGTCGCTATAAAGGATGAAATCCATTTTCGTATCCTGATGTAGCCAGATCGCTTTTTAGGTTCACTGTCTGGTTGAAAAATGTGTTCAAAGTTGAAACTGGGGTCCATAATTTCAAAGAAATTTCTAGTCTAAGACTAAAAACAAGCGCCTTAACCTTCCGAATTATCTCCAGTTATGGCTGGTGGTTGGGCGTGAATTTGCCTGGTTCTTGCTCTCTGGAATAAGTTCTGTTCTGACCTAATCTTTTGGTTAAGAACATGAGATACCTTTCTTGAAGATGATGAAATCATCCATATACACGTATACTGCTCAGTAATCTTGGGGTAAGAGTATTTTACATCGGGAAGGGCAGTAATGTGTGCTTCCCAGAATGATTCTGTTTTTGGCAGCGGGCACATTGCGATCCACTAACTAAGTATTCCTCATTTCCGTAGTTTTAAGTGCGGCGCTACTGTGAATTTCTAAACTTGTTACCACACAACCTTCTGTATTAAAATGGGCCGTATCGGAATTTTCGCATAAATTCTTTTTATATGGGTCGAAAATGCTTTTAATAAAAATATTAGCAATTTAAGCTACATTTATTTAAAAATGCAAACTTCTGAAAGTATTATAACAAATTATTATTGAGGAAATCACTCAAATTTCACTAATTTTGTTCCACTACTTGATGTAATAATTCATTATATAATGTACTATATTTCATTGTGAAAACTCCGGCAATTCAAAACTACTTCTGAAAGTTAATTTTAAGAATACGGACATATGGAAGCCGAACGTTTTCTTACAGTCCGCGAGAACTTAGCGAACATTTGTATATGGAGTACATAGTCAACATATTCTGATTGTGGGCCTTGAGTTCTAAACTTTAATATATAATGAAATTTAAGAACCCCCAAATCAACAGAATATATGTTCATCTTAAATTGGTATAACATTATAACCTAATAATAATCAAATAAACAACAATAGAAACCATATACTTTATAAACTAATTTCTATTGAGAAACAATTATTTACAAAGAAGAGAAAATAGAACATATATAGAATGAAAATATCTTACAGCTTAATAATACAAAACTGTATAGACCCCCCGCCCGTTTTTATTGCTGAGGCACCACAGACGGTGGACACTGATGATACATGAAATGAAATGCTATATTGCGAAAGGATTATTTTTAAGGGAGGTAACGTTCCAGACCTAATTTTAAGGTACCTCTCCGGCATTTGCCATTTATGAGGACTGAAGAAAATGTGGAAAAAAAAAAAAAAAAAAACTGAATCAGGGAGGACGGTCCTGGGAGGAATCGAACTCCAGACCTCCCGCTCACGATTCCGCGTCTTAACGACCTCGGCCACTCGTAGCGGTTATAGTCCCATCTTGTTGTTAATGTTACAGTGGGAATACAATTTTTCCAATACCATCTGTCCCTTAAAAGTCGTAATAAGTTTTTGTTTACTGTATTTTAAAACGTGGAATCTAAATAAAATAAAAGGTAATTAAATAAATGAGCAATTCTTGCTCGAAGTATGTGAGAAAGCAATTTTGATCTCTCAATGGCATGAGATATGGAGCTGGGAGAAAGCGAACCGACTGTAAAAGTTAAAAATTACTTTCTAAAACGAGCTTCAATAGTAGGGAGGCGATTTTATGGGAATTCAGACACTATGGGGATATTACTCATTGTAAAATTAGAATAACTAAGTTATGGATATACGTATGGAGTTCTCACAACGTTATGGGCTTTATACTATCAATATCAGATTAGTAATTGCGATCCAAAATACTGGACAGCGAACATTAAAAGATGTTTACAGAGCACTGGGATGGGTTGATTTTAGCAGAAAGGAGCAAAGAATAACAATTATGTTTGGAGAAAATTACAAAAAGGACTTAGGGAAGTTAACCAACAGGATATAGAGACAAAATGCAAAGAGAAACTATTAGTTTAGGCAACGAACTCAAAATCAGATGGGGTCTAGCGTGTATGAGATTAGGGGGCATGGAAGACAACTAAAATAACAGATGAGGATGGTTAGAGAATATGTGCTTTGTGTGGAGATAGAGAAAACTGACAGCACGTTCTTATGGACTACCCGGGTACTAACAAACAGTTGGCTGCCTTGGAGCTAAGTTTGCTAAGTAGAATAGAGATAGGTTAGCATGTTAGGATCTATTTGCAGGAAAATGATTAGCCAGCGGTTGGTTCTTTTCTATGCAAAGTGTATGGAGTTAAAAGCACTTTGTTGGGATGGACGGGCTCTTTGAGTTTAAATGTGTGCGTCAACGATCAAGTGATTGTGTACACATATGTGTGTTTGTATACGCGTGCGCGAGTATTTAAATATTTGTGCTAAGGTGATAATAATTGCCAATTTATTTGATTTGAAGTACAGGTTCTGTATTTTGTATGTTTATTTAATGGAGAGCATTTACAGTAAAAAGACCCATGCGAATGATGTGTAAATATATTTATATATAATGAGCAATACATACACATTATTACTATTAACAAAAGTCTACAGACTGTACAAAAGTATTGTTTATGGAACCTCTGTTGATAATACTGTTCTTCATCTTTAATAAAACTGAAGTTGAGAGCTTAATATATATAAAATTAGAATGAAATAAATTGTGTATAAGACACTAGAAAGTATGAGAATAAATTTAGCAGGTTTGATATAATTTTAACGACCGAGGCATATTTCTTTGCACTTAGACAAAATTACATTATTGCGCAAAAAGTTTCTAATAGCGAAACCAACGACGATATGAATTAAATTTGTAATGCATATTAAATACGTATATATTTTGTTCATTTCGTAAAATCCATTACATCGTATAGATAAGAAACAACATATTAAAAAAAATGTGGATTTAAAATGTCAAACGTTCTGTTTTTGCGCCAATAGTAACTCCATTATTTCAAGTGTCATTTCGTTGGTGTAACGCAAGTTTTACCTCTAACTCTTCGAACGGACTCCATCAAGGATTTTAATTGAGTTTCCTCTCTGATCTCCACCGGAACACACAAATTACAACAGAGATACCTATCCTATTTCCTGACAGCAGTTTTATATTGAACTTCTCAACGTGCATAGCAAGATAATTACACGAGTAATTCAAAACTTTGGCGCATAAATTATATTTATGCTCTCCAGGGACAAGACGAAAGAAAACAAAGTTGATGCAAATGCTATCTTGTTAACTTCTGTATCACTTGTTTGTATGTGTTAGTGCTAGTGCGGACTACCCAAGAGTTTACGCAGTTTAAGTGAAGAGCAGGTGATGAACTAAGCGCCCATCTCAGCAATTTCTTACTAATTGAGCGTTAACGAATTAAGATGTAAGTTAATTCCCAATTACATCTTTTGCATCTCACCAAACTAAAAGGTAATGGACACAGCAAAGAATGCTGTATACATCATTTGTAAAATAAAGAATACCGTTACTCATTCTTTTTCATGACGATTACACATTAGAAATGAAGAAAAAGAAGAGAATTTAATGCATAAGAGAGGAAGACGAGCTAAAGCAGTTCTCACTCGATACGCCGTTGCTCTAAAGTCCACCAAAATCACCTGCTGCTATGCATGTACTTCCTGTAAGGTTAACTGGTAGTGTACATGCACTGGAGAAATGACTTGCTTCCTTAAACGAACAGAATACACCACCAATTACATTTCGTTGTGTGCTGAGTGTTTGACAGTTCAGATAACTTGACACAAACTCAAATTAACGTGGCCTACGACATAAAGCGTTTTTACCAGTTTTCAAAGATATGCTGGAAATAATTTCTTATCAGGTTCTTCAGAATCGCCTCCACATTCTTCATTACTGCTTCTGGTGATAAAAATATCACCCATAAAATTTGGGAAAAAGGGAAAGGTCACATGGGGCTAAATCTAGACTATAGAGAAGACAAGAAACATACTGCACATTTATTTTTGTGAGATACTCGGCAATATCATTTGCGATGTGTGGCTTTGTATTATCCTGCAACAACATTCAATTTGTTGCTCGGAAATGTGGCCTCTTCTGTGGCATATGGTCTTGCAAAGATTTCAGGATTTCTCTGTAGTATTTCTAAGTAATGCAGGTATGACATGCTGATAAACCATTCCTTGAATTGTAGAATTTAGGCTTTCATGTAAACTCAGTCTACCGGGCTATATGGCCGTGGATACATGGAATTTTCTCTTTCATCTTCCCAGGCGTTTCGTCCATGTCTGCGGTGGACATCATCCGTGACATGTGCGACCTAATCTTCTTGCAGACGAGGCAGTGACTGGAATTAGTGGCGCTATATATAGTGAGGGTACCTGTGGAACTGAGCTCTGATAGGTTCGCTTGGTTAAGGGATTGAATCTATCCTGGAGCTCCTGGGCATTTCCAGTGGGGTGGAGGTTATTGATTGGTTTGCGTACTTTCTTTGTCTTTGTATTTTGTAAGGCTGGATACCACGCTGAACGCAATTTCAGAGTTTTTTGTTTCCTCTTGAAGTTGTTTCTATACTTGTAAATTTCGAAAAATAAGATGACCATACCTTCCCAATAGAAGCAACTACTTTCCTATTTTTATTATTATTTTTTACATTTGCGATTTGCTCTCAGGATCGAAATTATTTAGCCAAGTTTTATCAGCAGGATTACCTTTGACAGAATTTCCGCATGTTCCTGTAACGTCATTTTCAACTACATACAAACCTGCAAGAAAACGCGAATCAGAGTCTTGCATTCCATTATGCACAAATACATTCTAAGCAAACTTTTCAATTATCAAGGGTGGGTGCAACCCCAGTGAAATATTCAGATGTTCTAGTTGCTTTTAATATTATTTAATGTTTCTCTCTCACAATTACAACAGCGGTATTGATGCATTCTTGCGTTAGGTCCCCTTACTTTAAAATTGATTACCTCCTCTCTTTAATCATTTTAAACAATCCTCGATATGAGCTTTAGGAAAAGACAAACGCATAGACCTCAGTTGAAGATTTTTTGAGAAGAAAGCAGAATTTCAAAGCAGCATATTGATCGTCGCGTGTCACCTCAGTTTTGGTGTTGGCGGAACTGAACATGTCTCAACTTGAACACTTGTCACGGGCGGGAACCGAAAATGATAATGACAGTAGTACATTACGCATTAAGGTAATAAAATATTGTAAAGTTAAACGAAATATTATGTCTGTAAATTTTTTTATTCTTTATTGAAAAACCCCCGTATACTACTTCAGCTTTACAGTTTGGTAGTCTATTTTCCAAGAAAAATACTTATTTTCAAATAATTCCCACAGTAATAAGCACTCAAAATAACTTTTCATTTCCAATGGTGTCGATCCTGGTTATGTAGTGGTAACCATACTTGCCATCTAAACCCAAGATCGCGGGTTCAAACTCGGCCAGGATCGATGGATTTTTTCAGATGTAAAAATCCTAAGTATGGCTTCCTTCGGAAGGGAAGTAAAGCCGTGGGTCCCGTGTCGTACATTTACGGCACGTAAAAGAACCTCAAGCCTGAAAGAAGAGGCCTCTGAGCAAAATTTGTCGGCCGTTTCACGCCCTGAATAGAATGGGACGCTGATGACCTCAGATGTTAAAGATCGTCGATAAATAAACCAAATCAATAAATTTTCAATGACAGGTTTATTGACAAGAATAATAAAATTCTTAAGTTTATAACTTATTTTTTATCATAATCTAAACATTTCTAATTATATGTATATTTTCTAGACGTTTGGAATGTATAAACTGACTATAAAATTAAAAGTAAAACATGATTTAATTGTGTACCGTATTTTCATTTTTATCCAGGCATATTATTACAAATACAATTTGTTTTTATACTATTATTCAGTTTGACTAGTAATATGTCCGAGACATTTATGTAGTAATGTTATAAATTAATTTTATACTACTATATCAGGTGTTATTAATATAAATTTACTTTACAAACAATTATATACGATATAAAATGCGAGCATTTTGTAAATTATGCAATTTTAGAGCACATAAAATAGGTTATAAATAATTATATTTCCCCAGGTTAAACTTGAGATTATTGATTATTTTGCATTTTTGTTCAGTGATATTTTATCCTACAATTACAGCACAGCCTTCCTTAAATATTACTTTTGAATTGTTATTTAGAAAATGTTCTGTGTTATATTTTGAAATTGGCCAAAAATTGTTTGAGAAATATCAAGCATTTGTTTCTTAAAATATCAGAATTGCTGAAGTGATGATGTTTTGTGTCTGTTTGAGAACAAATTAGTGTCCTGAGATAGCAGAATGAGCCTTACGGTGACATACTGAAGGTGTAACGCTCATATTTAATGTAACACAGTTCCTGGAAAACTCCTTCTCTCTCTTCAGGAATAAGAATGGCGGTTAACATTTCCTATTTTCAGAACTGAGCAACTGTTTCTAGCCTCTTCACGTTGCTTCCGTGCGTTTTGTTCTCACCTGTTTTAACTTCCAGAAGAATGGAAAATGAAGACAGTATCTTTCTCCATCAGGAAATTTCCTTTTCACCCTCTTCAGTTCTCATCACTCCCTCTCCCTTTCTCAGTTCTGTTTTTAGCCACAAGAGGTGATAGGAGGGGAAGGCGGCCGTAACGACGTGAAAGTCTGAAGCCAACGGAAACACGGGGGAAACGGGTGTAATATTTTTCTGCAGAATATTATGCCATCCGGGTACGTTGCCATGGGAATATCACTTGGGCTGTTCGGCGCTCGGAAAGCGAGGCAGCCATGATGCTAATTGTGTAATTCGCGTATGGAAAATAAAAATGTATGTAGTATTATAATTATTTATAAATATTAATGGCCATGTGCACCATCCTCGATCAAATTCGTGCTTTACTGAAACGTGATCAAACTTTAACCGCAGTGAAATTATAGTTAGGGTGCATCACAGTTAGCTCTCGATCAACGAACTGCTATCAGCTGACCGGGCGCTAGGTTGCTGAACGATCACGATCCTACGAAATTACTCAGAGGAAAGCATCTAACTGTATAGCCAAGAGGTTGTAGTGAATTACAATCTCCTTGTCCATATCGCTTTGTTTTTGTTTTGTGTTTGATTACCATGTGTAGGTAAAAGAAAATGGAAACAAACAGAAGTCTCCAAATTTTTCTCAGCATGAGATAGATATTCCTAGTATCTCATATCCGAATAAACTGGAAAATAAAAAACTGATTCATTTTCTTTAAAGGAAAAGGAGGCATGGAATGATGTAGCCATGCATTTCAACATGACACCAGGCGAGATCTAATTATTAAACAAATAAATAATTTGCTATTTGTTTAAACAACGTAAAATTCTATTCATGGGTGAAACGGTGATTGCGGTTAATAGGAAACTCTCTTTTCATTCATTTCATTTGCTATCCACCACACTGTATCCTTTGATAGGCAGAATCTTTCTTCAATTTTCCTAGCTCCCCATACACTTCAAAATGGGCCACCTCTTTCCACAATGATCTGGTTTTGACCCTTATCCCGATTAAAGTAATACAGGTAAATTACCTCGTCCTCAATACCTTCAAGAAAATCGAAACGGGCAGCCATTTTATATAACGAACTCAATCAATGGGGTTAATTGGTCCAGCACTCGCTGTCAAAGTTAATTATACTCAATTACCTCATTTAACTTGGAGCATTGTCGATGAACCGAAAAATTGCATTGAACGTGGTCAAATACCTATTTGACCGCCATCAAACATTGATCGAGGACAGTACATATGGCCATAAGAGTAAAAATTGAGTATGTTTAATACTTGTAGATAATAATTGTAGTTGATTTCGCTTTGTTTAGTGTTCGGTGTTTTATAATGTAAAACGTCCATTCTAACTATTTGTTAATGCTTTTTGCCAGTTTGCGTCCTTTAGTACCAGAAGATTTCCTGCTTTGTTAATCACTAGCTATACGATTAATTGATCTTGAGGCAGTGCTCTTCTAGCTTTATAAGCACGTCTATTACTTGCATGAATAACCGAAGGCTTTGTGACTAGTTCAACTTAATTAATTGAAGTTGTGATAACTTGAGGCTTACTTTGTTGCACAGCTTTGCCTTAACTTATCGATTTCATGTTTTGCAGCCTAGTGTATTCATACAGTTTGAAAAGATGCTTTTATCAATGTCGATATTTTCAGTAAAAAGTTCTAAATAATCAATTCCAATTCTGCCTCAATTTATGGATGAGACTACATACTTTTTTGCTAAATTAGCTAAAAGCTGTGCTTTTTCTTGTAAAGATTGCATGGTTAAGTGCTTTCCGACTCATACGATGACCCAGAATACCCTTATGTGCTTTTATAGCACGCATGCCATATAGTTGCATCTTACAGGAATTTTAGGGATGGATCAAATTAGATATTATGTTAAGTTTCTTTCATTTTATTTTTTATAATATTTCAATTACCAAATAAACTGAAAAACTAATATTCGATAGATGCACAGTTATTAATGTATATTTACTATCTTACCTATTTGTGTACCTGTATTAAGTATAATATTAGTTATTCTGAATTGCTGAATTTAGTGACAGTTCCCGTGAATAACGTATTTACGCAATGAGAGAGAAACAAGGGAGCAATTTCCAATTAAAATATACACATGAAGTATCTGTAATATGTTCACAAAGGTCAGGTAGTAACTAATTCCCAAAGTTTTCAAAACCTATGCGTGTGTGTTGTTTTCTTTCTCTAGAAGAACTTTTTGACCGAGCCAATCGACAGATGAACAGAAGTGGTGCTTTGTTCGAACTCGGTCGTTGAAAAGCGGGGTAGCTCTCTGCTGAAGGACTAAACGTTAATTAAAAAAAATATATGTGTATTATTTATGTAATGCACTCGTATATTCTGTTGACGAACTTTATATTGTTGAAGTGACATTTACAAGGGGAGTATTAAAGGTAAGGGAGTCAAAAATAAAATTGTTGTAACATTTTAATATTTTAAATTTCTGTTTATTTTAATATGATTTTCAATAATGTTGCTTTGTTGTATTTAATATTTTTTAATTTTGTCGTTGCTTTTTATAATGATTTCTCCAACACTTGTTCAGTTAAAATTCTATCTCAGGAACTATTTGCTCCAGAAGACTGTGGTTTGTCTTGCATGACAGAAAAAGTTACATTTCATAAATTGCCATCATTTGTTTTCTTGACATGATCATTTTTTGCGTTATAATGTTGGAGGGATTTAGCTTAATTTTACCTCAAAAAGTTAGTTTTGTCTGTAAAAGCATTTTTGTTAGCTGCAATTATTGAAAAACTACATTTTTTGCATAAGTTTCCTATTTGTTTAGGAGCTGTTTAACCTATAACTTTGAAATTTTACCACTTATTCATGATATTATTGTGATGATGTCGATCTATTATGATAGAGCTATGAACAATGGGAGAACGAAAAAATAAAATATCGAGTTAAAAAAAAAAGCAAAAAATTGAAAATAATTCATAATTTAGTTCAGAGTCATGGTATAGTATTGAAAACCGATCAGAAAATTTAAAATATAATCATCTGTATGCTGTAAAAGTTTCATTTCATTAGCTGTAATAGTCCCTGAGAAAATGGGAACTGAAGTTGAAAATTTAACATTACAAGGATAGGCCTTTCATACTCCCCTTAATAGAAAACTACACTTATGTATTTCAAGCTCTCACTCAAAGTACCACAAAGTCCATTGTGAACAAACGAGATGTATAATTAATGCTATTGAAGTTTTTACTAGCATAGCAACATTTATTTCTGTCCATATTTTGAACAAAAACATATTTCTGGAAAGGAGACCTTTTCTCATTGAAGCAGTCTCCTCTCATGACACTAATATCATCACAAACGGGACTTTGATATCAAAATAAAACTCACCAACAGGAAATTCTGCAAGCAGCGAGCAGCAATATTCAGACTGCGGTAAGCGCACTCAGGGGTTGAAGAGGTGGGGGTGGTTCAGTATTCATGAGGTAGACAGCGAGGGTAGTTCACTATAACTCAAACCACAGCTGAGAGGTTTGCGTGGGCGGGCAGCTGATATATATCGCGGGCTAGCAACACATTATTGGATTTGCTATGTCATGCACAGAACCGTATGTTACTCCTCAAGACCGAATTCCTGTGGCGTTTCCTCAACAATTCGACATAAAGCCTTCTGTATAGTTCGTTATAGGAATGATTTGGGCTTTGCGCCTTATTGATTTCAGTAAGACAGTGTGTATGTTCTATGGAATGAATGTTAATACAACCCCCTCTGTTCTTCACTACTCGCAAATATAACGGTAAATTTTTATATAGGTTCTGAAACTAAAATCATGTTGAGTTTTCAATATTAGTTGTCGTTTTTCAGCGCCTGAACGCGGCAGCGTAAAGCTGGGTTGCACAACTTTACTGCTGCTGCTAAATATAAATCACAATCTTCTAGGGGCCAGTTGTATAAAGAATTAACTTGAGTTTAGGGCATAAATTAACCACCGGCTATGCTTAACTTGGAAATGTTGATTATATAAACACTAATCTAAGATTATTTCGTCTTAACCTCAAATTACATCTAACTCGGAAAATTTCACAAGTTAAAGCACTAACTGGAGTTTAGTAATGGTTAAATAAACAACTTTTAACAGTACAGAAGCGTACCAATTTAATTTATAAATAAAATAGTTAAGTTTGTTTTAATTTCGTGCAGATAAAATCTCTTCAATGTTTTATTTTTCATCTTCGCGTAATAACAACAGATAGAGTTGTGTTCAATTATAGGTTATGTTAGGCTAATCTTACAAGCGGCTTATTGTACAGGTTTCTGATTTCCAACATCTCATCTGAAGATAAATTTCATTTCATGAAAGAAATAATCCGTTCTTAGAACTGAATGACAAAATTTAAAATTCGATTTCGCTTAGCAAAGGGTGTCGAAGAAATGGAGATGTCCCGAATTACAATCACAAACTGGGCGAAAGCATGCTTTGAATTCGGTGTTCGTAATACTATTAACTTAAGGTTCTATGAGACAGAGAACTTCCAAATGGCTATTCAAAGTGGAGAAAGGAACGGCCAGTAGAACCATCCATGAAGCTACTAGAGCAATAACAGTTCCGAGACCTCACTTCTTTAAAATGCCAACCTAAGAGGGTGGTGTTGAGAAATTGATGCCGGAGTTTTAGGTGCTGTAAACTGCACACACAAGCCCATTATATCGCCTGGGGGTTTTAATGCAGAAGTCTTCAGAATCGATCATTATACGCTTTGGCAATTTCTCCTCATGTATGTTATTTGCCTTATTAGAGATGGGATCTATTCCTTTCTTATTAAGAAAGTAAGAAGAAGAAGAAGAAATAAACATGTCTAAGTGGTGGGAAAACTCAATAATTGTTGCTTTTCTTAGGTTGAACAGTTGAACATCAACTCGCTCTAAACACGAATTTCCCTATTATTTCGCAATGTTGCCATAGGTTTGGCGGTTATTGCAAACTCGAGATTACGTAGTCTGAGGTTATTTTTATGCAACAGAAATGATGACTATACTCTAGTTACTTTTTAAATTACAGTTGAAAGTAACCCAATTAGCAACTTTTTTACAACGGGCTCTTAAAGTATCACCCATACACTTTTAGCAATATTTTACATTGTTTTAGTGTTAATCTCATTTTAACCGTGTCATTCTCTTGTACATTTTAAAGATTTATATGTATATATTGATAAAATGTGACAAATATCAAATTAATGTCCTAGTTAAAAAAAATATTTCTTCTGGTTTTTATGGCAACAAACTTGACTATGGCCGTTTGATTAAAGTTTGCAATCTTCAAGATGAAGCATGTCTCTAGAAAGCCTTAAGCAGTGGCGGCTGGTGCATGATATGACTGAGAGGAGAATAGGAAAAGTATCACTTGCAATATTGTCATAGTAATCGATCATAAGATTTTCCCCTCCCTATAACATGGGTGTGAACGTGTATTTATTACTATTACATTTCAGATTTTTTTCCGCTGTAAAAGTATAAAATTTAACCGAAAAACGACGTGAAGACATTCCTAAAGATATAAAAAAAATTGAAAAAATGAATAAAGGAAATGGAATCAAATTTTCTGGATGTTGAAAGGGGATGTTTTAAGGCCGAATAGAGCAGTAGAAATTCAACGCGCAGAATTCATTTAATTTTAAGGTAAGAATTGTAAGGTGTTTATTCTTTTTTATTCTGAATTATAATATTTTATGAGGGAAATTTATTTTTTCAATGTATAAACGTAATAATCAAAATAACTTAAATGTTGATTTTACATTAAAATCTAATCTAGGACAGCATTAGTTTCGTTATTAGAGTATTAAATGCCCACCAAATACCTATAATTTCGCTGGATGTAGATTTCGTTTAAGTGTGTCATAGAGAGCTGCTTAGGTTTTCAACAATACAGAAGCAGCTCTGTTACATTACGTAGTATATGGATTGCTCTTTGTCGCTTTATAGTTTCAACAGCTTATTCATTGAATAAGTTTCCACTTATAGATTAACCGCCATCTCTTCCTCTTATCACTTAATCTGATATACAACATAAGGCTGACCTTCCTTCTTCACTGCAGTCAATGAGACTTGGCAACATTGTTTGTTGGTTATCTGAAACGGCGGCTAGAACCGGATAGCGCTAGTTTCATCCTGTCTACAGGTTGGGAACATGCAAGGACATTCAAGTAACCAGTTATATCCGAATATCACGTCTTCTTGAAATAGAATCACTTCACAATAATATAGAACTCTCTATCTGTGACAAATTGAAGCTGAAAGAACAAATACTTTCAGTAATTCAGCAGATACTGACCAGAATATAACGTGGGGGCAAGCATGCATGTTTTTTCCTGAATGGCAGATATTGACCAGAATGTAACATATTTCAAACAGCATGGGGCAAGCCTGTATGGTTTCCTGGAATTAACATTACAGCTATCAGCTGTTTATTTATGATGCGCGTGAGTAATAAGGAAAATAACGTTGCCCCGTATCTGCTATCTCTTTCAGTGCTATTTAGTCTAACAAAGTAGGTTGCAAAAGTGAGAGTAAATTATTAATTTATTATTTGCTTTTAATGATCAGGGTTCGCGATCTAAAGATCAACTGTTTCATGACAGATGAAAGTAAACCGAATGAGTTCAGGGAACTTTGTAGCCTAAGTTTCCCAGACATTCACCTAAAGAGCTGAGGGAAAATCCCTGAAAAAATCTCAGTTAGGAAACTAACAATCAGGAATCGAACTCGACCCCGCCGATTTTATTTATTAAGGCAGCATCAGGTACTCTTAATAAGATGAGAAACAGAAAATATTCATATTTTTTGCTCAATCTTTAATGTACCGAAACAGTGGCAAAGATTACCAGATATCTCCTGGTAGTGTATTACTGTTTAGATAAAAAAAAAACCTGGGCTCGATGGGATGGGACTAGGTTATTAAGATATGTCCCCCACTTTATCCTTAATACTCCAGAGAAAATTAACCAATGACCGTGGCTGCAATTGCACATTTTTGTAGGTTGCCAAGCTTGATTTGCAAAACTTGCGTTTCCTGTACAACCTGTTAGGGAGTGAGAATTTCAGGACTAGTTCTAATCTTTCTCCATTTTCGTCTAGTTTAGTCTCATGACATCTACCCGCCACTTCTTGTCGACAACAGATCCCGTTTATCTATATTTGTTTACAAAAACCGCCAGTTTTTCTGGATTTTTTTTTTGATTGATTTATTTGTGGACAATCTTTAACATCTGAGGTCATCAGCGTCCCATTCAACTCAGGGCGTGAAACGGCTGACAAATTTTGCTCAGAGGCCTCTCTTTCAGGCTTGAGGTTCTTTTTCGTGCCGCAAATGTACGACACGGGACCCACGGCTTTACTTCCCTTCCGAAGGAAGCCATACTTAGGATTTTTACCCCCGAAAAAATACATCGGTCCTGGCCGGGTTCAAACCCGCGATCTTGGGTGTAGGAGGCAAGTATGGTAACCACTACACCACCAGGACCGACGCTTTTCTGGAGGGAGAAGGTACAACGGAAAATTTTATTGAAAACCGACCTTAAAACGTCCTGCATGATTTTGTAACATACGCATTATAGTGAAAAAGTTGTAATGTGTACCTCTTTCATGACATTATGAAAGCATTGTTAACATAATTTAGAACAATTAAAAGTCCTGATAACATAAATTGGAGTTCTTTTATATACTCAAATTTAAGCACAATAGAAATATCTTTCCTTGATTATCGGCATGAACGCGGGAGAATAAGATTAGAAATGAGAGACAGCACATGCCTCGACCGTTCATAGTATACCATTATGAGCGGCCAAGCTCATGATCGAAGTTATTGTAGTATAGATAAGTGCTACAAAAATATTGCTTCCGCACATTATATTTCTAAGTTTCAACTTACGAGCTTAAAATGGAATTTCACATGTGCCATTAAATTGACTTTATTTTGTATTAAATATAAACTTTTAGTTTGCCCAGAATTTTTATGTACAATAAAATAATTAAAAATCATTAAATTTCAACATCTAGGTTCACAAGTGAATAAGTTAAAATTACGCTGGAATGTGGCACTTTCCAAGAGAAATCATAATGATTGCAAATTTATCAGTATTTACCTGTACAGGGAAAATATTATTGGTGCATTCATTTTTGTATAACAATTATATTAGCGCATGACATAAATGAAACTATAAGTGATTATTTATTAATGTTGAAAGTTATATTAGGTATATTAGTAAATAATTTAAGTTTGTATTACATTTTTTGTGTGGTTGTGAATTATTAATGAACAATCGATAATATTACAGGATGAGTTGTTTGTAATTATTACATATTACTACCTATCAGTTATTCACACATGATATATGTATATATAATATAAAAGAAAAATGAAAATAAAGTAACACTATTAACAATGTAACAAATTAACAGTAATAATAAAAGTAGAATGGCCATTGAAGAACTCAACGAGTTCGAAATTTAGCAATTTCAAGTGTGACTTTATCTAAGTGTTTATCCTGTTCTACTTTTATTATTACTGTTAATTTATATATATATATATATATATATATATATATATATATATATGTGTGTGTGTGTGTGTGTGTGTGTGTGTGTGTGCGATTATAATTCTGTGACTTTTTCTGTGTTTTATCCTTTTCTGCTTTTCTAGTTATTGTTATTTTAGTTACATTATATATATATATATATATATATATATATATATATATGAAAATGGCGGCTAGTTGTAAAAAATTTCCAGAAGCAAATCTTGTGCTTTAACTTGGTTGGTCTTTGGCAGGTCCCCTATCTATGTAGCAAGTCATGGGGAGCGCTAGAAAAGAACTGGGAATAGACTACCAATCAAACAGGACACATCGTCTGTCACAACTTCCCTCACTAGGAATTATGTAAGATAAGGTATGTAATTTTTTTTAAATTTTCACTCTCTGATAACGCGGAAGAATGTAATAAATGTTCTACTGAAAAAAGAGCGTTTAACTTAACAATAGATCCCTCTCATAAGCTTAACCAAACAAGCGGCTGTTCTCATATTTTAGATGTCATGGTATTAGGTATTCAATGGGCAAAAGAATCAAGAAGTGGAGCAGAATTAGATATTTTAGAAAAAGTACACGGATCGTGACAATATGTAAACTAATTACAAAATACCTGCAATAAATTCACTTGATCAATTTTTTTAGTATGGCTGACTATGTTAAATGTATTAGTCATATTAAACGTTTTAACATAACAGGTTTATTCAGATTACTATTTAATTTTCAGAATTCAATTGTGAACTCTTTTATCATTTGAGGTTATAACAACAATTTATTGTTAATACTAATTAATTGTGGAGATGTTAAAATTAGTTTCTTTTCCATGCTAAGATTGATAATTTCAGTTTATTTTTCTCGTGCAGTAATTGAATCAAAACAGAAATGATAAGCATAAAATAAATTAATATAGAAGAAATGGAAGCTAATTAATATTAGTTTTTAGCACCGTGATTCTATTCTCATTGATTGTGTAACGAATACCAATGAGCTCATTCACTGGCTGAAAGCGATAGCATGGAATTATCAAATAATTACACAAGAGGGTCTGAAATTGCCGATAAATTTACAACTTAGTGAATATGAATTTATCTGGGAAGCTCAGACCTCGAGTGATATTTATTAGGACTATTTCACGATTTATAAGAGTTTAAATATAATTTCCGTAAACTTGGCTTACAATATGTAATAACTGTACATTTGTATTATGAATACTTAGCTTTTTCTAGCAACAGTCGAATGTCGATTGTTGGTAATGTCAATAGAGAAGAAAATACGGGCTTGCAACTATTTCATGAACAGAATAAGAATAAAAGTAATCTAATTTGAAATTCACGCACAGATGATTAACAATTGTATACTTATTTATGAATATCTTCCTATTCAGAAACCGTAAGAATGAAATAGACGAAATGTCGAATTTACACTCACTGCAGTTCGATTAACTAATACCATCTGAGGAAAACAAAACAGAGAGAACATTTTACCATTCTGAACAACGGTTTATTAAGATTTATGGCTGCTTAGACAGATATTGTTTTATAATTTACAAAATGATTTCAGACCGTTTAGCTGAATATGCAAAAACAATTTCTTGAGTGAATATGCATTAAGTCAGTTAAATTTACAATTACCGAAACACAGAAAAGTGGTCAGTGATGCGTGCTCAAGAATTATATAGTAGAGGTATAGAGTTGGGTACACGCACGTCGCGTGATAAAAGGGATTTGATAAAATGTTTCGATAATTTCATTGCGGTATCGGTTGTGATTGGTCAAATTTCAAAATTTTGTTTCGTTTCATTGGTCGATTTTATGGTGACGTCATAAGTGAAATTGACATGTTATATCGCGAATGGTATTTGCTAAGACAGTAGGCGGATTAAAATATTTAATAAAATAAAAATACACTGTAATATAATAACATGCTTTCATATCAATGTCATACAGTGAAAGGATTTTTATATTCTTAATAAGCTCATTTCATTTTTATTTGAAAGTTAAACAATTGCGAATCAAGCGATGGTATGCAGACAAATGCTAACCAGGTGCGATAAATCCTATTTGATAATCTTACAATGATACACGACCTGATTAGTTGAAACTGAACGAGCTGTATATTGCAGTATTTTGCCTGCCAATAAGGTAAATAGTAAAAGAAATCGACGTAAGAAGAAAGCTTTATTCTGGGGTCATCGACCTTTTTGTTTTTCAGTGGAGCGTACAGGTCAGCCAGTCCTTGATCGATTTCTTATGTTCTTCATTTTCTTAACATACTGACCCAATTTTTTCCAATGCCACCGCTGTCCATTCATATTTATAGAATGTTCCCCCAGTCTGGCGAGAGTGTAGCCAATTCTGAGGTTGGGATACCTGAAAGGATAATTCGGCCGAATGAGCTGAGGGGAATTATGGCTTAAGTTTTTAAGACATTCTATTCTTATATCAATGAGCTCATTCATCGGGTGAAAGACGGTAGTAGCATGGAAATATCATGTTATATCACGAGTGTTATTTGTCAAAACCTTAAGACCTGAGGGAACATCTCTGGAAATACCTTAGTTAGAAAAATGATTCAATTGAGAATCGAACCCGGGAGCACCGCATAGGAAGCACGGCGATGTTTCCGATGTAAAATATTTAGAATTACTTTTTCTATAATAAAACTTTATATTATGATCTCAAAGTTTACTAACGGAGGGTTAGTGTCTTTTACTTTGATTTACTATTTATTATAAATACAGACTGGGCAAACCATTTAGATTCTGCCAACATTTTTTAAAACTCGTTAATGTATTCCGCCTGTGTATATGGAGCACTGCCTCATAGAACTAATACAAATAAGAAAACTTCGTGATATTAATTCTGTACCGATTTCTATAAATTGCGTTTCCACGCGATAGCACGTAAACCCACGCGTTGTAGCCACGTAATTACGTGCTCTGCGAGGTTCCGTGCCCCTTGGGGCAGATGGAATCTCCTTTCCCAGAACTGTACAGCAAATATTGCCACATTCTCAGTAAATCCCACATTGCAACAGATAAGCTTTCTGGGAAGCAGGTTCTCTACCTGTACCTTCCTGGAATCCATTACAGCATTCCCAGCTGCACATGTGATATGCGAAACCTGTGGGAGTACGTTCCAAACAACAGAGCGTCAGAGCTAATTAAAGCGTGGAATATATTGCAAAGAAAAGCATCAGCAGACTTAATAACCATAGTTGAATTTATTAATTTATTAATCAGTTAATATGTTTCTTGTAAAAATAGATTTTTTCCCCTTAATATAAATGTGATTATGTTTTATTCACTGGTCCTTTGCCTGCTGTGGTCTACTCGCGACTTTATAGATTGGACGTGAATACTGTTAGGTATAAGTTTGTAATTATGAATGGGAGAAAGAAAAGAATTAATGATGACGCAAATGAGGTAGGAGTCTTGGCGCCTGGCATTCACCTTATTAGGGTAAGGAAAAAACTTCGAAAAAAAACCTTACCTATACAGTTTGACCTGACTGGGAATCGAATCCAGGACCTCCGGATTACTATTCGCAAATGCTACCATTAGATCAGTAAATTCTTCATATTTAAATATCTCATCTTTATCCATATTTAAAACATATGACTGTGTTACTATTAATATACTGCTCTAGTATATTTACCCATGTAATTAATTTTATTCGAATTATAAGGCAATAACGATCAATCGTATTAACTGAAGGCTTTCCTGCAAATGCATGCACATAATAGCTCTTAAGGGTGAGTGGCTCCTCGTACACTTTCTTCTCATTTCCCTCTGTCAAAATACTGCACAAAATCACAGAGGCGTCTACAAACCAAATCCTCTTACAGGTAACCGCAAGTACAAGCATCCGTACAATTGAGAAGACTTCTAGAGACATTGCTGTTGTTTTTTATTTTATGCGTGATAGAATTAAGCATTAATAGAAATGAAACACTTAACTTCTTGAGGCTGTTCCTGTCATCAAGCACGTTAGCGACTGTCCTTGGCGTGTTTTGCAAAAGAATATCATCCGGAATTTCGTTTTAAATATAAATTTAAACCTTTTTAATTGTTGTTATAAGATAACCGAAAAAAGTTATGGCCACAGTTAATTATATTATTTTTAGATTATTTACAGTATTCTATGTTAATTTATATTTTTGTGAGTTTGAATGGTGTATGTAATTAAGGAAATATTTAAATTATAGGTGCATATTTTGAATTCTTTTATGAAAATTTTAAAACGTAATTTCCCAGATAAACAGTACGTCATGGGAAATTTTGGTTTTCACAAATGAATTCAATACATGGTGATTATATAAAATCACTTCATTCAAGTGCAAAAACCAAACGTTGTTCGGTGTCGAAGTCCAAGACATTAGATCCCTACTAGATGGCGTTGGAGGCTGACCATTTATCACTTTGACTCTGCGGGAAAATGAACATAACTAAACCCTCCTGGTAAAGTAACCTCTCTCTTAGAGAGGAGGCCCAGTTTCGAAATGAGCTGTGGTGACATAGAAGAAAAAGAATGCTAGTTTTGATAGCTTGAGGAACCGCGCTGTTTGCTCGTTAGAGTTCCTTCGCTCTTTACACTACAAACGCTGAGTGGGCAACTAGTATGAAAAGGATTGACTGGAAACAAAAGACGGTTGTTTGTTTTCATTGTAGTAGCAGCAGTTGGGAAACTCGTGCGTGTGAGTGTGTAGTTTGCTGGAGAGCGGCGTAGAGTGGAGATGCACTTTCTAGGTGGCTGCGCTTTGTTTTATGTCAGTTTTTTCTTTTCTTGTCATTTTTCTTTAAATCCGTCTTGGGAAAAACTTCACAGTTATTCTAGTACAATTGTGATCATGAGTAAACACTCGAAAACTAACTTCGACAAAAGTAAGCCTCGGCCTACTCCATTGGATATACATCTCTGGTTGGATACTGCAAGGATCAAAGGGACACACTTCAATTAATTGGTAAGCAAAACAATATTTATCAAGTTACACAGTAGAATAGATTTCCAACAGTTATTAAATGTACATCAGGGCCTACTCCCTTTGTAACTGAAGATGGCTCTGTGACCTCCGTGACGAATAGTAATCTCAGTGCTGAATACATCCATGCCCATGTGTTTCATTTACCTCCTGAATTATCAAATGATAAAATATGGCAAGGTTTACAGGTAAATGGCTCTGAATATAAAACTGAAAATTAAAATTGGTCTCCCGGTTTAATGTCGAGTTCGTTCTATTCAAACTGTAAAAACCTATTCCTCTAATTTGATGATTGCAGGTCACGGGGTTTACATTAGTTACGCTGGACAACCACACACGTGCAATGCATGTGTTGACAAATTTACCTCTAAGATCCCACAAGTACCTCGTCCAATACTGAATGATCTTATTCTCTGAGAAAAATATTATTACTCCTCAGGAAACGTCTGCTTCCAGCCCCATTCAACTGGACCAGCAAGCAGACACTCTCGCCCCTCCCATGCCTGCTTACCAGGTGTATCCTTGTTGTTTTCGCAATGGCATTGCATACCTCCTTTATCCGCGCCATCGCCAAGTATGCACCATCGCATGTACAGGAGCTAAATATAGGACCTATTGCTAAGGAACGAAACGTCACTCAGGAGCTGCGTAAACTAAACGAATTCCTCAGCAAGTTGAAAAACTTCAAATGAATATAAAATCCTAATTAGCTTTATTAATTAATGAAATGAAATAAGTTATGCAATTACTGTATGGTATTAGGAGAAAGGATTAGAATTCTTGGACTCTATTATAAGTATTACAATAGAGAAACCACAATTTTTAGAATTATTATAATAATTTTATAACATTATTTATTATTGAGAATAAACTACAAAAAATTAATGGTATGCTATTACTTAAATGAAATATAATGATCACTGATAGACAACGTTATTTGTGCGGGTACTTTTTAAATATTTTTAAATGTAACCATGTTTATGAATTGAGCCCTTGACATCATCTTTACATTCACTAAAATAGAGAAAAATAACATAAATTTTGTGTGCATTTATGAAGATGTTCATATGTTTCAATAAAACAAAAACATTTTACTAAGCACAAAAAATTAAAATATACTAGTCAAATATATGCAATCTAAGGTTCCATCGATTTTCATTGACTTTGAAATTTAATTTAAATGTTATTGTAGTAAAATATGTAGTGAAAACGTTATCTGATTGTTATTACACAGCGCTCTTACATACAAATATAATTCTCATAAACATATTAGAGTAATATTTAACATTTGCTATATTCGCGGCAATACTTTTGTTAAATATAAAAGATATGTTTCATGTAAATACAGTTTATACGCTGAGTTAATTTGTGCATTTATTTTGAAACAATAGAAAGAAAATTAAACGCTAGACCGCTTTTTAAATTTAGTTTTTAACCTACACCCCCACTCTTAATGACCCGATTTCCCTGCTTTTCACAAAATATTTTTCTTATTTTATTTAAATGGTATTGTAAAAAAAAAATATTGGTGCCGCTAAAGTCATTTTTAACTTTTGGGTTTCAGGTAAACCCCCAGTTTTAATAGTCTGATTTCACTGGTTTTCGAAACATTTATTGGAAAAATGTTTTTGTTAATTTATTTTAATGGCAGTTTTGTTGAGAAAAATAAAAAAAATGCTATCGCTAGGCGAATTTTAAAATTTCACTTTTGTGTTACCCTCACTCCTAATGGTTCATTTTTGCTGGTTAACGAACCCTTCGAATCGTTTGCTAATTGATAGTTATATACCTGGTTTCGTTAAGAAAAAATAAAAATTGCGACCCTCTTTGAATGATTTTGATGCTCATACTTTATTAAATAATAAATCAGAGATTTCACCCCGAGGTTACAAGCAGCTCATGTTCTCTAGATTCTGTTAGCCGTGGAAAATCTCGGAAATATATGACGTCATCTGGAAGTTCTGCTGAGCTTATGTCAGAAGATACGCCTCCTGAAAATACGTTAATGTCCACAATTGGAAAATAATTTATTATTACTCGTCTCAAAAATATATTTCTTTAGGTGCTTCCTTGGCTACTTCTCTTGATGTCACACACATATAAAATACTTACACTGAATATTAGTAATATCCAAACTCCCGAAAAGCTCCTCCTTGCAAAGACTCTTAATTCCCTGACTGATGACATTACTCTTCTTCAAGAGGTAAACTCTCCGATTATAACTCGCTTACGTAGATTCCATACTGAAATTGATACCGATTTTGTTGTCCTGGTACTGCTGCTATGATTCGACTTTTAGAAACATCAGCCTTAGCCTAGATGACCTCAATATTATCAATGTACATGCCCCTTCTGGCACCCAAATGCAGAAGCAACGACAGAAAGTGTTTGCTGAAGATGTACCTTCTTTATTCTGTGATTCTCGACACGTGTTATTAAGTAGCGATACTAATATTGTTTTATCTTCTAAAGATTGCATAAAAAGTTACTTGCCTTGTCCTAATGAATGAAACAAATTATATGCTTTCTTCGAGTAATGTGTGAAGACAAATCTAACATTTGTTATGAAACAAGATAAAGTTTTGACACGTGTCACACTTGAATATAACGAGACATTTTATAGACTAGTACGGCAAAATTTGTGGTGAAGTCAATTGGATTCAGTAGCACCAGAGTCCAAGCATAGATTGTAAAAATAAAGAAGGCATAACATTATTGCAAAAAAATATTTCTCAACTTAATCTACTTTCAAATATATACACTTATGCCAGCGATTTTCTAGTTCATTTATTAAATCCATAAAATGTATTTATTCAGTTATACAAAATGTCAACTGATTTCATGCTGTTTCGGGAACAGGAAATGATCTAAGGGAGCCAAACCCGGACATTAGGAGGGATCAGGAAGAATTTGATTTCCTAAGTCCAGTAATTTGAGGGTCGCAATATCAGACTCCCAGCGCTTGCGTAACAGACGATTCTTCTTGATTGTGTTGTTTAATTGCTGCAGTAGCACAACGTAACACTTAACCGGTAATGCTTTTGGCCTTTTATAGCAAGTCATTTAAAATTACGCCGTGGCAATTCCAAAACATAGCCGCCATCACCTTTACTACTAAGAGGCTTGTTTTTGCCTTCTTCAGATTGCTTTCTGTGATTGTAACCCATTGTTTTGACTGCTCCTTCGTTTCCGGTCATTGGTCAGCAAACGTGCCACCCAAACCGCAAATGTTTGTGTGCAGTTATCTTCCAGAAATGCCAACAGCTTCAGAAATCTCCAACACCTTCAGCTCAGCACCATGTTATTGCTTTTTATCAATAATTTCGGAAGCCCTTACATCTACAGGACGTCCGGAATGGTCCACATCGCTTGTGCTCGTTCGGCTACTTCTGAACTTACCACCATTTATTCACCATTGTAAGCAAGATGCAGATTTTCTAAGTTTCTGCGAACGTTGCTGCTTTCAAAAATTAATAGTTTATTTATTCATACAATTCGCCATTTTTCCATTTTGAATGCTTGTGAACAAATTTAAGCATGATAATGGCTGCCAAACACAGAATAAGCTTCGTAACTGTTTATATCCATGACTATCATCCCCCAATATAATCACGTTGTCAATGTGAAAACATTCTTGTCTAACATATATCTAGCTATTTTTAATGTAGCATTTTCGAAAACTCATTTTGAGGATTAACATATATACATTTCTGTTTAATGCTTAATGTTAAATGTTCTAAAGAAATCTTTTCTTCAAAATAAATAAATAAAAAGCAATATTAATAAATAGTGTAATAAGTGAATCATTTCTGCAGTTGGGTTTGTTGCTTAATATTAAAGATATATATATATATATATATATATATATATATGTTTAATATTACTTACATATATCACTATATATTTAACAGTACTTGTATTCTGCCTTCGAAGAACACAAGATGTTTGAAATATTGCGATATTTGTGTTGCTGTTTAAATGGTTTATCTATAACTGCTTCTCATAGATTTTTATTATCTGTGTGTACACATTGTCGGATCTCATTTTAAAATAAAAACTATAGAACCGTGGAGTACATATTATAAAATCTTGCACTTTTTTACTTATCCTTCCATACAGTTTTGATCACAATGATTATTTCTTTCAGTCACTTATACAGCACTTCCAATGTTTCTTGTTAAGTTATTTAAAGCTATTTTTAGTAGCTAAAACAGTTCAGGCATCAATATATAACATTACATTTTATAAGTACTCAGGAATAGAAATTTAATAAATATTTGCAACACTGCACAAGCCAACACAATTAAAATGTTTACAATGTACCTCAAGCCAGCGGCGGTGCACAACTCTACCGCTATATCACTGGCTTGTAGAAACTTAATAACTAAAATTAACACTCATATATGGATGGTTGAATATATACACACAGAAACAGAGTGAGAAATATAATAAATATATCGTAATAGCGATGCATTAAAATTATTTTGCTTGTTTTTGTACCAACAAACAAACTTGGTGACCATTTCAGAAGGAAGGCTGTGTCTACGGAAAGCATTGTATGCTTTTCTGCGTTTTGAAATCACAGAATGATTAAAATTAACAGTAGGAGTAGTATATCCAGTTTTTAAATTTCAAAATTCTCTTCCATTGGTCTCAAAGAGAAAGACTTAAAATGTAAGCTTTTTTTAGTGGTAATTTTCTTTACATTCATTTAACACTAAACGAAATAAAGCAACTACTGTATGAATAAGACTTTAATTAGGTACAATAAAAATGGCTACAGGAATATATGAGGCGATACTTCTGACTCTCCAGGCTAAAGAAAAGTAGAGTTTATAAAGTTGTAAAATAAAAAAAATACTGTTTTAATGAGGATCTAATTATTTAGAAATCTTAAAAAATAGAAACTGGTAAATATTGCAATAAACAAGGATTTTGTTCCGTCAAAGAAATTGGTATATAATTAATTACGTTACTTAAAAAAGTCCATGGAACTTCACTACTTTACTTTTTATTTATACTTATTTCTTAAAGTATTAAGCGCATGCCATTTATCCACATTTTCAATCTCAGTTAAAGAACGCGGTATTTGTTGCTAATAAAAAGCATCAGGTTGTGTGCATATCACTTTCACCCCGAATATTCTAGAAACCATCTTAGCTTTAGAGGCTAATGATATGATCAATTATTGCTCTTTAAACTTTTTTTTAATATGAGATAATTAATTTAGATAACGTTAAGGAAACTTGTTAAGGAAACAGGCTGATTACTAACAAAATGACAGAGTTGTAGAGTGCATAAGAGCATTGTTACTTCAAATGTAATATTGTTTGATATTCAAATAACTACAAATCCATTAATATATTGTTTCACTGTATGCAGCCGGCGCTTAAAATGTTTTATTCATCTTTCTAACGCAACAATAATCAGTCGATATAACTGGAGGTGGAATTTTGGTAGAAAAGCACTTAACAAAATGCGACGTGTTTGATGGTGTATAAACATAAAGGCTCTAATTTTAGTGGGTAGCACAAATCAGCAACCTCGTAGAGAAGTTGCTCCTACCTCAAACAACACTTTCATGGTTTAAGATGCAGACGAAAGAAACCGTTTTACAGTTCAGTCAATATTGTAGTTGGTTCCTCTCACTCACTCCCCCCTCAATTGGTCCATTTCTCCTAAAATAGTGAACTTTGATAAAAGAACTATTAGCTGTCGGGCCTGCTGCCAAACGGATACCACAAACAGGCTGGAAAACAGCAGGTTGGCTCTTAATAATGTGCGCTGCGCACGATTTGTTTTTGACTATCCACTATTGCTTTTTAAGCTCAGGGATTCTGCACCATATAATTACGAGCGAATGGTAAACTTGGATGCAAACCAAATGGAAAATCCATTTATGACAATAATCCTATTATTTATTCTATAATAAAGAAAACCTTTTTTTAAAAATGTAATATTTCTCAACATAATATTCTTTCAAATACATACTCTCATTCTAGAAATTTTCTAATTTGTTTATCCCATCCATAAAATTCTATTTTTTCAATTCTATTAATTTATTTCAATGATTTCTTTATTTGATGCGGATTTCTTTTCTGGTGACCTGTTAGGGGAACAGAAAGTAGTCCAAGGGAGCCACATCCGTAACGTAGGGGGAATGAGAAAGGATTTCATACTATAAGTCCAATAATTTTGAGGTTGCAATCTTATATTAGTGGCTTGCACGTTATCATCATGAAACAGAGCCTTCTCCTTCTCCAAATGAGAATTATTCTTCTTGGTCGTGTAGTGTAATTGCTGCAACGTAATATGTATAGTTTATGGTTTTGTCCTTTGTACAGAAGGAAAATATTAACAAATTAATATTCTGCATTTATAATATTATTTATTTGAAATATTCATAAGAACATAAATTATAAAAGAGAAAATTATACGAAAGATTATACAATGAGGTTATTTGAGTTACGGACAGGTGGACTATCACTACTTTTACATAAACACACTTATATAAGCCAGGAAAAAGCAAGAAAAAAGTGGCACAAGAGTAAAAGTAGCACTAAAATGAAAAACAAAGTAAATGGATAAGAATAATAGAACTAAAATAACATGGACTAGAGAAGAAAAAATGAACGTAACACTGAAATAATTAACGCAAATAACACAATATTTTAAATGGCATGTATTTTTCGAAGGCAGAAGAGAACTAGGTATATAGGATCCCGTACGAGCATTAATAATTTGTCCAATTCGGTCAACATTCAGGACAATAAAATATTTTATTTCAAAATTCAGAATTTTGAAACATTTGTGTCAGTTTTGTCAGAGCGGTTGGAGTTTCGCGCCACCACTAGAACATACGATGTACCAGTCGACCAATCAGCATAGAGTAGTTTAAATTTTTGAAGCCGGAGATGCTTCTGGGCTTACATGTGTGAACCCCGTGGCGTCTAAATTAAACACGTGGCGAATCAAGCTAAGGGATGTAATATAAGGAAGCGAAATCGCCAAGTTTTCAGTTCACAGAGTCACTCAGTCATCTTTTTCTCACTTCGCATCTTGCTGGTTAAGTATTCCGAAGTCATTGGATGCAGCAGATTATAGAGGAATCCGTCATTCGATCGTCTGCGGATAGTTATAATTAGGCGCGTAATTAATACAATGCATGTGGATTGCATGATATTCGCGAGGTACTGAAGTAAATTTCTCGAGTGGTAAATTAGTGATAATGGAATACGAGTTTTTGTAAATTCCTAAGCGAGAGTCGGACTGCAAAGTAACACTTAATCGAAGTCTTGCTTCACGCGCCAATTAGACAATAAAGTGGTTGTTTCCAACCATGAAAGCTCGTGGTCTTCACAAGCACATAGCTAGCCGGCGCGCAGAGTTAATTAACAAGTAGTCTAAGGGTTACGAGCATTCATTTCCGGAGCCGAACAATAGCCGGCTTTGTAAAGGGAATTATGCAAATAAATATACGTGTCTAGTTGCATTCCGTCGTGTATTTATATGTCGATCTTCCTTGCCTGTGCCCCTCAGCGTTGTGTGAAGAAGATAACGAAGACTGCGGAAACCCTTGAGTACAAAAGTAACTGAGGAAAGCTAGGTTGCTTTCCACGCCCAAGCAGGAACAGTTTAAGTCGAGAGCCGAACTCTCCCTAATGGAATCCCACCATTATTAGATCAGCAGATAAACGCTTTCAAATTTGACACCCAGCATGTGAGACTACAACGCTTTCAATCTTGGGTCCTATGCTTTAAGATCTTCAGATAAAACGCTTTCAATTTATGTATTATTAATGCAAACCAGTGCAGTCATTTGTGCTCTATATTCATTAATTGAAATAACAAAATGTGACCTATCTTACTTGTTCGAAGTAAGTGATGATCGCTATATGTAAACAATTAAGACATCTTTGTATGTGCATCTACTGATTGCAACGAAACCAAATGGAAGGCTTCAACAAATGATCTCTATTTAGGTATCTCTAGATCGTTTATTTTTTGGATTATTTACAGACCCTCTCTAACATCTCAGGACATCAGCGAGTCATTCAATTTAGGGCGTAAAA